>JAZKJV010004470.1:600000-1002187 GCA_037367405.1 Ottelia alismoides | reverse complement strand
TTATTATTTTCATTCTTTATTCTTTGAATCGTTGTTGTATAGATTATTTTCACTTTTTCTATACTAAGCACGAGTTATGCCTTCCTTTGTCGCTTCTCAGTCATTGTGAGGACATAGTTCGAGCTAAGTATAGGTTGTGCCGTATATATTGTATATATACTTTAATCCATAGCTCATACTTTTGTTTGTCTAATAATATGGATGATAAAACTGGAATAAAAATGTTTTCTTTGTAAAATTCTTTTGTAAATATTTTTGAAAATAGATTTGCAAAATATTTGTAAAAATCTTTGTACAAATGCTTTGTAAAATATTTGTAAAATTCTTTAAGATTTTTTTTAAAAATCTTAGTAACATTATTTTTGTAAAAATTGTTCAAAATTGTTTTAATTGTAAAATAATTGTAAATTATTGGTATCAAAATTATTTATATTGTAAAAATGTTTGTAAATAAAATCTTTATAAAATTTATAAATTAGTTTTGAAAACCTTTTTGTAAAATACTATAAAAATGTTTTGTAAAATTTTGTAAAATAATTTGTAAAATATTTTTGTAAAATATTTTGTAGAAGTTTTTGTAAATGCTTGTAAAACTTTTGTAAAATAGTTTGTAAATTATGTTATCACCTTGTATATAATAAATTATGTCTACTCATTGAGTGTATATACTGGTTGTACAAAATGCTTGTAAATAGAACTTGTAAATTTTTTGTAAATATGTGAATAAAATTCTTGTGCATAAAATTATTTTAGAAATCCTTTGCTATAAAACTTGTATAAAGCTGTATACAAAATTTTTATTAAAACATGTTTATAAAATTCTTTATAGATAGAATTCTTGTAAAAGTGTACATAAATTTTGTAAATATTATTTTTATAAAACTTTATATAAAATGCTTTGTATAAAATTATTTATAATGTGTATAAAATCTTTTTAAATTCTTGTAATCGTGTATAATTCTCTATTGAAAAATCCTATAAAAATTGAAAAAGTAAAATCCATAAAAATTTGCAAAACTCTAGGAAAAACTTTCAAAAAGTTTCGACTTTTCTTTGAAAAAGATGTTTTGTATATATTTCTTGCATTTGCATTTGCATTTTTCAGAATGATATTGATGCTTAAACTAGTCTGGAATAAAATCAAATAATGGAACTTGGATAAGTCCTTAATCTACTTAATTCAAAGGAACCTTATAGGAGATGGAGTTGAGACTTTTTAGATCATAGCGACTTAATTATTTGAGTCCACAAGACTATGTTCGCATGTCCTTTTGATTGGTCTAAGTAGAATATTTCCTATACACACATGATTCTTTTAAACAGTGACCTAACTTGGATAAGCACTTTACATGTAGCTCTTCATTGATAGGTGGTGGGGTTGAGAATCCTCTCGTAAGAGACGCATACGAATGGAAACATACACAGTCACCTCGAGTGGCCAGAGAACCCCAACCTAGTCTAGTGGCATGGACGTCTAAAGACATAAGTTGCGAGTTGAAATAAAGCTTTGGATTTGTGATGGCATAATTTTTCTAAGTCCCCACAACATGTGCGGAAAAAAAAAGTTTCCTAGATCAGTAGGGGCACAATAAGGTCAATGTAGTGCAACAATTCTTTCCAACAAATAGAAGTAATTTGTATTCTAATAAAAAAATCATTCATTTATATATTTGACCACATTGGTCCAGCTTAAGAGAGACTACTGATCTTAGTGGAGACTTGTCTGCACTAGACGGTTTCACAAGGATATGTGACTACATTGAACAAACTCCACTTCTCTTCTTTTTCTCCTTTCTTCTCCCCCTTCTTTTATGAAAATAGCACTTACCTGAACTTAGAAGGAAATACCTAGCTCCTTGAGGAAAGAGTATCTAGATTGGGGAATTAGGATTACTTTGCTAAGAGAAGATTGGTCATTGTCATTTCTGATGTAGAGAACTATATTACACATAAGCAGTACAAGTACGATTCATAATCATTAGAATTTGCTATAAGGACTTGTTAGACCTGATTGTTGAGGTGACCTGAATAGGAAGTCTTGTGGAACTTAAAGGATATTAGGTTTTAACTCTAATTCCAATAAGGCTCCACCAAACTAATAATCCAAAGGTCTTACCGAGCTCCATACTTTGATTTGTGAAGATTAGTTAGAAAATCAAAATTGTTCCAAGTTCTGTATTTTCCATTTCTTCCTTTTCTTTTTAGTCTCTTATTCTTCTAATAAGTGTTTGTTAAGGGACTAGAAAAGTTAAAGTATATGGAGATGATGAATCTATATTTCATCATCTTTATTCATTTATTTTATCTTAAAATCCCTTCTTAGACACATGTAAATATTAATAAAACTCTTTTTTATAATTCTTTACTCTTTTGTATATATTGTATAATTATCATCTTTTAAACTAAAATAAATAAAGGAAAGATAAAGAAAACGAAGACTGTATATATGCAATAAATATAGGCTGACTCTGACCACGAGAGAAAGTCAAGACTTGAACTGATTGACAGGAATAAAGGTAGGGGGAGATAAGGCCTTCTTTAGAAAAAGTAAGAAAAAAATGAATTCCAATTGTATATTCATCACTATTCACCATTGCACATATATCAATATTTTGTATAAGATTCCTTACTCTATTTTATTTATTACTCAATTCATTTCAAATAAAGATGTTTTCTTCTTGAAACTTGTACATAAAAATAAGTTGTAAATATAAAAAATAAATTCAAGAACAATAATGGTATATTGTGTAAATAATGACACTTTGAAAAAGCCGCAAAGCCGAACTTGTCATATCTATATTTTCTCCATAAAAATTCAAAATAAAGCAAACTCGCTTTTATGGTACTCTTAATAAAAATCTCAAATGAAAGTGATTTCATTAAAATCAGAGTTAAGATGTAAAAAGTGTCTTTTTGGAGTGTATTGTGTACTATTTTTGTAATATACATGGTGTGAATATATTTATCTATTTTTTTCTTGTATATATTTGCATATTTTGTACTTTTAAAATAATTGTTTATATTGTATTTTATTCATATAAAATGCAAATAAAAATTACAAAAGCAAAAATAATCAAAAATAAATTATTATATATTGTACAAATACCACCATGTATATTGTAAATACTTATTTATTTTTCCTAATAAATTATTTCATAAAAAAATAAAAATGAATAAAATCCTGAAATGATGTAAATAAATAAAATATTAAACAATATATTTTTTGTATAAATAAATTATTAAAAATCATTGTGTTGTATATATAGGTAAAACTACCTATGAATAAAAGTAATTATTTATTAACCTATGTATTTAACTTATTAAAAAATTTCGTAATTAAGATTACTTATTTCTTAACATTTTCTTTTTTATTATTTTTATTTGAATTCATTTTATATTTAATTTTAATTTATTTCACATTTTAGGCTATTTTGTCCTTATTCAATTTTGTCATGTAGAGCCGCTCCACCGATTGGCGGACCCAGGTCCGTTGGCCCAGGTCATCCTCCCCATCTTCCCGTCTACCCGATTATTTACTTTGCCAAACCTGCTTCTCGTATTTTTCTCAACCGATCTGTCCACTGTTTGCTCTCTCTTTCTTCATGGACCTTTCAGTCCGAATAACATTGCCCATCACGCGGTTAATAATTTGGTGACTAGACCTCGATTCACGTGATGTTCTTGATTTCAATTTTGACGGCCTCCATTGTCTATAAATAATCTTAGATCATCCCATTCCCCAACTGATCCATTTTTTTACTAACTTTCGCCCGAGGGTGGTTCCTGAACGTTGATGTGATGACAGGGCATCGGATTCTACATCCAGGAGCACAGGAAGGCCAGGAGAATGTGATTCATTTGACTCGTTGGAGCTCCGCCGTGAGTTTAGCTTCTTCGAGCTATCGCACTTGAATCGAGGCGATCATCGCCTTTCTTCCAACCGTAGGTAAATCTAGGTAGTCTCCTTTCAATTTAGTCTTTAATTTCTCATTTGATTTCTGTTTTAGTATAATTATGATCCGAGCTCCGATATGCACGATCGGAGCTCTCCGACATCCATAATCACTTCTGATCCAATGACAATCATTGCCTTACCTTCTTTACTTTCCTCCCATAAGCCCCCCCCCTGATCGCATCGATCTGGAGTTTGTCCTCCTTCCCAATCACATCACCGGTGGAGATCCATCCAACCCATTTATCTCTTATTTTAGACTAATAATTTGACCGGAGTCAGCTCCGAGAAATAAGGATTGTCGTTGCAGGTGTTAGGAGTGTGCGGGAGCCCATAAGTCGAGATCTGGAAGTCAGTTTGCAGGGTGCAGACCTTCTGACCTCCAGATTGGTGATCGACCATTCCCAAAGCTTTTAAGTGTATCCAGCAGACACAGAGGAGCGTGGGGAAGCTATTCTAACCTTCCGGAGACTCCATCGACCTAGATCGACCAAGATATAGTCGATCGAACCTCATTGGAGTCAGCCTTCAAGCGTGTTCTTCCCGGTGCCCTTCTGTCCGTTGGATCAAGAATGAAGACTTCCAATTTCGATATGGACCATCTATATGCCCCCAATTCTGATTGTCAATCCAACAGCTCCACATCAGACCCGAGACATCCAAAACACACATGCCTTGCACCCACATAGGTGATTATTTCGCTTTATCCCTTGTGTTTCTTTTGTTTTGTAAATAAGTCCTTTAAAGGACACGTGTTAGACTCTAGTTACTAGATTAATTGCATTGGTGTCCTTGTGGTTTATTTTATTTGCACTTGAGTCCAATTTGATTCGTATAAACTTCTAGTCACATGACGATTTGGTGATTTTGTAATAAGTCCATCGCTTTTTGTGTTACCGCTTGACCCTTGAAACTTAAATAATTACCATTTAGTCCATGTCAGCATGACTCGTGTTTGGTGGCACGTGACTTTTAGGTGAAAATCACGAAAATGCTCCTACCTTTTATCATTTTGTTCCCGATTTGACCCTTTAAAAAAATCTTTGTAGATAGTCCCTGTGAAGCAATTTAATCATTGATTTGTTAATTGTATGTATTATGTATCTAATTATCTTCAATAATTCTCTAAAAATTTAATTAATCTACTACTAATCATCTCTATTACCCCTAATTTTTAATTTTAGATTTTATTTGGTTTTAATATTTAAAATAAATAAATAACACTCTTTATTTTCCATGTCTGTAGTTTTAATTCAATAAAAAAATATAAAAACTTTTTAAAAATTCTACAAAAATTTCTATGTGATTGTTATACTTAGTTTAAATTTTTATACATATTTCACTTTTAAATTCCAATATAAAACAAAAAATAAAAATGCACAAAAGCACTAAAAAGTCATTAAAATTCACAGAAAATTTCATAAAATACATTTACGAAAATCTTGGAAAATTTCTTTCTAATTATATATATTTCTCTGATTTTCACTTTTATTTCTTATTTTAAAAATCTGAAAACATATGTCTTCTTTTCTATTTGTTGTTTTTTCCAGTTTTTAATTGATTTTGAAAATCCTAAAAAACTAAAAAATACTTAAAAGTTCACAAAAAATAGAAAAACAAACAACAAAAACATAAAGTACATTTTTGCCTTATTTTAAAAATCCAAAATGAGTGTTCTTTATTTCTTTTATTCCTTTTATTCTTTACCTTTTGTTTTATTTTAAAAAACAAAAATATAAAAACAATTTTGAAATCAAATCATTAAAAAAGTCAAAAACATAAAACCATTAAAAATATAAAATTAAAAATTCCATAAAATATTAAAAAGTTAAAAATATTCCATAAAAACCAAGAGTAAACAAAAGAATTCTTCTTGTTATTTCATTGATTTTGTCTTTGATTTAAATAACTTTCGGGATTTGTAACCTCCCTGAGTTTGATCCTGTGCATTATACAAGTAAATAAATAGCAAATTACTCCCCTTGCTCATATTTGATTGCTTTATTTTCTTTTCTTGAGAGATTGTTAAATAATTTTTATTTGAAGGATATTTAGGGTTACTTCGACATTACCACTTTCTTAATAAAAATAAAAATCCATTAATAATCTTTATTCAACAGGTCCTCAACATTTTGACTTGGCAACAATACCTTAATCAAAGGAATGGCTTTCTGGCGTAGCTTCTAGACTACATGGTCTAAGATCTGTATAGGTACATCAGGGAAGGATAAGTTTGACTCTATTGACAAGTCTTCAAGCTAATCATGTGTCGAGGATCTCTAATATACTTTCCAGGTTGGACACATGGAACACATCATGTACACTTTCCAAGTGTGGGGGAAGAGCTACTCAATACGCTACCTTCCCAATACGAGCCAAAATATCGAAAGGGACAATGAAATACGATGCCATCTTGCCTTTGACACCAATCTTTGAATACCCTTCATCAGAGATACTTTCAAGAAGGAAAAATCTCCAACTTCAAACTTGAGATCATGATGCCTCTGATCAGTGTAACTCTTCTAGCAACTTTGTGCAGCCAACAATTTCTTTCTATCCATTTCTACGACTCTTGTAGTATCCTCAATTATCTTGATGGAATAAATGCCTTTGTTACCGACTTCTTGCCAACACAAGGGAGTGGTGGATCTTTGTCATACAATGCCCCAAAAGGTGCCATACCAATATTAGCATGGTAGCATTTGTTATAAGTAAACTCCACCAAGGGATTGTGATCCTTCCAAGATCCTTGCCACTCAATGCCACATGCTCGAAGTAGGTCCACAAGGGTTTGAATTGTCCTCTTCTACTGTCCATTCATCTGTGTATAATAAGTTGAACTAAGACACAGTCCAGTTTTATGGCATTCATGAACTCTCCTCAGTAATGTGACGTTAAACAAAGTCTCTATTAGATACAACTTCTCTTAGAATCCCATGCAGATGAATAACATGTTGGATATATAACTTGGACAGATCTACGGGAGTGCAAGTCATGTTCACTGGAATGAAGTGTGTAGACTTGGTCAACTGATCTACAATAATCCAGATAGCATCATATGCACCTATTGTACGAGGTAAGGATGTCACAAAATCCACTGAGATACTCTCCCATTTCAACACTAGGATAGGGAGTGACTATAACAACTCAGGAGGATGCTTGTGCTATGACTTCACCAATTGACAAGTAAGGCAACGAGTAACATTTTCTGTAACATCTCTCTTAATGCCCTCCCACCAGAAGTGATGATGAAGTTCTCTGTATATCTTGGTCCTTCTTAGGTGGATAGATAATCTAGATATGTGGGCCTCATCTAAGATTTCTCTCCTAAACTCAAAATCATTGAGGACACATAGTGATCCCCCTTCCATACAATGGACTCACGGACTCTGAATCCATCAAACCCTCCTTCAGACCTCTATGGATCAAGTCTTGTATTTTTGATCTGTCTACTGACCATGCAAAATCATGTCCCATAATCCATTGTACTTGGCAGGTACAATTATGGTATCTGAAGTGTTGTCAAATGGATGCCATTTACTGAGTGTCGTGAGCACATTCCATGTATGTAGCCATGCAGCTATGCCATTGTGCGTGCTCTCCTGCTCAAGGCATCGACCATAATATTCCCTTTACACAAATTATAAGAGATCGTACAGTCGTGATCCTTTAGCAGCTCCATCCATCATCTCTGCCTCATATTCAACTTGATTTGGTCCAAAGTATATCTGATACTTGTGATCAGTAAAAATCTTAAGCGTGACCCCACATAAATAGTGACGCCTAATGAATAACCATTCATTCACCCTTATTATCTTTATCTGGATTTAAATTCCTAGTAAAATACATGTAGATATCACTAACTTGCATGAATTAACATCCTAACCTTATTGTGTAAATATTGTATAAATAATTGTATTTAAACCCAAAATAAAAGAATAAAGAAAAGAAAGTAAAATAAAGGAAGTATCAAAGATAGTGACTGGTCCTAAACCCTGAGACCTAGTCAAACATTGATTAGGTCGATCAGGAATAAATTAAAGGGAGATAGGGTAGAATAATGTACATAATACACACCAAACCTTAGAAACCCTAGGTTTACAATACAATGTATATGGCTCAAACTTACAATCTTCAAACATCAAAGTTGTACATAATAATGTATAGAAAATATCAAAATTATTGGCATAGATAAATCATACTAAAGTCACTTAGTACAATCAGTTGGAAAAGCCTCAAATAGAACTTCATTTATCAATATTTGCTCCATATGAACCCAAAAATCACCAAACTTACATTCATTGTATTTCAAATCAAATTATCTATCAAATTAAGATGGTTTCATTTAAATTGGAGTCAAGATGCAAAAGCGGCTAATCGGGGTACTTTGGTGCATGTTATTAAACTAATATGATTTATTTTTTAAAATTTTCGACTTCTTTATATTTTTAAATATTGTACATGTTATTTAACACCTATATAAAATTATAAATAAAATTAAAAACATTCAAAAACACCAAAAATAATTATTAAATACTAGATACATAGGTATATGACACCTATAATGTAATTATACATATATATACACCAAACAATAAAACCACCAGAAAAATTTATAAATATGTATTAAGTAATATTATAAATAAATAAATTATGTAAATATAATATTATATATAATAGAATAAAAATTCAATACAAAATATATAGGTGAAAATACTTATAAAGTAAGTACATAAATATATACACTATTAAATAAGTTGATAAAAATAAATAAAAATCACTCAAATATATGTTGAACTTGAGATGAACATGTGGAAGTATAAGATAGCAACAACAAAGGGTTATTCTTAATGATAAATATCTAGAGTTGGTGATCTTGCAAGGTCATGAACCCTTATCCTATTTTATGAGTGTGCTTACAAAGACCATTTTCCATTAATTAAGGACATATTAATACTCACATGGGTGGCATTATGCAATGGCACATTGCTAACATTTGCCTAAAGTCCCTAAACTATTTAGAGCAAGACACTCCTCATTTTTTCATAACTTAAAGAACTCATGCTTAAGTTATTAGGGACTCGTGCGCAAGCATAAAATAATAGTGCTAACTATTTTTCAAACATGTTATTATTACCAAATTGAACCTATTTTGTTAGATCTCCACTCAAATAAGTTGGGTTGCCCATGTGGATGAACTTACAATGTCTTATTCACATTCTAAACTTTAAGACTAAATATCTATCAAGAGCCTTAGTCAATGGATTATCTGTATTACTTTTGAATATAATGAAATCCACAACAACACACCCTAAGACATTTTATCCCTTAGTGTATTATGCCGAATTTGAATGTATTACATGATTTTATGATTGAACTTTGAGTTTTTAATTTTGGTAACTAATTGTGCAACAAGATTGAATTGGTGTGACTACCACTAGAATCTTATAAAAAAGTTCCTTTACACATTCAGCATCAATGCCAGTGTTGTGAAAATCACACAAATCATCCTTCAAGGTAAATCAAATTAATATAATTTGTTTCACAAACCTCCATTATATTGCACCGCCTCCGATGATTTATACAATACTAAAAATGCATGACTCCCAGACACCTCTATATTCCCTATCCATCTTGTTGTAATTGTATCCTTTTAACACTGAGCAATGTCTACCATAATGTGAACTATAATAATGGTTCCCTTCAATACCTTGTTACTCAATCTAGGTCCTAGCAATGAGTACAGTCAAGATAGCTTGATCTAATCAATTTTGCCACTAAGAGTGAAATGTTAAGTTTTTGTAATTTCAAGATATATTAAGCTTCCTATAATTTGTGAGTACATGATTTGGTACATAAGAACTCAACTTTTGTCCTTGTAAAGTACTTTCAATGGATCAAAAGGAGTTCATGCAATTTTTCTATCTTGATATCCAAATTTCTCTCAAGATTTATATAAAAAAATACAAATTTCTCAAGTACCTTTTGTGACGCATCGTCCCTCTGGCTACTGAAACCGACAGGACGAGAGCGTCGCGTCTACAGTACAAATATGTCCATGATCTTTGATATTTACCAAACCAACTAATGCACGCTTTATTATCATTTGAAATACATATAACATGAGAATAATATAAAATGAAATATAACAGCAAAATTCATAATAGTATTCATGTCCATGTCCACAAAATGAGATACAAGATATAAATAGATAACTCAATTTTCTCATTACATTGTCTCTGAAAGAAATAAAACATAATGCGGAAACAAATAAACTACACTAAGCAAAACACACCCTATCTGGTGCAAGTATGATGTAGAAAGTCTGATCTCCTCAAAAGCTGCAACAACTGTGGTTGTTGCTTAGCTACACTTATTAGGTTCACACGAGGGTAACGTTATGAGAAATTATCCAATAATGAGATAAACACTATAATAGCTAATGTAGGGGTAAGCAAGGTGTGTGTACTCAATTCTATCTAGTGGCATATCCATATATTGTAGAAATTGAAAAACACATAGTTATTATAATTTACTTTAGATCACATGGCAATTGATTTTATTTATTAATTTAATAATCATTTGAATACTACATTGATCTTGATACTTCTACCCATTGGTTGGAGTCCACAACGGTATACAGTTGCAATCACTGATATCCAATCATAAATTCTTTCCCGTATTAATTTAGCAAACGCAAGTATGTGGCTCGCAGACCTCGACTATACAGGAACTTAGTAGTCATCTTGAGTAAAACTTCAAGGACCTTTGTTCAACTAGATTAGGATAAGATAATAAGTCGATTTCTCCAACTTCAAACGACATCTCAGAACACCTCTCACAATAATAGTACTCGAGGTAAAATTTTATGCGACCACATCAAATGTTAAACTGAGTCTTAATATTGTGTATAAGTGCAAAACCAATAACACCAACCGTGCCACCTGTCTACTCCGTCGAGCAACTCCGGATGCAACCGGGATGCAAGGCGTAACGTGTCACCCAACTCGTCTATCAGGGTTGCGACCTTTGAGGCATCTAATCAGGGTCCAATGGTACATGCCCAATCCCTTGAGGCACCTAACTCCATTTTCCCAAACATTGTGAGATCTCACCTGCGGAACTATAATTGCCACAAACATCTCAACACTTGCAGCATGCGAAGGAACTTGAATTGCATTAGTTGAAAATCATTGTATATTGATCTTGACTCGATCGAAACTTTATTTCTCCAATATTTGTATTAACATCTTTTTATACTCATTTTTGCTCTACACTTAATTCATGAGGGGTTTATATTAAAAGAACATTTATAATAAAATTATTCTATGAGGGATGATTTGAAATTTGAATCATAATCATGTGACATAATGTGCATCATGTAATCTCTTTATAAGGGGATTTGTAGTGAAGTTTCTACAACTTAATCAATTAAACAAGTCCACTTACTCAATATTCACCTAAGAGGGTTACATTTGTAAGCACCATAAATTTGTCTACGTCACTTTTATAGTTGGTCGAGGAGACAAATCATTATGCAATGGGAATTAGATAATAATCCTATTAATTGTTACTTATAGATAGGAATCCAAACATCAATTTTTGTTTGAATAGGAATACATGCAATTTATATATACATAGGGGCCTTCCAATAGGATGCATCCTTCCTGCGTTCAGGAAGGCCTCCCTCTTTTTAAAGAAAACACAATGTCTTTAGTGGAATACGTATACAATTTGTATTATAACTCCACATTATAAATATAAAAACACACAAAACTATACATTATAATACAAACATTAAAACTATACATTATAATATAAACTATATAAGCATTCTACTAAAGTCATCGTGTTTTTTACAAAAAAGGGACAACTTTCCTAAATTAAAGAAGGACCGCGTCCTATTGGAAGGAAATCCTACACACACATATATTGGTGTCTACGATAGTGCTCTAAAGCTAACATAATGAGAGCATGTTTGCACTTCCTAACAACAAAAAGTGAGGCAATGATTAACAGACAAGTTCGTGAGCCAGCAAAACCTATATCATAAGGGTCCCTTTTTTGACTTGTGTAAATGTTACGATCCATGGGGATAACAAATATCAATGTGAAAAAAATTATAAAATTATTGGCATAATTAGTGGGTTTTTTTTAACCTTAGTGTTCAAGGATAATTCAATCCTTATCATACGTAACATTTACTCCTAAGAAAAATGCCAACCCAATGACGGGAGCACGTTTTATTCCATACATTATTGAAACATATAAACTAGAGTTCAACTTGTACATATTTCTTATAAGCATCCTAAGTTTGGTAACTAATGAAATAAAGGAATTATATCATGATAACGGGTGTAGTTGTGGAATTTGAAAGATCAAGTTGCGTCTATTCAGATTCATTGTATTTTTGTGGGATTTTGGGAAATATTAAGAAAATGAGTTAACAAAATCATGTTCTTGTAAATGTAGATTTCTTGAATGGTCGACGATTGGTACTGCAAGTCCATGCGCATACAATTCAACAAATTGAAAGAGACATGCAATGTTCTTGATGGAATATCATATTTTAGATGTAAGTATAGTAATTACAACAGATTAAAAGTATTTATCAAATACACTTCGCATGATATGGTATCAATAATATATGAGGCTCAAAGGGCGTTCATGAATACATGATCCAAAAATCATATAGAAATCAACAGGAAGAGGGATAGAACTTCATTACCTCCGAGGATGTTCCCTCGGGATCTCCTCTCGCAGCAAAAAACAATATTTCCGTCACTAGGTCATAATGTGAGTGTGCGTATAATGGTGACCCTGAGCTTCCCTATGCACTGGTGGTCATAGATCTCCGATTGGAACACCTCTGACATCAACGACAACAACCCTCTGGTGACTAATCCAGCCAAGATGGCGGTGCTCCAATGAAGGAGAAAGATAGTGGTGGCTATGCTTTTGAGAGGGTAGCCTACCATCTCCTATTTATAGAAGAAGAGATGAATTTGACCAAATTCGAATCTGATTCGAGTCAATATATGGGTCTCAATCATTCAACTTAAAACATCAATATCTGCATGGTGCAGCAGGAGGGCTTCTCACAGGATGGAGGAAGGATGACTTTGAGGCAGTTGTCGAGTGGAGGTCCTCTTTTTCAATCTCGGTTTGACTCAGACATCGAGTGGATAGATTCTTCTTTATGGTGACAAATGTTTACGGGCCCAGTGGTAATGGGAGAGGTCTCTTAGCAGCGGATTTGGCACAGATGTACTCATAACAGGTGATGGGGTGTGGCTTGTGGGAGGGGATCTCAACATTACGTTGCTACCAGGTGATCGCCCTCGGGGAGGAGGGGGAGGGATGTTGGATCGGCAGAGTTGTTGGAGTTGGTGTATTCTTTGGGATTAACAATTTTGGATGCACCAGGGTCTGCTTTTACATGGCGCAGTACTAGGTCGAGGTCGATATTGGACAGGTTCTTACTTTCCATGGGGGGGGGGGGGGGGTAGAAAAGTTCCCACTTTCACGAGCGTGGGCACTATTGCATGCTCACTCTGATCACAAACCCATTATCTGGTCCTTTGGTGAAGAGGGAAGAAGCAGGTTCTTCTTTCGGTTTGAGCGGTCTTGGCTGTTGGAAGATGGGTTCAAGGAGTTGGTGGCAGATCTATGGAAGGGATGGTGTCCAGGAGGTTCGGAGGTGAATCGGGTAGCGTCTAAACTGGCACTGCTTAAGTCTTTTTTGAAGGGATTTGGGAGAAGGGTAAGAAGGAAGAGATGGGAGATGAGAGGAGAGGCGCAGAAAGAAGTGGTTCGTCTGGATGGGTTGGACAATCTGAGAGGGTTGGATCAGGATGAGACAATGGAGACATCTAGGCTTTTGGAGGTGATTACGATGGAAGATAATAAAGAAGAGACCGAATGGAGACAAAGGTCCAGGAAGAAGTGGTTGCATGAAAGGGATGCCAATACCAGATTCTTTCATACTATGGCATCTGGCAGGAGGAGAAGGAATCACATTCGAGAACTAAAGGTGGGAGGGTTGAGGCTCTCCGGGGAGGCGCAAATTGGTAGTACTCTTAGAGACCACTTTGTGGAGATGTCGCGGAGGAGGCGGGGGGGGGGGGGGGATGAAGTCCCTGTCACCAGGGCAGGCAGAGGAGCTGGTGGTACCATTTTCAGAGGCCGAGGTGAAGAGGGCAGTCTGGGGTCTGAATGCGGAATGAGCAACGAGGCCGGATGGATTCCCGGTATTTTTTACAAAGAGTTTTTGGACCTTCTGAAGGCTGAGATCTTAGAGGTGCTAGAAGAGTTTAGAGAAGGGAACATGGGGTTCGAGAAGGTTAATAGGGCACTGTTATTTTTGCAGTCGAAGAAAGATCACCCATCAAAAGTTGAAGATTTCAGACCAATTGCGCTATCGAACGGATTTAACTCATTGTGGCAGAAGTGTTGGCAAACAGGCTCAGGGGGGTCTTGGAGTCGATTGTTCCGGAGGGCCAATCCGCGTTCATTCCTGGTCGGCAAATGGTAGATGGCTTGGTGGTGATGTCGGAGATTTGCTTACAGTGGAGACGCAGTGGAGCAAAGGGTGTATTGTGGAAGATCGACTTTGCAAAAGCTTATGACTGTGTGGTATGGAGCTTCCTATGGATGTCACTGAGGAGAAGAGGGTTCCTAGAAGATTGGATTTCATGGATGAAGAGATGTATCGCTACATCTTCCTTCTCGGTCTTAGTGAATGTGCGGCCAGAGGGGGGTTTCTTCCAGCCTCAGAGAGGAGTGCGACAGGGATGTCCTCTAGCACCCATGCTTTTTTTTCTTATTGTGGATGCGTTGGCGGTCATGTTTAGGCAGGCGATTGATGGTGGCTGGTGTGAGGGTTTCGTCTGGATGACATCTTAGTGCCCTTACTGCAATATGTTGATGACAAAGTGCTTTTTCTAGACGAGACAAATGAAATGATTGGTAGAGCAGCTCAGTTACTGGACATTTTTAGTAGTATGTCTGGGTTGAGATAAATTTGCAAAAATAATTGGATATCACCTTTCGGTTACAAAATGAAGAATGGACCAGAATAACAGAGCTACTTGGCTGTCAGTTGGGGGATCTACCGATTACCTACCTGGGTCTTCCATTGGTGGCTGGTAAGCTGAGAGTGGCAGAATGGGACGTAGTTATCCGGAAGATAGAGGGGAAACTGGCTAGTTGGATGGCGGTTTTCTTATCCAAGAGTGGTAAGCTTGTTTTACTGAAGCATGTCCTATCCTCCATTCCTACTTTCTTTTTCTCCACTAGGATAATGCCAGTTAGGGTGAGAAAGAAAATTGAAAAGCTAATGAGAAGATTCTTCTGGTCGAACGGGAAACAACAAAAGTCAGGAATGCATCTGATGGCATGGGAGGAGATCACAACAACTAAGAATCAAGGGGGGGTTGGGAGTTCGGGATTTGGCGTGCATGAACAGGGCTCTGGTGGCAAAGTGGGTGCTGCGTATTTAGCGACCATAAGAGGATCTACCCACAAGATTGATTAGAAGGATTTATGAGGTGAAAGGCGAGTTGATTGCAAGATCTACTCGGTTTGAGTCACCCCTATGGCAAGGGGTACGAGAGGTTCTGAGGCTCGTATCATATTGGCTATTGCCTAAGTTGGGGGATGGGAGAGGCTTCAGATTTTGGAGGAATGATTGGACAGGGGAAGAGACTCTAGAGATGCAGTTCCCAAGACTCTTTGCGATGGCGGCATCGAAGGAGGCCACTTTGAGGGAACTGACTATTTTCGGAGAGTGGGGATTAAGTTTTGCTGCGGTCCTCTCTGATAGGAGGAGAGAGGAACTTCTTCGACTATTGGTTGTGGCTTTTATTCCAAGGGATTACTCTTAGCTCAGGTACCATTATGAGTGGTCGGGTACAAAATTTTCTGTCAAGCAGTTATATGACGAGCTAAGAAATGGAGGAAATGGATAAGATCTCGACTTGTGTAAGGATGTGAAGATTATTTGGGCTTTCAAGATCTCAAGTAGGATAAAGGTTTTCCTCTAATGCCTGAGGAGAGACAAGCTTTGTGACAAGGTTAGGAGGGCGAGGATTTTGGGGCATCAAGATGTGACTTGTGACAGGTGCGGGGAACAGATGGAGAACTCAGAACATCTTTTCTTCACTTGCGAGACGTCGGCGAAGGTTTGGAGGGAGATGGTGATCCCGTGGGTAGAGGTGGGCGGATTTGCGAGCTTTTGGGAGACAATAAGAAATGTTGGAGGCAGCTCCGCTGACGATGTTACAAAACCTTTTGCGGTGTTGTGGTCTATCTCGCTGGCAAGGAATGAGCTGGTTTTTAATAATCAAAGGTTTTATTCAGAAAATATTGTGTCTCATTGTAGGGCTCTCATAAACTTTTGGGAGGCCAGGTAATATACTTTATATCCTTTCTTATTAATGATATAATACTTTTGTGGTGACTCCCACCTTGAGAGCTCACCCTCTTTTACATAAATAAAAGTGGAGGTACCAATATTGTGCAAATAAATCATACCCAGTAAAGTAAAGGAATGCCTTGTTCGGACCGGGCCTTTCCATGTCTTGAATCGTAAACATGGTTGGAACATTCGACAACCATATTGAAGCGTGGGTCCTGAAATTACTCGGACTCCAAGAGAAGGAATGATTGTTGGAGGCTATCGTTGCCATACCTTAAAGCACCACAGTTTTGAAATTATGCATGTCATCATCAAACAAAAATTGTCTGATAAGAACTAATTATAAAAGAAAGTGATCATATATATGGATGGCATTAATCGAAGACATCCTTTGATTATTGTTTGGGACTGTTACACCTGGCGAAGATTATGAGACTCAAGTGGTCTATATAAAGCCAAACTAATTGTAATGTTAGAGATACATCAGAACATGATATTAGTAATAGTCCAGCGTTTATTACGTTATTTAGGGAAATATTTTTACCCTTGTACTCTTCCGAGTTTCTCCGTTAACACTTGTATTGAATTTTTTTGCAGTTACATTTGCGTTCCTATATTCTTATGAAATTCATAGTAGTGCCCTTAAGTGATCACGCATGTGCCCCTATATATAAGAGAAGGGCAATGCTGTGATTTTTGTAATAATGTAGGGGCATAAGTATAATAGTGAAATGATAAGGGCGTAAGTATTATCAGAAAACTCGGATGGACACACGTGTTAAAAATCCTACTCTATAGTATGGTTTTTATTTCCAGAAAAGGGGGGGAATTTCCTGTGCCATGTACACCATTGTCAACTATATTTGCTGGTCGATAAAGAATAAAAATACAGGGTAACTTACAAAAAAAAAAGATCTTACTTTATGTCGATTTTCAATTTGGGGACTGATCTTTATATTGTAATAAGGGACTCAAGTTTAGTTTAACGATAAAGGCCCCAATTTCGTTAGTTCAGGACCTAATTTGTGTTATCAGATGACCAATACACCCCTTACCTATTAAGATCTTTTTTAACCCTCCATAATGCTTCCCTCACACGGAGAGGGAAGCAATAAGCAGCCTTGGAGATGACTCTGATGAGGCCGAGCGACATGCTCACTGCATCAAAGAGCGCCTCTCTGGCGGCTACCCTCACGACCTTCGTGTAACCCTCATCCTTTCCGGCAGGCACCACCACGCTCACCGCCATCACGTGATCGTGCAACGCCCCTCCCCCAACACGAACATGCACAGAAGCAGCTACAAGGTCTCAGGATCTAAGTGCAAGGTATACATATGTTGGAAAATACATGTAGCTCGCGTTCGTCGTGGAAGCGATCATGCGAGTGCAGATTGTACATTACTTCTTATACGCTGTCGATGCTGAATTTGATTTGTCATGTTGCGGGTGAGTATGAACTGGGATTATCTTGGGTTTTCCTATGATTGTAATTATTGCAATGCGAGTTAATTTTCCGATCCGAATATAATATGGCAATTTTGATTTGCCTTGTGACATGAGCAAAGAACCAGTCCTTTGTATGGTCACTCTGTCCTATGGTGTAAACAATGACCTCAATGAGGTGCAGTTCAATGTATCTTTCCCAGAGGTCCATACTATCTAAATCTGTCATTAATAAGCTAATATAAGTTCTACATTCTAATTAACTATAATAAGTCCTTATTTTCTGTAAAAAAGTTGGGATATGTTAGGAAATAGGAAGCGGAAGCGGAATGATAAATAGTGCATAGAACAGAAACATAAACTTGGAAGACAAGATTTTTACGTGGAACCCTACTCCGTGAGGAGCGGGATGAAACCACGAGAGAAGCCCTCAACGAGGCGTATTTGTCTATTGACTTTCTCAATGAGTACAGGAGGTCTGGGGCTCCTTATATAGCCTCTCCAGAGCCTCCAAGTCCCACCACTGGACGTTGTGGGACTAAACACTGGATGGGGTAAATGGATCTCCTCCAGGATCCATTTATCCTGCTACAACACAATAGGCGCATACTACTAATGCTCCAACACTCCCCCTCAAGCTGGAGCATGCAATGCTCAGCTTGGACAAACAGAAAATAAACTCAACCCAACGCTACAGGACACTACGGACAATATCAACCCAACGCGCACATTGTTGCAGTCGAGGACGTTGCTTCTCATGTCGTGCAGGTGAGGAGGACGAACGGGCTGGAGTGTGAGTCGACTGAAGACTCGGAACCTGACCATCGAGTCTGAACTGCGCCTGAAGTCTCCTCGTCGGAGAACTAGGTCTCTCCCATCTGGCTCAGAGAATGGTGCACTACTCTGGTGTACCTATGATACCACATGAAAACCCTTGCCCTCAAGGGAATGGTCCTCTGCTCTGGAGTCCCTATGGCTCACATGAAAACTCTGGCCGAACAACAAAAAGAATGATGGGGACCTCGAACAAATGATGGCAACATGTGCTCATATGAAAATGACCGCACACTCGTGCATGTCTGAAACTGAGGACTCGGAACAATGATCGTCGAGTCTGAAACCGAACTGTAGAGTCTGATCAACTGGCTGGTCTGGAGACTGGTATCTGGATCTGTAATACAAGACATGTGACTCTACATATATACTCCCCCTTTCTCCCATGCTTGTCGGAAAACATGGATGTCGACAAAGTTGGGAGAAGACAAGATAAATAAGGGGTACAAAACAAAACCACTTAGCCGATCAAACATTTGTCGGCTTTTCAAACATTCATTTTTTTGAAACAATTTTTTTAAGCCGTTGATATATATATATATATTTTTCCTTCGGCTTTTCATCCAACATATATATATATATATATATTTAAAGCCGTTTCAACTTCCTTTTTTTTACGGCTTTTGCAACTCTCCTTTTTTTCGAATATTTTGCGTACGACTTTTCTTTGTACGCGTCTTCTTTTTTTTTTCAACTTGACCCAAATAGGGTCCAAACAAATGCCGTCATTTTCCTTGAAATATTGTGGCTTTCTTTTTCTTCTTCTCTTTTTTTTTACTCACGACAAGCCCATGTTATCAACTTTTCTCCCCTTTTTTTTAAAAAAAAAACACGGCCCACTTGGGCCGTTGAAGGCAAATACCCCTCTGTCTCTCAATTGTATAACGCTGGGCCTAATTTTTTTTAAGATCGTGGGCCTTTTAGGGTTCTTCACGAGAACCCTTCTCAAACGGGTGCCGCCTCCATCGAGGCTTCATATGCCGCCGCTCGCATGAGATGTAATCGAGGGGAGCGTCGCGGGGCTTGGAGGAGGACATGCGGGCGCCTGGAGCCCGCCGCGAGAGAGGATGTCGCCTGCGAGATCGTGGGGAGGAGCCTGGGGATTCCACGCTGGAGTCGGGGGTGCACGTGCGCCTTGGTGATGTACGCCTGGGGCTTCGTGCGCATGAGCCTTTCGTCGCGACGCGCTCTGATGCTGGGAGTTGCGGGCTTTGGAGGAAGGGACTAGAGGCTCCCTCCTTTGCCGCCTGCGCATGGAACTGCGCTGCTTTGATGGATCGCACGAAGAGGGCTGTCGCGATGGAGCTGCCTGAAAACCCTGCGGGTCCAGGAGGTTTCGCCTGGATGTCTTGTGGCGAATCGTGGTCGCCTGCGCGACCGTCTACTGGATCTATTGCGCACCTGCGCGAGACGATGCGGAGGGCGTCTGCACAGGCCTTGCGCACATGTGCAACTCGTGCACGCCCCATGCACCTTTGAAGCTGCACCTGGAGCGGGGCTGGTCGCGTCGCCTCTAGATCGAGGAGGTGAGTAGGTGTGATCGGGAAGAAGTCGCCTAGAGAGGAGGCCTGGACTGTTGCGGAGCAGGAGACTTGCGGCCCTCAGGCCTGGCTGATGCCGCTACGCGATGAGCTCGCGTGGGAAGTTGATGCCGCCTGGAAGATGAGAGCTTGACGGCAGAAAATAGGGTTTCAAAAATGAAACCCTAGAACATAAATCCAGCCGTCAAAAGATCTCGAACACGAACAACATATCTTCAACATAAACTGAATCTCGAACACATTACAAACGAACGCAAAAGAAAAATCCTCCTGAGAATCGACCCGCTCTGATACCATGTTAGGAAATAGAAAGCGGAAGCGGAATGATAAATAGAGCATAGAACAGAAACATAAACTTGGAAGACAAGATTTTTACGTGGAAATTACTCCGTGAGGAGCGGGATGAAACCACGGGAGAAACCCTCAACGGGGTGTATTTGTCTATTGACTTTCTCAATGAGTACAGGAGGTCTGGGGCTCCTTATATAGCCTCTCCAGAGCCTCCAAGTCCCGCCACTGGACGATGTGGGACTAAACACTGGATAGGGTATGGGAGGTAATGAACAACTTGTCAGGATGGTTGATATAGAGCTTGTTGATGTAAAGAGGATCTAGAACTGAAACAAAGAACTCTCCAACAGAGCGATCCAGTACCTTGATCTCCCACATGGTTGGCCCGTCTCGTGGAGGTTCGTAGACGATCTCATCAAGATTAATGCTACATCCAGTCAGTAGAACAAATGAAATGCACCATATGAGATCCTGGTGGAAGTTGATCAATTATATTTGCATATTAGGAGTTATGATCATAGTTTCTTCATATCTATAATCAACAATAAAGCCAGTGACAAATGCATAGAGATTATACTCCCATGCTCTTACACTTAAGATCTTAAAGTAAGCATCGTCATCGGTGATTGTTCAGAATTGATATCCCTAAGAGGAACATATTCAGAATTCTGAGTCTAGAATTGATATCCCTGAGGGGTTGATCCCCACGGCCTCCACCTTATCGATCAATTGCCTAAGCTCCACTCCGATGTCAGCAGTGACCATAAGCGCCACCGCATCGACCTCGATAGAGGTGGAGTAGAGCTTGGGTTTGATGAGTAGGGATCTACTGTAAGGGTTAGGACAAGCGAACTTCGGTATGGAGTGGGAACATAAGGACAAGCAAACTTCGGTATGGAGTGGGAACATAATGAAATTACGGAAGCATAGATAGGTATGATAGTAAAAGACTCAAATAATATTTTTAAAACAATTCTGAATGATTTTTTCTTGTTTCTGTCCTTCAGAAAAGTAAAACGTTATTCTTTTTATTTGCTGCGTATGCGTCTTCCTTTCGCTAGGTTTAAATAATTTGCAACAGGTGGACATAGGAAAAGATGAGTGTGTATCTCAAAAGGAAAAAAGAGAGAAATGTAAGAGGCAATTGGGGATTAAGATCAAGCAAGAATAATGGATGGCAACGGCCCACAACACAAGTTGAGGGTGTTTCCTCTCCGAGAGCATCCCATCCAACAGCAAGGGAAGGCACATCTGACATGGATGTTTGTTGCATTGTTGGCGAACCCCTAGTTCTTCAAGCAACTTCCAAGATAGACTAATACCATTTTCAACATAGTTTTAGAATGCCTTAAACTAGTAGGCCTCCTTTATCTGTTCAAGCTTCCGCTTGTAGCAATAAGTAAATATAAAATATATAATTTAATTTGTTTAGTGCAACCAGATCCTAATGTTAGCAATATAATGAAGAGCTGCCAATCAAATGATAACACCATATTTTAGAAAATGGCAATCATATAACAAAAGCAAGCCAATGCATTATAAATTCTCAAAACCAAAAAAATACACCCATATAGCAAATTAACGTGTCTGCATGTTTAATTCACAATAAAGAGATATATATGATGAATCTCTCAAATTACCGAGATTAAGTATATATAAATCACATACAGATAGCAACAAACTTACAAGAGCCAGGAAAGTTTCAACACCTCCATGATAAATCCAAGCAAACATTGTAAATCCTAGTTGAGATATGATTTCTCAGTGGATGCGGTTGAAGGGGAGACAAACTCAATCTGTTCATATAACTTTGACCGGGAAAACTGTCAATCTTCATCATGCCATTTAGCAATCTACAGAAATTTGCTTATCTGGAAAAGTGGAAAACCCGATATACACGGGTATGTTAGTTCAACAATTCATCCTTCTCGTTGAAGTCCGAAGTCCGCGAGTGACGTGGGAGGCAACAACCCATGGTCTTCTGATTTTTCACCTTTCCTCTTTTAGCATGACCATTTAAATTTTTTTCTTTGTTATTGTCTTTAAAGTTTTCAATTTCAGCAGCATCACATCCATTTGGAGTTACCTTGTTACTGTTATTGGAGATTTCTGCTTTAGTATCATCTGATGGTTGCGGTTGATGGTTGTATTCATTGTCAAGAGATCTACTTCCTTTCCTATCCTCTAATTTCTCATGCTCGATTGGTTCTGAAACCAATTCATCACTTGGCGGTGCTTCTTGAAGGAAAACAGACAGTTTCTTCCTTGGAGAGTGTTCAGACTTGGACGTTGGGGACGAGTTGATGAGAGGCTCCTCTTTAGATTGAGGTGTTCCTGGAGCACTTGCGCTCACTTGATTCCTTGGAGTGCCATCATGGGAGGGAGTGAGATCTGTTGACACAAGTTGGAGGCAGATTGAGCAATTTACATGTTTATAAATTTATACAACACAATTTTGATAGTGACTGCTAACTAACCTCCTCTAACACTGTAGAAATCATCATCAGAAACCAGGGATTCCATGGAATCAAAAAATGATTCATCTTTACTTCCTGTTTAACAACATAGCATTCATTAAAAACGTATGGAAGAATGACTGTCGAAGTAACTCGACCACTAAGAGCTAAAGTTCCTTTTGGTGGGACAATTAGAAGAAAAACACATTTTTAGAAGAAAAATGCATTTAAAATTGGATGGCTGCAGAAATAACAACTTTCAAGGTCGAGCGATTGGTCTGGCCATATAGATTTAAACATAGAATCTGATTCAAAGTCTTACTATATTTGATCGTATTAAATATAGTCATCGATTCACTCACGGCCAGTAATATGCAGAGGGAAGAGAAAAGGAAGTGTTTTACAGTATTTGCTATAAAGCAGGAGAGAAGAAGGGGATTTTTGCCACTGTCAAAGTTTATGATGAACACCAAAATAAGAAACACATAATCTGATTGGTAGATACTGACAACAATATCCCTGAAGCCCAACACCAACTTTTGCAAACGAATAATTCTGATTTTGTGGGATATGGGCAAGCTTTGAACACCGGTCTTCTTGACGGTAGTTCGATGGCCCTAACAGTAGAACCATTTAATCAGGGTCATGAGTTTTGATTTTAGAGACATTTAAAAGCATAAGGAGCATTGACATGGGGAGAGAAAGGTCATTTTTAAGATAAGAAATTAAAGCTCACCCATGGATTTTGATGCGACAGGTTATAAAAACAGAGTTGAGATGAGATCAATAATTGTGAACAGAGAGGTATTGTATTAAGGAATATTTACACCCATAATCCTGAGTAGATAATCACGAATTACACCCAATCCCGTGTTAACTTCCATCCAACTTTTCGTTAACTATGACGGTATCTGTATTTTATATTTTGTATCCTTTAATTTCTCATTATTTACAAATGAGACCAATATCCCCTTCTTCTTCCTCCCCTTCATCCTCCAAAACCCACCTCCTCCGACCAACTCATCCTCCCCTTCCTCCTCCCGTGATGCAACGTGGGACCCAAATATAGGGCCAAATATTTATCTATTCTTAATTGTCAATTTTATTTACGTTTTTAAGTTGTCATAATTGTCTAATTAAATAATTGAGATCGCCTGTGATCTCAACGTTTATTCGTAGGTTTAATTTTGGTCAATTAATTAGTTAGAGTCCAATTAGGGTAGTTAGAGGTCAATTTGTAAAATATGTCAGAGTCCAATTAGGATAAGTTGGTTGTCAATTTTAATTAGTTTACTATTTTTGTAACCCCATCTCTCCTATATAAAGAGATGGTAGTCCAATGTTTTATTCAGTCAAGTATTAATCAAAAGTTGAGATTTTATCTCTATCCCTCTCTCCCTTCTCCCTCCGCGGTCTTCGCGTTCTTCTTCTTCAACCCCTCGTTACCGACGAGTTTTTCTTCTTCTCAACCCTCTCTTTTCTTCTACCAAAAATCCACCATAAAATTTATTATCATTCTCATCGACGCCGAATTCTCGTTTGCATCACACCCCCCCCCCTCGCACGCACCTCCGCCCGCAAGCTCCAGGTCGGAGCCTCTGCCCCCTCCCAGCCGGCAAGCCCCCGCCTATGCCTGTAAGTCCCAGATCGGAACTCCCAACCTCGCAAGCTCTAGCACCCACCCTCGTCACTGCCCGCCGCCCTCCGTCATCGTGAAAGACCCCACCACCTGCCTGCAAGCTCCAGGATCGAACCCACTCCTTCCTCTCTTTTTCCTTTTCTTTTTTTTGATTAATCTCAGCCGTTAGATCACGGATTGGCTAGATTAACTCAGCCATCTGGTGGAGTTAATGAACTAAACTACGGAGGGTTATGGGTGTAAAATGGAGCGGTTGTTCAGGGTCTTGGGTGTAATTCGTGATTATTGAAGGTCCCTAAGGTAATTACAAAATTACTCAGGGTTATAGGTGTAAATATCCCTTGTAGTAATCGTTTTCACAACCAGGGGTGCAAAGCACCTTTTTTGTCCGTATCCTGAATTGCAGACTCTAAGAGCTAAATAGTTGTTTCATACAATTTAAGCTCTGAAAATTTATGCAAACAAGAAAATACTGCACATGAGAGAGACAGCGTCCATGTTTTACTAAAAAAGAGTCAATTTAAGATGCAATTTTGCGGATAAGAAAAGCATTTTCTGGAAAAAATGAAATAAGAATGAAAGCCAATCTAGACGAATGTTGAAGATATTAAGCACAGACGAAAATAACTTTAATCAAGTCAGATAGATAGTGTTATAATTTTGAGACTTCTAGGAACTACATTAGCAATGCAGCCGTTTAAACAATCGTGACGTTGGAACTTCCTCGAAAGCATTGAAATGGGATCGCATACAAAATAGCAATGCCAAAAAATACACATGTTTCGTACATGACAAATAAACGATGTGTTTTCTGCTCATAAACCTACATAAATGTTTAACAACATAAATAAAGAAGTAAGGAGCCATTGATGCAAATTTAACAATAATTCAGAATCAAGTCATTATCAAGAGGGCAATATCCACATGCATGTATCTGGAGGTGCGATTATAATTCTTCAGTATCAAGCTAATACAGAAGATTATGAAGCATATGACAAAGTGCTAATAGTCAAGGCTCTTTGGTAGCTTAAAAGCACTTTAGTTTGGCCTTAAACTTAAATTTGCAAGTCTTTTACAAAAAAAAAAGTATAGAATATTGAATGAATGTTGTTAACTTGGCATCCAAGGCTCCTCAGTAATATTGAATGAATGTTGTTAACTTGCTCCCGTGCGAAAAATCCCACTTCTTAAGAACACCTGGTTTGGTAGAAGTAGCCGAACAACCCCAAAACAATCGTCATGTTTCCACTATAGATAGGAAAATTACGTTGCTTTCCAGTAAGATCACAAAGAGAAAAAAAAGTTAAGTTCCCATTAAATTCGAATAACGATTTCGAAATTCAATCGAGTCCAGTTTTTAATTAAAAAGCATACCATCGAAGTGAAAAACGTTTCGAAATCTCACAAGCGCAGAAATCGTGGAGAAGATACGTTTTTTCTCTTCACAAGTCAACCAAGATCGAAATTTGAGGAGAGCTATCACATATTTCGGCAAAATCAAGATCGACCAACATCAAAGAATGCGACGATGAGAGATCAGGCAGTTACCATTAACGACGAGACCGTCAGCAGCAGCCTCCCGGTTGACCACCATCTCAGCAAGAGTCTTCTTCTTCTTCTTGGTACTGGAACGCTGTCCCCATTTGAAACCCATCATCAACTTCGAGGTCTCTTGGCGCGGACCTTATTAAGATGTAGTGATCGATCCTCGATGCTTTCCTCGTGACGAGTACACGAACTCCACGCGGTAAAGACGACGACTTGGGTTGGGCCGATCTGCGAGGGTTGGCTCAACTGCCGCGGAATTGCAGGGAGGGGTAGAGAGGTGGGGGTGAGGTCATACGCTGGCAGAGGTCTCAAAAAGGGCAAAAAGGAAGGGGGAATCGCATTCGGAGGGAAAATTGTTGAAACATCCCTTTTGTGTTGATATTTGATGGGAAATCGAAAAGGTTTCATTTTATATCATTATTTTATAAATTCATGCCTCAAATTCAAGAAGCAAAGCAAGGATCCCTTCTTTGGATTTGGGTACATAGAACTGAGGCTAAATCAGGATAAGGGAATGAACCATTCTCGAAGGCCCGATCACTTCTCCTTAATGACCCAAGCTCCAAAGTAGAGGGTGAGAGAACCCATGCACAAGATTTGGAGCAACAAGAACCCCTCTAATGGTCTGGTGGTAGAAACAATAGCTCCTATTTTAAAGGACCATGGTTCGAATACTACTAGTGAAAAAATTAAAAAAAAAAGATTTGAAGCAACAATATATAGTAGGGAGTTAATGGCATGTGGTGCAGTGGATTATTTCAAATTTCCAGCTAATTAGACTCCTTAAACAAATTAAGAGGAGTCTAAATTTCAACTGACTCTAACAAATTGATAAAGTTAACCCGCTCGAGAGAGTAGTGCGGAGAATTTTGGAAAATATTTGAATAGAGAGAACCCATAATTTTAAATTTAGAAATAAGCAGCGGCAGGCGAGCTCGGTCTATCTTGAAATCATATCTTCTTTACCCACCTTGACTACAGCTCAAAATTGAAATGGGTGTTCAAGGTCGGATCGAGGATACGATAGACTAAGCTTTGCCCCAACCACTAGTCCAATACAATATGCAACGTTAAAAAATGATATATATATATATATATGGATTTAATGGGGCTGCCCCGCCCCCTATTTCGGCGTGTTTTTTAATTTTTTTTTGAAAAATAAAACCATGTATATTCATCCCTATATCCCTCCTATATACTATTCGAATTTTGTCAGAAACAGAGACTCCTACGGCCTCCATCGAGACGGTGTCGATTTAAAAAATCCTGTTACCGTTAAAAAATGGTCGTCTAGATGGAGGCCGTAGGAGGCTCTGTTTCTGACGAAATTCGAATGGCATATAGGAGGGATATAGGGATGAATATACATGGTGATATTTTTTGAAAAAAAATAAAAAAAACGCCGTAAATGGTGTGGGGGCAGCCATGTTGGCTACCCCAAGGGGGCAGCCCCATTAACCTCTCTCTCTCTCTATATATATATATATATATATATATTATGGTAAGTGAGATAAAATTTATTTATTATAAGAAAAATCTTATGAGCATTTTACTCTTCATTCGTCAAAAGTACCTAGTCAATTTGAACATTCTATATTGTGTTGAATGAACCTTCAATTCCATTTCGTATAACAAATGAAAAGTGCAAGGTACAACAAATCGATAACACCACTAATAAAATAATATATGAGAAAACTAAATTCTAACCCTTTCTGATGACGAGTAAAAGGAGTATATGTTGATTGTAATGTTATTTTATGAGGAGCTTAGAAGATTGGCCAGTGTCGTTAAATGTGTGATGAGCCACCCTCATTCCAGAATTCTAGTGGTTGCGCTGTTGTCAAATGTGTGATGAGTCACCGTTATTCATGCATTCTAATGACTAAAAATCTTATTTTATTAATATTAATACAAATATAATCAATATATTTAATATACACATTCAGTTTTTGCCAATAATATTGCACTCTTATTCTGCACATTAAATACTTTCACCAACATTTAATGCACTTATAGATAATTCTTAAACATGTCAAGGGTCTTATTGTAATTTTGACACATGATGGTGACACTCGTGATTAAAAATTCTAGAAGACGATGCATTTATGAAGAATAAAAGAAGAGAAGAAAAACAACAATATGGACGTGAAAATTACCATATTAAAGAGCAAAAATATGCATCAAGGAAGAATTTTGGAGGCAAATGTAATTTTTATGACATCCAACAAAACAAGGATACAAATATAGATATACACTGATAAATTAAAGTCAGGAACCCACAATGCCACACCATCAAAATAGACCCGAGGCGCTATGAACTGCAAATTAAACATCTCATGTGCTAAACCATCAATTTCACAACTGCTTGTTATCAGACCCTATAGGCTTCCTCATGTCCCCTCAAGTTCCAGGGATGATGGTCCCTTGGCAACAGCTTGTTATCAGACCCTATAGGCTTCCTCTTCTCTTCAGGATGATGTCCTGTCCTTGATTGATGCCCCGCGCTCGTTTGCCGCTCCTTCGATTCTTAAAATTAAAAATAGACAAGGCAAACCCTTCTCAGCCTTTTCAGCCTTTCCCTATGGTTCGAAGGCCATTATGCACCAAATGTACCATGTCCAACGGAAATGCTCTAGACGTAAAGGCCAACTCCCTGATGCCCATGGCCTAGATGAAGTAGATCTCAACTCCCCGTCGGCTTACTCTAAGCACCTTGATGGAGGGGTCGGCCCCCATACTGACCTACCACCTGGGAAATCTGTGGAACCCAACCCGCTATGGAACATTTCCTCACACAGGAAGAAGAATCCACGATGTGGTGGTCAGAAGAATGTCGACCACCCACCCCCTCGTCATCCTAATGTTATTTCTAATGTCCATGGCATCAACAAGCCACGGAAAGTCAGAGTGTTGTTACAGCAACTCATTTTGCATAACATAGAGATCATTGGATTAGTTGAAAGTAAAGTTAGACTAGATAATATGGGGAAATTTACATCCCTCATCCCCAATGGGGTGGGATTTCATACACAATGACATTCCACTAGGACGAATCTATGTCCTGTGGAAGGAATCATGTTAAAACTATTACCAAGTTGGGATCTCTCCAGAATTTGTCACCCTCTCTTGCTTTAATGTTGGCGGCCTCAATTTGTCCATTTCAGTCATATATGGTGCCAACCCAACAAACCATCAATGCCTTTGAGAAGAGTCGAAGCGCCTCAGTAGTGCTTGGTTGTCCCATGGTTGGTGCTTGAGGACTTTAATGTGGTTAGGTTTGACCACGAGAAGTGGGGGGTAGACCAGCTTTGAATGGAGCCAAGGAGGACTTCAATTGTTGCATCGATTCATGTGGATTGCTCTTACTCTCCCCTTACGTCAAGTGAACACCTTCCGATGACCATCGCCATGGCTCCCATGGCATCCCACCCCAAGCCATTCTGCTACTTCGACTATTGGGTGAGTTGTCTGGGATATCTTGAGATTGTTACGAATGCTTGGTCTACCCCTTGGGCTATCTTGAGATTGTTACGAATGCTTGGTCTACCCCGACCTATGGTAACCCCATTCTCTACATCTCGAGTAATCTCAAGAGCGTCAAGCTTGCCATCATGGTTTGGACTCGCAGGGAGGCTAATATTTTCGAGGAGGTGAAAGATGTTGAGAATGCTCTCAGGGTCGTTAACGATGCTCTTGGCCCTGGACCCTTTGGATTCCTTCTTTGTGTAGTTGGAAGCTGCTGCTAAGTGCCATTTTCGAGTCACTTGACATGGATCCCGAATCTTTCTGGAAGCAAAAAAGTTGTGTTGATTGGCTAAGATTGAGGGATCACAACATAAGTTTCTTTCACATTTCTGCCAATGCTCACTTTGCGAGGAACAACATCCCTACTCTCCTCGATAGAGGTGGCATGTTGATTGATAAGCCGGACATGGTAGCTGAAGCTGCGGCAGAGTTCTATAGGACCCTCCTGACCCCAGGCATTCCTTGCCTAAAGCCATGGCAGACTTCTATAGGGCCCTCCTGAGCCTGGGCATTCCTCGCCTATCTTTGGTCCCTCTGCTAACTATGAAAATGGTGCTCTTCGCATAAGACAAGCTATGGTTAGAACAACCATTTGAGGAGGTGGAAATTATGAAAGCATTGTGTTCATTTCCCCATCCAAGGCCCCTGAACTTGACGGGTTCAATGCCAGTTTTTTCTAGCATCACTAGTTGCTCACCAAAGGGGACTCTATGCGGCGATCACTTTTCTTTTTGAAGGAGGCGGCTTGATAGAGAGGTTAACCATACATTCTTGATGCTTGTACCCAAGGTGTCATCTCCTAATTGCCTTGGGAGCTTCTGACCAATCTCTTACTGCAATGTTGCTTATAAAGTTTTTGCCAAGTTGTTGGCAACTCAGCTTGTGGTAGTCCTCCTTGATCTGATATCACCCAACTAAACATCTTTTATCAAGGTCGCTCCATTGGAGACAGCTTACGCCTTGCGATTCTATTGAGCACTAATTCATTATGAAGAGCTTAGAAACATGGGATTTGGGCAATGTTGACTCACTTGGATCTCTAATTGCATATCCACTACCTCATTCTTGGTGATGGTGAATAACTCTTCCTTTGGATTGTTCCGGGGTACTAGGGGTTTGAGGCAAGGAGACCCTCTTAGTCCTCTCCTCTTTGTTGTCAGCATGGAAGATCTCTCCTTCTTGGTGGAAGACTCAGTGTCCCATGGGCATTTGCGTCCACAGTGTATTGGGTGTTCTCTAGTGCCCGCCCACCGCATATATGCTAATGAGCTGATATTCTTCCGCTAGGCCTCGTATGTATCTCTACTAGCGGTAAAGGAGATCCTTAATGCATTCCACTTCATCTCTGGTCTATCTATTAATGCCCATAAGAGCAAGCTTTTCCGTCTTCGCACTCTCCAGATGACTTTGTTACATGCCTTCTTTTGGGAATGCTTTGGCACTCTTTGCCTACTACTTACTTGGGTCTGCAGCTGGCTTACTCCTACGGTTGCGCCGCGTATGCAAGATTGTTGGAGGACAGAGTGAGGGACTTGCTTTGTGGCTGGAAAGCAAAGGCCCTTTCCTTTGCCGGTCACTTACAATTATCAAAATCGATCATCGCCATTATGGTCCAGTACTAGGCAGCAGCCACCGTCATTCTGACGCGTACTGAACGAAAGGTGGATATGATTTGTATGGATCTTTTGTAGGACTATGGGCGTCATGCGATCTCTTGGAGCACTCTTTGCCTCCGTAAGGTGAAGGGTGGATTGGGCCTCCATTATGTAGCCTCCATTTGTAAAGTTATGGTGATATCTTTTGCTTGGAGGATTCTCACCTATGATTTCTCCATCTGGACATGCTTCATGTTTTCCAAGTACTTACACTCTGTTTCTTTTTTGATGGTGTCACTTCATCAACCTCCCTCGTGTGGAAGCCGATACTTTTGAGTCGGTCCACTGTTTGTGGAGTTGTGGGCGGTGCCTCCCCACCTTTTGTTTGGCTTCAGTTCAAACGAGGGTTCTCCTTCTCACCAGCCTTTGATCTGGTCTGTCCTCGAGTTGCTCCAGTCTCTTGAGCCTTGAGGGTTTGGGCTAAGGGGCTTGCCCCGAAGCACCCATGCACACTCTACAGGTCCATCCTTAAACGTTTGTCTATAACAGATAGTCTCTCCAAGTATGAGATCGCATGTTGTTCCCCTTGCTATCTTTTGTCTTCATGAGCTGGAATCATGTGACCATCTTTTCTTTTGTTGTCCAGTCACTCTCAGGATTTGGAGGGCTACTTGCTCCATGCTAGCCTTGCCTTTGTCTCTGCCATCTTCTCTAGAAGACATATTGGAATGGATTAAAGGCTCTTCTACTGCTTGTGTTGTTGCTGCCATATTCTACGAAATTTGGGGCGAGAGAAGTCATCGTTGGGCTTTGTCTCGCTCCTCTTCTGCCGCTACTATTGCACGATCCATTGTGCAAGCAGTGCGTAGTCTTGGAAATTAACATTGATCCCTGATTTTTGCGCCCCTTGGGTCAAATCAAAACTTCACATTTTTTCAACTCTTCTTTGTAGCTCTGACCTTCGGTCCTTTTGTAGTATTTTGTTATTAATACGTAGAAAATCTTACGACCAAAAAAAGAGTCCACGAGTTTTGTAGTAAATTACAATTGGGTTAAACATTAAAGATGAATTAGATTTATGCACTTTACAAAAGAGGAGGGAGTTGGTTACCAAACATTGAGTTTAATTTTAGAGTAGTTGTTTGGTCCTCACCTAGAAGGTTGTCTTTATCAGCATAAGTGGAAAGGAGGGATCTGATCACATCAATCTCGAGTGGGTTGGATAAAATGTATAACCTCTAATAAAAGTTGATAAGAACATATTTTTTAGTACATCGGATATGTAATATCATTATCACTCATCTGATAGCTGATTTGTTTAGTGTATTTGGTAAGTTTTGATTTGGAGTCGTTTTTTTCTTGAAGTGTGAGTATTTATACCAAAATCGGTAGTTAAGGAAATTTGGATATCCAAATCCTTTTTAGAGAAGTATATCCAAATAGGAGTTTTTAAAAGAAAAAAATCAACTCTCTATCTCTATTGCATCTGTAGTGTTTGAACTTTGGCTAATTTAACTCGCTTCTTACCTAAAAGATTAAAAGAAAAACACTAGGATGAACAAGCTCAATATAGGAACTGGATTTCATCTTGGTGGGCATAAGCTCTATTCAGTTGAGCTCAAGTTCATCTTGATGCACTCTCTGACAAATTCAGAGTTTATATCTTTGAATGAGTCCGAGCTGAAACTCTGAGTGTGTGAATAAACCCATTTGAACCACCATCTTGATAGGATTTTTTTCAAGTACAAGTTTTTTAAGAAAGTGACAATTCATTGGATACCAGTTACAACTTCACTGAAACCACAAGATACTGGAGCACAAGATTAGGCAAAGCAGAGGAAGAAACACACAGGATAACTGTTGATACACGAACCCAAACAGGAGATATTTGCTCAAAAACACGACTAATACTTCAGCTATGGCACGAGAAGAAATTTTGTTTCGCCATTTCCTCGAGGGTCAGGCGGAGTAGAGTTTGCCACAACTAATGGCATAAACCATGCTTCAAAGACAATACAAGTCTCGATAGTATGTGGCAATATAGGTAGCATGACAAAGCAATGCAAATACATTATTTGGTAAAGAAAATGGATTTTTCAATGATCAGGAGACAACAGGAGACCAAGATAGGAGATGGGAAACTTCCCAATTTTAAAACCCATAAACGACGCGCAACCATTTCAACTCATCGCACAAAAGATTCAAGCAATACACTGTGAACTTATTTATTGCAAGGTCCGAGATGGAGTAGAAAATACAAAGAAAGTTTCCTCGAACTCAACAAAAAGGTCATCTGCAAATTCAACATTCATGATTATTGGCCAAAATTTTCCATTTTAAAACCGGAGTACAAGTCTGCTCAATCCCCTTCATGACCCCCTCTTGAAGGCTTAAAGAAGCCAACATGTTTTGACCTATATATGGCAGAAGTGTATGCAGGACGGCTTTGAACCATGTCAAACTTTTCAGGGCACCTCGAGGCCATGAGAGGTTGATTAATAAAAAACAAGCAGAATGTATCAAAGACTGCTGAAATCAATCTTCCAACACAATCTAATTTAGTATTGCACCGCTTCCAATATATCATAGCCTCATAGACACTGGCAAAGCAATCTGAGGCGAATTTTTCCTTCAGAAATGTGCAACGTGATGGAGGGATAATCTCGCTTAGTTTAAGTGCCCACTGATCAGTGGGGACTTCAGATAATATCCTCGTTGAAAGATTTATTAGGCTAAACTTTAATCTTAGACCACGGCTTTTAACACAGGCTTTTGATGTCGGTTTTTTAACTTATACAGTCACCTCTGATTTCAGTCTACCTGCTTCCATTCGATTGTTGGCCATGCCTTTTGATATCTACAGTTTAAAAAGCTCAGCACCAACAATTTTAGTTTGCTTTCCTTCAATTGCAAAAACCTGACATCTACAGTTCAAAATTCCATCACCTTTATAAAAACATTTGGAAATTTCAACTGAAGGTGATGTGCACTGTCCCTGTAGATATCTAATGCCAGCAATAACTTATGGAGAAGAAATAAATATATTTTGGCAAAATTTACATCCAAGGAAACGACTATGACTTCTAGTCATGGAAACGTCAAAATTATACTGGTTTGTTTATGCTGCCGCACATAGCCATGTATAGAAGTCCAAATGCACCTTATGAATTACACAACTAAATTCTCAACAGGGCCTCTCTATCATTGCATAGTGATGGGGACCAAACTCAACCCAGTGCATCAGCCTCCCATTTAAACAGATGATTTCAAGGTAAAACTTCATCCCGATCATTCATCAAGCTTGTTCATACCCAATCCTTCATTCCCGTTTTTACAAGGAAAGAAGGGGGAGAAGAGCTGCCTATCGCATTCTATTCATCATCTCCTTTCCATTTCCTCCATTCATGGGAGTCTTGTTGACCCACCATTATTACATATAGTGAAGATGCTTCAAAACGTTGGTCCTCTTTCACAGAGGGCTAATTTTGCTATGGTGGATAAACCTCATCAAATTCTTTTCACATTAATACTTGCTTGATTGTTCTAGAGTTCAGAGGACTGATTTTGCTATGGCAGACACTTACGTAGTAAGAAATAGGCATATCTGTTGGTGTGACGTGTCATGCATTTGTCACAACTATAGATTATGGTTTACCTTCCCCCCAACAAGCTTGACTGGGGTCGGTTTCCAAGCCCTTTCATCTCTTCTTATCAGCCATGCTTCTTCCTTCCAATAAGAGAGCAGACCTGAGAATTTTATCCTCTGGTAGCTCTTAATTACCATCTCCCTCCTACATTTCTGAATTAGCTAGCATTCAAACAAAGTGCTGACGAAATAATTCCTGGGATGAAATAATAACAAAATAGATTTCGTAATTACAAGATGGCAAAAATTGGGAAAAATGAATGGCTTGCATCAACTGTCTTATGGGTAAATAAACATTTAATCTATCTGGAAAAAACGTATAAACTCGTTTAAATAATGTGTCACACCTACCTTGTTCGTTGACAAGTTTTCAGAATGCCTCAGATAGCTTACGGCTATTTCTAATAAACATCATCTACTCTAGTTTGTTTATTGAAACAATACAATATCCTCGAAAAATATGCCAACTGGAAAAGATGGCCATAATGATAAATGGGAGAAAGGACAAAAATATCAAGACTCGGTATACAATTGGATATACCTTATCTAATTTCAACCTTGAGCTTAGTCTCCACTGCATTTCTAACATTCCACTGCAAAAATAACAGCTTCAGTCCCAAATATTTCGTCTTTTTAACCAACAGGAACAGGAGTTTCAAATTTTACCTGCAACTCATTAATCTCTTCATCGGTAAGTGACCGTTCCATCGACCGATACGTGATTCTATAACAGTGGCTTGTCATTCCCTTCTTGTTCGTGAAGTTGTCAATCAACTTGACCTGTTTTTGGCATAGAATATAGTATGTCATGATCAGAAAACAAAACATAGAATATAGTATGTCATGATCAGAAAACAAAACAATCTGTCAGCGCAATAATTATAGGGAAGGATATAGACAATTAATGAAAGTGCCCTTTTCTCGGGGTAAACTCTCTTTCTAATTCATAATACTCATATCTGACTGCAAAATGGCAATATGCATTATTTGCTCTCAAGCACCAATTTTATAACTAGGAAAATCAAGCATGTAATTTATAGATTAAGGAATTGTTCAGCCCCTTCATCCATATTCTACTTCATGTATTTAAAGACCACTATGTATATATGAGAGATATGGTGGGCTCCAGTCAAGCGGGGGAGAAGTTGAATAGAAAGTAGAGGTATTTCCCATGTCTCTTTCTCTTTCCTCCCCATTATATAATTAAGGACAACACAAGCCAATGATTTAAAGGAGAGGTTATTAGGGTCATTCATGGAAGTAATGGACATATGGTGAATTAGCACCGGATGAAGCTGGTAATGAGTAAAGATGACGTGATCTGACAACTTTAGGCATATGTAGAAACAGTTACCATGAAAGCTCCGCTTCAGATGTCCATGGACAATGGAGTGGGGCCAAGTTTTCATTGGAGGAAAGCTTGGGCCTCAGATCCATGTCATGGTTTTGGAGCAGACTTTTGGAGGTGGAAGGGTGCTCCTTTCGTCGGTTTATGGGTCGACTGGTGGCCTTGAAGTGCATCCATTTAGGGGTGTTTCCTTTCTTGTCATGGCTTGTCGGAGGTGATTTCAATGTCACCTTGTTTGCATCGGATCGGCCCGGTGACAGGGACGCTCATGATCCTGGATCAGCTGAGTTCATGGAGTTGGTGGGGAAGTTGGAGCTGGAGGTGGTAGATGACACGAATGGCATATTCACGTGGCGGAATAGCTCTTCCAGATCGTGTTTAGATCATTTTTGGCATCAATAGAGTTGTTGGAGTTGTTTCCTCTTGCGTCTTTTGAGATATTAATGATCTTTTATTTCTATTATATATTTTTTCTTGTCATCTACTTTATGTAATTTGTCCAACAAGTTTCTCCTCTATATAAGAGAACCCTAGAGCCTCGTGAATAAGCAACTCATTATTTTCTCTCCACACGGTATCAGAGCGACGATCTTATACCGGAGTTCTCGTACCCCATTCCCTGACCCCACCAGCTGCCCCATCTTCCTCGACTCGTGCGTCGCCGGGGACCATCCCAAGCCATGTGTTGCTTCCCCACCGGCTGCTGCACAGCCATCGGCTCCCTCCAAGGTCGGCTACGTCGCTGCTCAGCGGCCCTAGAGCCTCCACGTGGCACCCAACAGCCCTCCCATGGGCTCCATGCCGCTGCAAGTGCTTGTTGGACACCATAGCGGTGTCAGGGCCACCTCAGCCCGACCCTCGGTGCCGCCCAGCACATTTTTGCCTCCGCCAACCCCCGAGGCCATCTCTCGGCCTTTGATAGGTCCTTATGGGCCCTCCATATCATCTTCATTGCCATCCGAAGTTGCTGTAAGGTCTGATATTGACCAGAAAAGTGATTTCAGATCTGTAAATCACCTTTTCCAACCCTAGTACAGATCGAGGATTAAGGATTGATGTATGAGTCTACACGTACAATCAATACTTTATATGATCACGTAGACTCTCTCAGATCAGTCTATTACCCCAGTCGAATTCCGTTTTGGCCTTCTTTTTCATAATGTCATAGAACAAGGGTGACATCTTATCTTCGTCAGGTGCCTTTAAGGACCCGGCTTCCATCGTGAAGATGGATGAGACCAACTATGAGTTGTGATCAGCATTTTTTGGCCCTTATGCAATGTAGTAACAAAGAGCGCATTCTGACAAAGCCAGAGCCGACGGATAAGACTGGGGACAATGCTTCATGGAAGCAAGATGACGCGTATGGGCATGTTTGGCTCTCTGGGACTCTTACCACAAAGATCATCAATGACATTGTGAACCATCCCACCGCCAAGGCGATGTGGGATATTCTGGCAGCCACGTATGTCCAAGCGAAGAACGAGGCCAAGATTCGTCAGCTACATATCGATATATACACGGCCAAACCAGAATGATCATTCTCTACATACATTCTACTTTTCGCTTCGTGGCATGTTTGAGAAGCTTCAAAGCTTCATACTCGTTACCACTTCTACGGAGTAGCAGATGACATACAGGAACTCCACGATGGTTGGAGTTTTCTTAGCAACCTTGGATCCAGAGTATGAGGCTGCAAGCGCACAGCTTCTTACAAGTGCAACCATTCCTCCCATGGAGGATGCCTACAGTCGCCTCTGCATGCTTCTTATCCCACCACCTGCCACTATACAGACCTCCTCAGTGATGGGTGCATCTCGCGGTAAGGGAGGTTCTACATTGTTCAAAGGGCATGGTCCATGTGGCACATAAGGTGGACGTCAGCATAGCCCCCGCACCTATTGTTGTTGTCCATGTCACTATTGGGACACATGCTATCAGAAGCATGGATACCTTGCATTTGCTCGTGTGGCCGAGCAAATTAAGCCTCCAGACATTTCGTCTCCTCAGACATATTCACGTCTTGATGATATAGTCTCCCGTCTGAGGGAGATAATGACTCGTGTTGTTGGCGCCACTACAGGTTCCTCAGATGTTGCAGACGCTGCTACAGCCTCTTGAAGCTCCTCAGATATAGCCTTTTCTTTTACTAATAGTAGCAGGGATAAATATGATAGAGTGGATCATGGACTCTGGCGCTTCTCAACATATGTGTGGATACAGAGTACGGTTCAGTTCTTAAAGATCTATACCCCTTGGTAGATGGGTCATTATTGCGAACGGGGTTGTTTGCTTACCCATTACAAGATGTGTATTTGATGACATCCATGCGCCTACAGAATGTTTTATATGCTCTTGATTTTCAAATGAATTTGCTTTCTATTAGTCAGATCACAAAGGATCTGCATTGTCGTGCCATTTTTGACCCGTCTACTCTTGTGTTTCAGAACATACTCACGTGCAGGGTGATTGGATGCGGTTGTGAGCAGCAGGGGCTTTATAGACTAGTCCAGTCTCCCAGTGTCGGTGCCTCTACAGTTCCCACTAGATCAGTCTCTCCTTACTTGTGGCATCTTCGTTTTGACCACCTTTGTCTGCGGAAGTTGTGTCATGTCCTCCCACAGATTTCCACACGCCCTTCCTTCCAGTGCAAGGCTTGCCACCTTGGGAAAAATCACCGCTCTTCTTTCCATGGTCGTCAGAGTCGTAGCAATAGTCATTTATTTGAGCTTATTCATCTGCATATTTGGAGTCTCAGTCGTGTTTCTGATCTCCAGAGACACCATTTTTATCTTGTAGTTGTAGATGATTATTCTAGACATTCCGAGGTCTTTCTGTTGAAAAACAAGTCGAAAGCTGGGTATATCATTAAATATTTTATTAATGAAATAAAGAACATTTTCTCTGCTACGGTCAAGTTTATTTACTCTGACAATGCCCTAAGGGTCGTTTGGATTGGAGATTACCACCCAAAATTTGGGTTATCTCCGCTTTTGAGGGTTTTCCGCCAAAACCCCTATTTCCAACCCATAGGCCAACCATCTATTTTTTATTCTCGATCATGTGGGGCCTACCCGAAAATCACTCTCTCTCTCTCATTTAATGCATCAAATTAGACAATTCTCTTTCATCCATTCCAACAGAAAATTAGTACAGTATATCATCTTGTCATCTAAAAATTATAAAATACTCAACTTCTAATCATTTTTCTAAACTTCAATACAATCACATCACAATAAACCTTCTCAACACCCTCTATCAAAACATCAAAACACACAAAAGGATTATCCGATGGATAACCTTTTTTTTGGAAGGTTATCCACTTCAAGATAACCTTCGATGTATGTTACAGTTATCTGAGTTCTTCAGGTCTCTTGGCATCATACACCAGACCTCGTGTGCTTACACTTCTCAGCAGAATAGTGTTGTCGGACGCAAACACCGTCATTTACTTGATGTAATCGGGACACTTTTGATCCAGAGTCCTACACATCACTCTTTATGAGGCAATGCGGTCCTCACTGTTTGCTACTTGGTGAATAACATGCCATCTTTTGTCTTATGAGAGAATGTTCATTTCTCGATTGTGTTTCCCCAAAAGGATCTGCTCTCCCTTACACCATGTGTATTTGCCTATGTTGCCTTTATTCACCATCCGACGCCTGATAGTGACAAACTCTCTCCTAAAGCTGTCAAGTGTATCTTTGTAGGCTACTACCCAGAAGGGATATCGTTGTTTTGATCTTGTTCAGCGAAAGTATTATGTTAGTGTTGATGTCACCTTCTTTGAGTCTATTATGTATTGCTCTACATGTGACAGGTTGATTCCGTCTGACTCTGAAATGGAGGTATATATGCCTCCTATGGAGGCACCACGTTTAGTACTTATACATGCTCATGTGCCTACCCCCACCACTGTCCAATATGTTGGCTCATCTGTTACCGCATTTCTATGTCCGCGGGCCTCACACAGTTCCCCTTGCTCATGGACCTTCCCCGTCATCCAACATGCCCCAAGTATGTAATGTGCACATTGCTTCTACTTAAAGCACTAGTGATTTGTCCATGCAACATGATTCTTTCAAGGAAGAGTGGGTGCCCTCTCAGGAGGGTGGTTTATAGGTTAAGGAGGAGGCAGGTGTGAAAGCAGAGACGTACTTGTGCTATCTATCCTCTTGCACCCCATGTTTCCGCGGACCGACTCTCTGAGGATTTCCATAAGTTTGTTATGGGACTGTCAGTTGTGGAGATACCATAAACATGCCATGAGGCAATACAGGACAGTCAATGGCATCTTGCCATGGAGGAGATGTCCCCGTTACAACCACGTGGCATATAGAGCATTGTTACAGCCATAGAAGGCCGTATCGGCGATGTACCGTCGATATATCGGTTTCGATAAGGAAGGGGTATCGAAATCACCCAGTATATCCTTTTACAGGGATATCGGCGACATATCGCCATATCGGCCCATATCAGTCAAAAATGACTAGATTTAGTACAAAAAATCTTGGATATCGATCGATGTCGCCGATTTTTCGTCGATACCTCTATATATCAATGCTATTATTCATGCAAGATTGATTCCACTACTTATCTAGCTACACGCAGAATTAAAACACATATCTAGCTACACCTAGTATTAAAACACATAATGGTTTATATATATTTTGTTTCGGGAGGAGGCGCTGCCCCTGCACGTCCGCAAGGGGGGGCCAACATGGGCCCCCCAGGCTCACTGACCGGGCAACGAGACCCTCGTCCTGGTAGGGTATGGTGCGACAGGAGGGTGCATACAATGGTTCTTCAACTTGGAGTATATTTGCAACTTATTTCATGTTGTAAGACTTGAATGAAATCCATTCCCAATATCTATAAGTCAATTCTTTGAAAAAATATCTATAAGTCAAGAATCAACATTAATATCGATATGTTTGAAATGATCGATATATGCGTTAAGCTTCATAAATGACTGATATGTGTGATCTAAGAGTATATCTGTAAGTTATTAAGTGATCTAAGAACTTGGATGAACTCCATTTTCAATATATATAGGTCAACAACAACTAAAAATACCAGCGATATGTTCGATATGACCGATATGTGCAATATAAGGATCATAGTCTTCATAAATGATCTATATGTGTCATCTAAGTGTATATTTGTAAGTTATTTAATGTTATAAGAACTTGAATGAAATCCATTTCCAATATCTATAGGTCAGGAATAAATACTAACAGCGATATGACCGATATGTGCGATATATGGGCTCTAAATGACCGATATGTGTGACATAAGTGTGTATTTGTAAGTTATTCGTTGTTTTAATATCTTGGATGATCTTAATTTCTGAAAAAGCGACAAAATAACTTTTTTGAGCCATTTCTGACATTTCCACCGATGTCGTCGATATATCGGCGATATATCCCGATATATCCATTTATGTGTGGACCGAAACAATATCGATATCGATACGACCTTCCTTGGTTACAGCTCCTAAGAGCATCTGTTGTAGGATGCTAGTGGGTGTTTACAATGAAGCATCGAGTAGATGGCAGTGTGGATCGCTACAAGGCGAGACTTGTGGTCGTGGGTTCACCCAGACATATTGGGTGGACAATCATGATACTTTTCTCCAATAGCTTGGCATTCTACATTACGAATCCTTCTTCTATTGCAGTGACACGAGACTGGCCCCTATATAAGTTGTAAGTAAAGAATGTATTTCTCTACGGTGACCTACAAAAGGAGGTCTACATGCAGCAGGAACCTGGGTTTGCTGCTAGAGGGGGTGTCAGAATGTTTGCAGACTTTACAAGGCAATCTATGGCCTTAGCAGAGTCCAAGAGCATGGCTCCAGAAGCTCTCGAATTTGATAGAGCAACAGGAGGTCCGTGAGATCGACTGCAGATCATTCACTAAAATTACGACTTTTGTTGCAATGGTATCCTAAGCTGTGAAATCAGATTTAGAATTGTGGAATATGTGGCTGAAGCACATGAGTCAGAAGAGATAAATATCCTTAGTCAAAAGGATCTCATCAGGGACCTCGAGGGATCTAAGTTGGAGTTCAGAGAGCATTGTGTGTTTGGGAAACAACACAGGAAGAAATTCAATAAATTTATTCACAGGATGAAGGAGATACTTGACTACATCAATACTGATTGTTGGCACCCTTCTCAGGTTCTATATTTAGGAGGTGTCGGGTATTTTCTGTCTATTATTGACAATTACTCTAAGATGATTTGGATGTACATGATGAAGCATAATAGCAAGGCATTTCAAACGTTCATGCAGTGAAAGATCCTTGTGGAGAACCAGACTTCTAAGAAGGTGAAGCATTTACATACAGATAAGAGGTTGGAGTTCTGTTCATCAGAGTTCAATGAGTTCTGCAAGGAGGAGAGTATTACAAGATACCACACCATTAGAGATACGCCGCAGCAAAATGGAATTGCCGAATAAAGGAATAGGATGCTTCTGGAGAGAGCAAGGTGCATGCTCTCTAATGCTAGACTTGGTAGAGCATTCTGGACTGAAGCTATGAATACATCTTGTTAGTGAATCGGAGTCCCGCATCTGATATTGATTGCAAGACACCCGTGGAGGTATAGCTTAGTAATCATGTTTATTATCATGTTTTACGAGTTTTTGGTTGTGCTTCTTATTACCATGCTAATGAAGGAAAGCTAGAATCAAGGGCAAAGAAAGGGGTGCTTACAGCCATGGTGCAAGAGTAAATGGGTACAGAACCTGATCCCTTCTAAGCATAGAATTATTGTTAGTAGGAATTTTACATTTTATGAGAATTCTATGCTTCAATCGAGTAGCGCATATGTTGATGCAGGGACACGTGATGATTTACACAAATAGGTGCAGTTCGAACTGACACCAAGTAGTGGTCACGCAGTTGATCACACCACTTTTGGTCAGACTGATGTTAAACAAGTAGAAGCTGAGAAACCATAGGAGAGACAACCAAGTGTTCCTACAGATCGATCTCGTAGAAAGATACATCTGACGTAGAGAATGGCTTTGAATGCATAGTTGCATTTGCATTACAGTCTGCAGAGGAGACAATCTCTAGAGTGAGCTCCATTTACAATGAGGTTATAGTTGTGGCAGCATCGGAGTAGTGGATTGTTGCTATGAGCAAAGAGATGTAGTTTCTTCACAAGAATCGGACATAGGAGCTAGTTAACTTAGCAAAGTGAAGGATAGTTGTTGGCTGAAAACGGGTCTTCAAGAAAAAGATAGGAATCTCAGGCAGTGAAGACATTAAATACAAGGCACGCCTAGATGTGAAGGGTTGGAATCAAAAGGAATGTGTGGATTACAACATCATATTCTCTCTTATTGTAGAACATACTTCCATCAGGGTGTTACTAGCTCTTGTACCACATCGAAACTTGGAGCTGGAGTAGTTAGATGTGATGATAGCTTTCTTGGATTGTGAACTCGAAGAGGATATTCTCGTGAGACAATTAGAGGGATTCGTATTTCAAGGCAAGGAAGACCATGTGTGCAGATTGAAGAAGTCCTCGTATGGGCTTGTGCAGTCTCCCAGGCAGTGGTACAAGAATTTTGACAGCTTAATTATTGATATGGGTTCAACAGGAGTGCATATGATTATTGCGTTTACCACAACAAGGTAGAGGACAGGTCCATCTCTTTGTTAATGTACATCGATCGTTGCCAAGAAGAAGAATATCAAAGATGATCTGAAGAAGCTCCTTAGTCCAGAGTTTGACATGAAGGACCTTGATGTAACAAAGAAGATTTTGGGATGGAGATCTTTAGGGTCATGCAGAACGAAAGCTTTTCTTGTCTCAAAAGAACTACATTAAGAAAGTTCATGTGAGATTCTATATCCATATAGCCAAGTTTCTAGGTACTCCATTCGCTGTGAATATTCATCTCTCAGTTTCTTTCACACTTTAGTTAGATGCAGAAAAGGAATGCATGTCACGTGTTCCCTATGTCAGGGTAGTTGGGAGTCTTATGTATGCCATAGTATGCACAAAGACCTGATATCGCTCATGTTATGAACATTGTTAGCAGATTCATTGGCAATCTGACGAAGGAGTATTGGCAGGCAATCAAGCGGACTTTCCTTTATCTAAGAGGAACATCAAACATGGCCTCTATAGAAGTGATTCAGAGTATTTGGTTGCTGGATATTCAGATTCAGATTATACTACAGATGTTGATGGGAGGAGATTAATGGCAGGCTATGTCTTCGCTTTAGGAAGTTTTATCATCAGTTGGAAGGCTAACTTACAACCATCAATTACTTTGTCTACCACAGAGGCAAAGTACATGACTTTGACAAAAGCTACAATGGAAGGCATCTGGCTGACAGGCTTAGTTGGAGATGTCGGTCTAGAATAGGATCATGCTATGGTATATTGTGGCAGTCTCAGTGCAATATGTTTAGCCAAGGATCATGTGCATCAAGAGAGGACCAAGCACAGATATGTCTGTTGGGAAAAATGAAAAATCATACCTTTAGAATAGATCGAGGGCTCTCTTATATAGGAGAAAAGCCCTTGGCTTAATTACATGATAAGTACATAAAGAAACATAAAACATAAAATAGATCAAGAGATATATTTATCTCAACACTCCCCCTCAAGTTGGAGCATATATCTATCATGCTCATCTTGGAGCAACACCTTTGAAATGGACCTCTAGCTAATGCCTTGGTGAAGATGTCAGCCGTCTGATCTCCTGTGGATACATGGGCAGTAGATATGAGACCCTTCTAGATCAGGTCTCTAGTGTAATGACAATTCACTTCTATATACTTCGTCCTTTCATGAAAAGCAAGATTATTGGCAATGAATAGTACATCTTGATTATCACATAAAAGTTGCATAGGAAGAGGAACATCAATAGTAAGGTCAGTCAATACCGATCTAACCCACATCATTCTGCACTCCCTTGTGCCATGGCCCTGTATTCAATTCTGCACTTGATCTGGACACCACTGTCTGCTTCTTATTTTTCCATGAAACAATTGAGCTTTTGATAAATACCGCAAAGCTCAAAGTAGACTTTCTGTCTTTGGGACAACCTACATAATCAGTATCTGCACAAGTTGTTACCTCAAGAGATGTATCTCGGTCCAACATAAGACTCGAGCCAGGTGAGTTCTTCAAATATCTCAATATCATATAGACAACATCCATATGCACCTTTCTGGGCTGCTCCATGATTTGGCTAACTTTTCTTACTGCAAACATTATATCCGACCTGGTGATAGTGGCATATAAAAGCTTCCCAACCAGCTCTCTATATCTCCTGCTCTCTACCTCCTCAGTGTCATCATCATATAACCTCATGCTCGGATCCATAGAAGTAGTAGCAGACTTGCATCCTATCATACCTGTCTCAGAAAGGAGATCCATCTCTGCGCCATCACCAAACCACGCCGGTTCCTGGCGAACTCCAACCCAAGGAAGTATCGAAGAGTGCCAAGGTCCTTTGTCACAAACTGTTGACCTAGGAACTCCTTGGCAGTCTGAATGCCTTGTCATCATCTCCTGTGACAACAATATCATCCACATAAACAAGAATAGCAACAGTACCTCTCTGGGTCTTCTCAACAAAAAGTGAGTGGTCTGCAGTAGAGCGTACAACCCTTGGTGCTTTATCAACTCCGATAACTTCTGGTACCAAGCTCTCGAACTCTGCTTCAGGCCATAAATTGCCTTGTGAAGACTACACACCTTCTATGACTCCCCCTCAGTAGCAAACCCTGGTGGCTACTGCATGTAAACATCCTCCTGGAGGTCCCCGTATAGAAAGGCATTCTTCACATGAAGTTGGTACAAAGGTCAGTCCCGTGAAACAGCAACAGAAAGAAGAATGTGTAGTGTCGAATGTCTAGCCACAGGAGAAAAAGTATCATGATAGTCCACCCCATAAGTTTGGGTGAACCCATGTGCCACAAGTCTTGCCTTGTATCGGTCTACATTGCCATCTGCTCTTTGCTTGACGGTAAATATCCATTTGCAACTTACAACAGAGGTACATTATGGAGCATATACAACACTCCATGTACCACGTGACCTTAAGGTTGTCATTTCCTCTTCCATTGCAAGCTGCCACCTATTGTCCTGTAGTGCCTCCTGATATGTACGTGGGATAGTAACAGCCGAGAGTCCCACTACAAATTTCATGTACTCCTCTGAAAGATGGTCTAAAGAAATATGAGCAGCAAGAGGATACGTGGCGCATTGGCAACGAGACTTCCTTAGAGAAATAGGAATCTCTATATCATCAGCCTCTCTGTCTTTTGGAATCAACTCATCATGTAAATCATGCAAAGCTCCAGTGCCATCAGTAGAAACAATGTGTTCATGACATACCTGAGGCGTGGTGGATGATGTGGATGGCACGTGAGCAGAGGGGTGAGTAGATGACCTGCGAGTGTAAACAAGGCGTAACAACTTGGACTAGGTAGATGGAAATGGAGGCGGTGGGGGTGGTGGAGGTGGTAAAGGTGGAGGAGGTGGTGGGGGCTGAGGAGCAGCATGGGATTCATATGGTGGAGGAGATGGAGGTGGAGGAACAACATCCTCCCTAGTAGTAGCATTGGACAACCTATCACCTGTAGGAGAGAAATACATAACCGACTCAAAGAAAGTAACATCAGCACTCACATAATATCTCCATCCTACAGGATCAAAACATCTATACCTTTTTTGGGTACGAGAGTAACCAAAAAAACGCATTTGACGGCTCTAGGAGAGAGCTTGTCACGACTAGGAGTGAAATTATGGACAAAGGCCACAGATCCAAACACTCTGGGAGTGAGGGAGAAAAGTTCCTTCTCGGGAAACGCAATCAAGAAGGGAAGCTTCTCTCCAAGAATATTGATGGCATGCGATTCACCAAGTAGCAAGTAGTGAGAACAGTGTCCCCCAAAAAGAATGAGGGGTACGACTCTGAATCAATAATGTTCTTGTAACATCAAGAAGGTGACGATGTTTACGTTCAGCCATGTCATTCTGCTGAGAAGTATAATTGCAAGAAGTATGATGAACTATACCAAGGGACCTGAGAAATTCAGATAAGTGTAATGTAGAAAACTCCAAAGCATTGTTTGTACGTATGAACTTCACATTAGCAGAGAATATATTTTTAACTTCAATAAGAAAGGTTTTAATGATAGCACCAACTTCAAACTTGTGTTTTAATAAGAAAACCCAAGAAAGTCTAGAAAAATCATCCACAACAACCATATAAAAACGATGTCCCTGATGATTAGGGACACGACTCGGGCCCCAAACATCAAAATGAAACAACTCAAAGGACTGACTACTGTAACGACTCGGACGACTCGAGAAAGAGGAGCGATGGTGCTTCCCAAGTTGACAGGCTTCACAATCCAGAGTAGTACGAGGAGATATCTGTGGTAGCACATGGCACATTTTCTGTAGTAGAAGGTGGCCAAATCGAGATGCCACATGAGTGGAGAAACAGATCCTGAAGGTAAAGTAGCGACGCCAGCACAATGTGGTATGGCAAGCTTATACAAACCTTGATGCTCACGGTCATGACCAATCACCCTACCAGTTAGTATGTCCTGAAACACAAAAGAAGAGGGATCAAAGATAGCACGACAATGTAAATCTTTTATAAGTTGACTAATGGACAAAAGATTCATCTGGAAGTCTGGAGCATATAAGGCATTCTGAAGATTCACAGAGGGAGCTAAAGCAATCCCCCCCGACCAATAATGGGTAGACGAACTCCATTGGCAATAACCACGGATATGCCATGTGGGATAGATCTGTATGTACGGAATTGCGTCCGATCTCCACATATATGATGTGACGCTCCAGAGTCCATAATCCAGTCAGTCAAATCTGAACCGCTACTACTTGTGAACAAGGTTTTAAAAAACGTGCCTCGAGGCGCTGAGGTATATGCCTCGAGGCTTATTTCACCAAAAACCGCCTCGAGGCACAGGAGGCGTATATGAAATCGGCAACTTACGCCTCGAGTCTATGAGACGTTCATCGAGGCGTTGAGGCGCCGAGGCGCTTGTGAGGCGTACGCCTCATCCGGAATATATTTAAACCTCAAAAGCCCCAAATAATTTGAACCTAAAACACTAAATGTCAACGGCGGATGTCATGGGCTTGTTAAACTCGAGATTCTTTCCTCTTCTTCCCCAAGTAGCATATTCTAGCCTCTCTCTTATATACTTCAGCAAATGCTCTTCTCCCTGAGCAGTGGTGTTGCAGCCATTGAAGGTCTCGGGTTTCCTTCTGTACTTAGTAGATTACGTTTCCCGTTTACAATCTTAAGACCTATTACGAAATTAGATCACCAAATGATCAAAATTTGCTCAAAATCTGCTGCAGTGTATTCTTATTTCATGGATAGAGAAAAACAAACTAAGTTCATTCCATGTTACTCTAGGTTTAAGGAGCAAAATTTGCTCAAAATCTGTTGTTGTGTATTCTTCTTCCTCCTTCTTGTCTTGATTAAAGTCTACTGATGGGGGGTTGGGTGTTCGGCGGTTGGACGCTATGAACGAAGATCTAACTCTGAAGTGGGTCTCGAAATTATGGGGGAGGGATGACGATCTCTGTTGCACCTTGCTCCGTCGTATTTACGGTTTTGATACTTCTGGGGCTCCTGTGCTCCCTACGAAAGTGCGCCCATCCCCTTTCTGGAGGGGGATCCTCTCGGTGCCCCCTCGTTTCCATAAACTCTTCAGGCCCGTCCTCGGCAACGGCCTCTCTTTTGTGTTTTGGATTGACAATTGGACCGGCAATGGGGCTCTGGACATCCGCTTCCCACGGCTATTTGCCTTGGCAGCGGACCGGGATGCAAAGGTTGCTGATGTGTGGTGTCACGGGAACTGGATGCCTCGTTTCTGCACAAATTTCTCGGACCAGAGGATCGAGGATTTCCTTCGTCTGTGTGATTCTTTAGCTGATTGCGAGGGCCCAAGCGGGGGGAGAGACCATTGGTATGGCGGGGCTCCCCTTTCTCGGTCAGGAAGGCCTACGGGGTGATTCGCAGGCCACCACCCGCTCCCTCCGAGACTCTTATTAAGGATTGTTCGTTGATCTGGGAACTTCACCTCCCTGAACGGATTGGCTTCTTCATGTGGCTCTTCAGGCGTAAGCGCTTAATGACGTGTGACCGGTGCGTGCGTTTCCTTAGCTCCTCTTCCGAAGCATGCTACCTGTGTGGGGTGGGCACTGAATCGGTGCAACACTTGTTCTTCACCTGCTCGTACACGGCCGGTTCGTGGGCAGATTTGGACTTCGGTTGGGTCAGCACATCTTCCTTTGACGCCTTTTGGGATTCGTTTCATCCGGCCCGTCTGCGACCGCGGTTTGTGTTTTTGGGACCGCTTTCTTTGCTATGGAGTATTTGGCTGGCTAGAAATGCCCTGGTGTTCTCGGGCCAGAGATTCTAAATTGAGAATGTCAACATATATATTAGTTTCCATTGTATCTCTCTGTTATTTTTTTTTTCAGCAGTATGCTTTATGTAATTTACCCATAGGCTACTCTCCTATATAAGAGAGCCTAGGGCTGATGGAATAAACATCTTGTTCATTTTCCCCAATATGGTATCGGAGCGACGGTCCTAGACCGGAGTTCTCGAAACCCTAACCCTATCCCTACCCCACCCTCGTGCCTCTCTCTCTCACCGCCGCCGGCGCATACGCGCGACCCCCCCTGCGCCTCCGCCGCGCGTGCGCTCCGCCCTTCGCGCCTGCGCCTAGTGCTCTAGCCCTCGCGCGCTCGCCCTTGCGCGCGACTGCGCACCTACGCGCGACTGCGCGCTCGCCCTCATGCTGCGCGACTGAGCGCCTGCCCTCGCGCGCCTGCCCTCGCGCCCCTGTTCTCTTGCGTACCTGCGTGATCCAGCAGGCACCGTAAAGCCCTTAGCGTATGCTCTTGAATCAGCCCTAAAGAGCACACCGTCAACTAAATGGGTTTAGTTGCTTGAGGTCTACACATGCAACTAAACCCGTCTATGTTTGTGTAGACGAATCTTATCTTCAGTCAATTGCTCCAGTCTTCAGTTTCCAGTATGTCAGAAAACAAGGCGGATATTCCATCCATTAGCGCCTTTCGTGGTCCAGAGCCTATTGTAAAGATGGATGGTACGAACTATGAACTGTGGGTGATGCAGTTCATGAGTATGATGAAGTCAACCGGTAAGAAGCACATTCTTACCGAAGAAGAGCCTGCTGAGAAGACTGGAGCCAATGCCTCATGGGAGGCCGATGACGCATACGCCAAAGTTTGGTTATCTGGAACGTTGGCGATCGAGATTGCCCATGACATTCTACATCAGCCCACGGCCAAAGACATGTGGGAAATTTCTGGCGGCCACATACTCTCAGGCGAAGAATGAGACAAAGATTCTGCAACTCTATCATGATATATTCACTATAAAGCAGAATGGTCGCCCTCTACATTCACTCTACACATCCCTGCGAGGGATGTTCGAGAAGCTATACAGCTTCATGCCCCTGACAGCCACGCCAGAGCAACAGAAGACATATCGGAATGCGACTATGGTGGGCGTTTTTCTTGCTGCACTTGATCCAGAGTATGAGGCGGCACGATCCCAGATCTTGGTCGATTCTATTATTCCTCCCATGGAGGAAGCCTTTCATAGACTGAGTCGCATCACCGTCCCTTCTACTGCCACGAATCAAAATGCTTCAGCCATGGCCGCCAACAGGGGTTGTGGTTTTCATCATCAGACCCGTGGACGTGGACCTCATGGCAGGGGAGGCCGCACTCGACCAACATGTACCTACTGCCATCGCATCGGACACAATGAAGACACATGCTACTCTAAGCATGGATTTCCTGCATCTGCACGAGTCGCTGAACAGATGGAGCCTCCATCTGCTGCCACCTTGGATCAGCGATTCGATGATCTAGTTGCCCGTCTAAGGGGCATTATTCCCCCATCTGGCCCAGCACCCACTACTGAGAGTCAATCTGATGCTGTTGCATCTGCCTCAGCGTCTACCAGTGCATCAGGTAGCATACGTGCATTTACTAGTAGTAGATCAGATACATTACCTTGGATTATGGACTCGGGCGCTACACATCATCTATGTGGCGATCAGAGTTTACTTACAGGATATTCTCATATTCCTCCAGGCCGAACAGTGGTCATTGCCAATGGTACACATTCCCCAATCACTGGTCAGGGGGAGATTAGACTGACATCTTCTATGCAGCTCAAGAATGTGTTACATGCGCCTGATTTTTCAATGAATTTGCAATCAATCAGTCAGATTACAAAAGATTTACAAGGCAATTTTTGATCCATCTTCTCTTATTTTTCAGGACATCCTTACGGGCAACGTGATTGGTCGTGGCTATGAGCAAGGAGGCCTCTATCGCCTCAATCAGACTCCTTTTGTTGGAACCTCATCCCTACCTACTGGACCCGTTTCTCCTCTGCTGTGGCATCTGCGCTTTGGACATCTACAGCTTCAGAAGTTACGTCGTGTGTTACCCCAGGGTCTGCCTCACACATCCATCCAATGTGAGGCTTGTCAGTTGGGAAAGCATCACCGGTCTACCTTTCCCAGTCGTCCAGGTTGGAGTAGTACCTCCAAGTTTGAGTTATTTCATATTGATATATGGGGTCCGAGTCGTGTACCTGATCATCAGGGACACAGATTTTATATAGTTATTGTGGATGACTTCTCTCGTGTGTCATGGGTATTTTTGTTGAAAAATAAATCTAAAGCAGGGAATGTTATTATCCATTTTCTTAATGAAATTCGTAATGTTTTCTCCACATCTGTTAAAATTGTGAGAAGTGATAATGCCCTAGAATTGTGTACTCATGTCCTAACCAATTACTACTCATCCAAAGGGATTATCCATCAAACATCTTGTGCTTATACCTCTCAACAAAATGGGATTGTTGAAAGGAAACATCGCCACCTCTAGATGTCACACGATCACTTATTATACAGAGTCATGCTCCTTATTCTTACTGGGGTGACGCAGTTCTCACAGCATGCTATCGAATTAATCGTATGCCGTCCTCTGTTCTGGGTGAACAGATTCCTTTCTCCCTTATCTTTCCCGGTAAGGATTTGTTTTCCCTTACTCCTCGTGTGTTTGGCTCAATTGCCTTTGTCCACCAGTTGTCTCCCGGTACTGACAAGCTCTCTCCTAGGGCTGTCAAGTGTGTGTTTGTTGGGTACTCCAGAACTCAAAAGGGGTACAAGTGCTTTGATCCATTGCGTAGGCGATATATTGTTAGTGCAGATGTTACATTTTTTGAATCCGTAATGTATGTTTCATCCTTAGGTGATCAGCAGCTACCTCCAGTTCCTACCGATGCCATCTATATGACACCACCACCACCAGTACCACCACCAGCAGCAGCAGCAGCAGCTCCTTTACTATCATCCGCACCTCCAAGTACTATCCCTGTTTCACCACTACCATTTCATTATACCCACAGGCCTACTCCAGCTCATGGTCAAGATTCATCTCCTAGCTCGCCTAAGGTATGTACTGAAGATATTACTCTTGATGGATCTAATGATATTTCTGAGCAGGATATGTTGCAGAGGCCAGATGAGGACACAGCCGAATTAGATGTTCCTATTGCTATACGCAAATCGAAGAGGGGTTGCGCCAAATATCCTTTAGCAGCTTCTGTGTCATTTGAGCGACTATCTGGGGATTTCAGGAACTTTGTGGTTGCCTTGTCAGCTGTAGATATTCCACGGAATTATCAAGATGCTCTGAAGGATACTAGATGGCGTCTAGCAATGGAGGAAGAAATGACAGCACTTCAATCTAGGGGAACTTGGAGTCTAGTTCCTATACCTGCAGATGTGACCCCAGTGAGCTGCAAGTGGGTATTTACAGTCAAGCAGAACGCAGATGACAATATTGACAGATACAAGGCCCGCCTTGTTGCACGTGGCTTTACACAGACATACGGGGTGGATTATCTTGATACGTTCTCGCCAGTAGCCCGTCATTCTACCCTACGGATCTTGCTGTCAGTTGCGGTTAGTCGAGAGTGGTCGCTATATCAGTTGGATGTGAAGAATGCATTCTTATATGGAGACCTACAGGAGGAAGTCTACATGCAACAGTCTCCCGGTTTTGCTGTTGAGGGGGAGTGTTCTAAGGTGTGCAGACTTCATAAGGCTATCTATGGCCTTAAGCAGAGCCCCAGAGCATGGTTTCAGAAGCTTTCAGACCTCTTTGAAAAACAAGGATACAAACGCTCTAATGCTGATCATTCCTTCTTTGTACAGAAGACTTCAAGAGGTATTATTGCAATTATGGTTTATGTAGATGATATCTTGATTACAGGAGATGATGAACAAGGAATAAAGCAGGCGATAGAAAAGCTGGGTAGCGAATTTGTCACTAAGGATCTTGGAGTCCTTAGATATTTTCTGGGGCTGGAATTCACCAGAAATCCGTATGGGCTAGTAATGTCGCAGAGAAAATATGTTATGGAACTGTTGAGTGAAACAGGTATGCTTGGGTGCCGGCCTGCTACAACACCAATGGACCCTAGCATGAAGCTATATGATGATGATACAGAGGAGGTGGACAGAAGAAGATACAGAGAACTGGTAGGCAAACTATTGTATGTCACGATCACTAGGCCCGATATATCCTTTGCAGTGAGTCGTGTGAGCCAGTTCATGGAGCAACCACGTCAGGTCCATATGGATGCTATACATATGATACTCAGGTACCTCAAATCATCTCCTGATGCAGGTTTGCTATTCAAGAAAGGCAAGGGGATTTCTATCTCAGCATGTGCAGATGCAGACTATGCAGGTTATCCCAAGGACAGGAAGTCCACCTCTGGGTTTGCAGTCTACGTTGAAGATTCTCTAATCTCATGGAGGAGCAAGAAACAGACGGTGGTAGCCAGGTCTAGTGCTGAATCTGAATATAGGGCTATGGCCCAGGCTAGCACAGAAATGATGTGGGTAAAGGTTGTGTTTACAGATCTATGTATAGATGTACCACTTCCCATGAACTTAGAATGTGACAATCAGGCAGCCCTGTTCATTGCAAACAATCCAGCATTCCATGAGCGAACCAAGCACATTGAGGTCGATTGTCACTTCATACGTGACATAATTCAGAAGGGGTTCATTGCTACATCTCATGTTACTTCAGAAAATCAAACTGCAGATATATTCACCAAGGCATTACTACGAGGCCCATTCCAGAAGTGTGCGTCCAAGCTGAGCATGATTGATATCTATGCTCCATCTTGAGGGGGAGTGTCAACATATATATTAGTTTCTATTGTATCTCTATGTTATTTTTATTTTCAGCCGTATGCTTTATGTAATTTACCCATAGGTTACTCTCCTATATAAGAGAGCCTAGGGCTGATGGAATAAACATCTTGTTCATTTTCCCCAACAGAGAATGTTGTGCTTCAGTCCAAGGCTTTTGTGGAAGCCTGGACCTCTCTGTGACTCTTCCCGCTTGTACTTCTTCTTCCTTTTACTCTTTTTTAATTAATGCATTGGGGAGGGCACCATAGCGTGTTACCCCCTTCTTTTGGCTTTCAAAAAAAAGTTTCAAAATCTGCTACTGTTTGTACTTGCTTAAAGTCTCAAAATCTGCTACTGTTTGTACTGTAGTAGCCTTATTAGAGGACTTTAATGCTATTGTTTGTACTGGACACTAGAAACTTTCTTATTTTGTTAATCAATGTTATAATTTTCATGCCATGGAATATAATGCATTCTTATTTCAAGCATTTCTCTACAAAGTTGTAGATTTGTATAGTTTTTAACCTAAAACTAAGGCTTACGCCTCGACCGCCTTGAGGTTTACGCCTCGCCTCGTTTACGGGAAACCGCCTCGATCAGCCTCACGTTTTTTAAAGCCATGCTTGTGAACACAGAAGGAGTACCTGATGAACTAAAAGATGCTCTGATAGTGGCTGCGGCATCAGTGGCACCTGGAGTCGGAGTCGTAGGAGTGGTTATCATGTCTCGAAGTCTGGAGACAATATCATCAAAACGTGGATCCGGAGTAGGCAAACTAGGATGCTCAATCTGCTCAGCAACACGTGCAGACGTTGGATATCCATGCTTCTTAAAGCATGTCTCCTCAGAGTGACCAGGACGATGGCAATGTGAACAAGGATCACGTTGTCGGTCTCCCCCTCGATCACGAGGTCCACGGCCACAAAACCGGAAGACCCTCCCCGGCCACAAATAGCTGCCATAGCCGACGGGGTCGTCTGGGCCGTAGTAGTGTGTGTGGTAGTAATTCTACTCAATCGCTTGTATACCTCTTCCATCGGAGGTATTGTCTCGCCAGTCAGAAGCTGAGTACGTGCTGTATCATACTCTGAATCAAGAGATGAAAGAAAAACGCATGTCATAGTGGCATTTCGATATTGTTGCTGCTCAGTACGGGTAGTAGTAGGCATGAAGCTGTATATGCGTTCAAATATGCCTCTAAGATGAGAGTAGGGCTGCTAATCGAACAGAACATGTTCGTGTTCGATTAGAATTCATTCGATAATAGTTCGAAAATTGTTCGTTCGTTACTTAATGAACCGAACATGAACTTTAAAATTTAGTTCGATAGCTTAACGAACCGAACATGAACATAGTTTGAGTTCGTTCGATAAATGTTCGATTTCGATAATATATATATACACATATACATATACATAATACATATATTCTAAAATATATATACGTGCGCCTGAGGGTCCCTTAGACCTGGAATCGTTGAAAAAAAACATATGTCTGAACCTGGGTTCGAACCGTTAGTATCACTTTGGACAATGCTTCTAGTAACGATGTTGTTGTGAGGACATTGGTTGATACTTTTAGAGGAAGAGGGTGTCTATGTTTTCATGGAAAATTCTTTCATGTGCGATGTTCTGCGCATGTATTAAACTTGATGGTCCAAGATGGACTAAGTACGCTTGACAATGCCATTTCCAATATAAGAGAAAGCGTCAAATACTTGAAAAAGAGTGCTTCACGTCTAAAAAAGTTTGGTGAGATTGCAAAGCAGTTGAATATCCCAACTTCAAGGGGATTATCCTTGGATGTTCCCACGCGCCGGAATTCTACTTTCTTTATGTTAGATTCTGCACTTTCATACAAGTCTGTATTTCAAAATTATGCGAGAAGGGATGATAACTATAAATGGTTGCCATCTGAAGAAGACTGGGAGAAAGCAGAAAAAATTCGACCTCTTCTAAAATTATTTTATGAAGTTACACAAGTTTTTTCTGGTACTTCATATCCAACTGCAAATTTGTTTCTGCCTAAAATATGGAAAGTAGCTGAAATTTTAAAAGAGAAAGTGCAATCAGATGATGAGTACATTAAGAAAATGGTTGTTGCAATGAAGAAAAAGTTCGATAAATATTGGAAAGATTGTAGCCTTTTGATGTCTATCGCCACTGTTCTTGATCCTAGATACAAGCTGAAGTCAATTGAATTTATGTATGACAAAATTTATGATTTCGTGGATGCTCAAGAACAAATTACAAACTTGAGAAATGACATGTCATGTCTCTGTGATGTTTATGCTAAAAGAATTGGTATGAATAATAAAGAAACCAAGTACCTTGATCAGAGTGGAGAGTTCACTAATCCTTTCAATAGTGAAATGACAAATGAGGCTGAATTAGATAGTTATTTGGATAAGTGGAAAGCGAGCCTCCTGAAAAGTCTGATTTGGATAGATACTTGGAGGAGCCCACGCTGAGATCCACGAAAGGTGATCCCACTTTTGATGTATTGGATTGGTGGAATAGTAATTCATTGAAGTTTCCAATCCTTTCGGTGATGGCTAGTGAAATTCTATCGATTCCTGTGACATCAGTTGCTGCAGAGTCAGCGTTTAGCATGGGAGGAAGAGTTCTTACAGATTATAGAAGTTCTTTGTTACCTAAAACTGTTGAAGCTTTAGTATGCACGGCAGATTGGATTCGGAATTCTCAAGATGTTAGTAAATCTTACAATGTAAGAATTTTAGATATATATTTATTTTGATTTTTTAATAATCTTAAATTAATATTATTATTTTTTTCATAGGTTGACATCTCTCAAGATGAAAGTTAGAATGTTGTCATACCTAATTAGAGTCGGCCGTTTTTTGAATACAAGCAGGTTAACTTAGATATTCAAATTTTGATTCCTCTTAATATGCACGCCAACTTTTATGCTGGCTAATAGTATTGTTCTTTAATGTTTTCATAGGGAGTTTGGAAATCCAATTAACCAAGAAACTATCTTCTGAAACATTGATGCATGGCTCCAGCTTGGATTTTGGAGTTGTTGTATTTCTGTTGCTAATGTGTTACTTGCTACTTGCTAGTGTTTTTATTGTCTTCTATTGTGATACTTGTTACTGCCGGTATTTTTTGTTGTTTATGATTTTGGGATCATATCTTTGCAAGAAGATGACATTGTCTCTGAAATTTTTATGAAATTATTTTTTAACATGTCAATTCTTTGGAATCTATATTATTTGGTTGATCTTGTCATTTATTACAATAACTTCTTTGATATTGACGGACTACTGGACTAGTTGCATATTGGCTTGTAGACTCTTGAATATAATTAGGAAGTATTCAAGCAAATGAGCAATGTATGTACTCATCCTTTTTCTTTTTTACAATGTATAGTTATCAAGTGGAAATTTTATTAATGTGTTCGATATGAAATATTGTCAGGATCATGTAGGCTTCAATGGAATTATGATCTATTGACAATAACTTAATTATCCAGACATCAGAAATATTAGAGGTAAGTATTTTTTATTTTTTCCTTATATTGGTTTTTTAATAACTTTACTATGCATAAATTGTTGAGATAGCTTTATTTTCAATAAAACTGAAAATTTTTAAGGTAGGTTTATAAATTGTGAAATATTAGGATATTGAACACAACTGAAAAATCTAAACAAAGAAAAAATCATAACACATCAAATTTAAGACTATCGAACTATCGAACTTGAATTTCGAACATGTTCATTAAGAGTTTTGCTTTAAAATACTGGTAACGAACTATTAACGAATCGAACTCGAACGTTCGTTATGCAAACGAACTCGAATTCGAACATACACTACCGAACCTTTATCGAACCGAACTCGAACTCAAACACTCAATCTTCCTTAACGAACCGAACTCGAACTTAGGTATGTTCGTTGCAGTTCGGTTCGATTAGCAGCCCTAGATGAGAGAAATGTTGATGAAGTGGTCGACCATTTTGCTTGGTTGAGAAAATGTCAAACTGCAACTGAAGGATCTTGCTCTCATTCTTTGTCTGCCCATACAGCTAAGATGTCCCACATGGCTTTTGTTGTGGGTTGATTGACGATATCATTGGCAATCTCCGTGGTGAGCATCCCAGATAGTCAAATGCGAGCATATGCATCATCCTGCTTCCACGAAGCATTAGCTCTCGTTTTGTCCGCTGGTTCTGTTCTTTCAGAATATGCTCCTTGTTGTGACACTGCATAAGAGTGTGAAACTGCATGGCCCAGAATTAATAGTTGGTCCCATCCATCTTAACGAAGGGAGCCGAGCCTTTGAAAGCACCGGAGGAAAAAACATCACTCTTGGTATCTGACGTTGCACTAAATAAGAACCACAGACAATTGGGATTAAATCAACTCGAGAGCGTCTACACAATCATAAATATTCGTGGTTGTGTCTGTCGACTCGTACTATCGGGTGACGTGTTTAAAGAACAAGTTCCTTAATAAAACTGATTTATATGAACAAATCGCTCTTTTTAATCCAACGACAGACCTGCAGGGCTCTGAACAGAGGCACCTAGATCACTGGAAGGTCGCTTTTACACGCAGCAGGAAGGCTGATACCCCTGCGTATCGCTAGCTAGCGGTGGGACTACTCGCTAATCACGAGAGGTGTGTCCTTGTGACGCACAGTGCCACGAGGAGACCCCAGGAGGGGACCTAGGAAGTCCTGGCGGCGAGATAGGAGGATCGGAATCTGCAGGCGAGACCCCTCGACGGCGATTCCGCCTAGCTTCAGGCGCAGGAGCGCGCGTGGCCCCTTGGTGGTGCGATCTTGAGGTGCAGAACCTCCCAGCAGAGGTCGCAGGAGGCGCAGGACCCCCTGGCGGCATGCACCTGGGCAGTAGGTCCTCTTGGCGGAGAGCGCAGGATGTGCAGTATCCCCTGGCGGCGTGCGCCTGGGGTGTCGGGCCCCCTGGCGGAGGGCGCAGGAGGCGCAAGGGCTCTGGGGTGGGGTGGGATATGGGAACTCCGGTCTAAGATCAGAGAAACGAAAAATCATACCTTTAGAATAGACCGAGGGCTCTCTTATATAGGAGAAAAGCCCTTGGATTAATTACATGATAAGTACATAAACAAACATAAAACATAAAATAAACCAAGAGATATATTTATCTCAACAATGTCAGATATCACTTCATTTGCTTTGAGAAGAGGATCAAGGTGAAGAAGGTCGGCACAACAGATAATCCACCCGATATCTTCACAAATGCAGTTCCTGGAATAAGTTTAAACATTGTTTCAACTTGCTCATGTCGACAGTTGGTAGTAGCCCCAAGGAGTGATTGACGGCGACATGATGAAGCTTGGCAAAGTTTCTCAGAGGATTCAATAAAGGTGGGGATTGTTGATATACCATGAATCCTAACTATCTGATCCAGGTTGAAGAACCGTCGTATGCACCACCTCCTGCCATACCATACCGCAACAAGATAGGGGTCTCCTTAACGGTAATATTTTTATTCGGGTATATGAATTAATTTGTATCAGGGATCTGTATGTACGGGAGTAGTATATGAACTCCCCTAAGGTTAGAACTCTCAGTATCATCAGTATTTTCTTCTTACTTCACCTAATGAGAATAGATCGTCGCCGTCCAAGGACATAGTCCAGTTACGAGAGAATCTTGTAAATATGTGCATCTTCGTGCTTGCATGATTGAACGTTTGTGCATGTTCTGCTTCCATGATTCGCAATTGTAAGAAACATAAATTACAATCTAAAATCAGTATAATTTGCTTAGAAGCACTCCAGCATTTTCATACGGATATATATATATGCATATGTACGTATGTGGGTATTTTCACACAGATATATATATGCATATGTACGTATGTGGGTATTTTCACACAGAATCCCGCTTAATGGTCTAGTGGTAGTACAGTGTGTCTACCACACAAAAGACCAGGGTTCAAATCCCACTCTTGCAGGGGTTGCGTTAGGTAGTCGACGGCCAGCGTAAAAAATAGTCGAATCTTTCAACATGGATTTGAGCAAGAATCCATGTAGCCGACCCTACTTATAGTGGGAGAAGGCTTAGCACTTTATATATATATATATATATATATATGCATATGTATGTATGTGGGTGTGTATGAAACCTAAATTACAACGTAAGGACAATGTAATCTATTCAAAAACAATCCAATCGCATTCCTTATCGTGTGCTACATAAATTAATGTTGTATATGTTAAATAGATATATGGATGTGTGGGTATTTGTGGATATCAATGTGGTATATGTTAAAACAGATATGGGTAAGTAGTAAGTAGATAAAATCTGTATAAAACAGATATGCTAACAGATTGGAAGAGAATGCTAGCAGATTGGAAGAGAATGCTAGCAGATTGGAGTGTGTCATTTCACAGTTCTCACTTTACAATGATTCATTATATTTCTCATGGAAGGTAAATTAAGTCGTTTCAATTGAAAGTAATAAAATCTTGACATCTTTTGAAGGTAATAGAATCTTGACATCTTTTGCTATTATATGTCCGTTTACTGATTTCTCGGGCAACGAAGATGTTGGTGTCCTCGCTTATATGATCAAACTTCTTTAGGAATTGACACCTTGAGTTGTCGGTAAGTCTCAAACTTTACATTTGAATGCGCCGGGATGAACAAATCCGAACTTTTAAAGGTGCCAACACCTTCGACTAGATATCTCAAAAAAAATCCCAAGGGAAAGTATCTAAATGTTTTTTTTTCTCATTAAGTAATAGTGAGTATCAGATATAATATCATACCTCCTCAGCAAGATCCCCAGCAATTGCCCTGACTACTTCACATAAATTATTTTCAGTGAAGGAATCACTAATCCAAAAGCTTATATCTTTGTAACAGGGAGGGAACTGCAGGAGCAAATGGCAAAACTTATATCAGAAACATTTAAAAATGGAAAACCAAGAATCTCTATCTAAATTAGTCAGTCATCGAGAAAGTATATCATTACAGGGATAAATATCATATGCTAGCTTGAAACTACACAAGTGATAACCGAGAAGATGATTGTAATGTATGGATGAGGCTGAGGCTCCGAACAAAGAGAAACTGTATGACATTCAAAGTAACATGATATGGGCATCATTACTTCGTTGTGCATTTTGAAAAAAAGTTGCTTAATTTCATGGTTTGTCAAATAATCCCGGCATAATAATTGCCTCTTAAAATAGTAGAAAATAACGAAAACTTGAAAAGTGACAAAAAAACTTCCACTGCATATAGTTTTTACCTTCGAGAATGGCTTGAACTTGACACCAAGCTTGCCCTCTGAAAACTGTATACATGTAATGATCAAATTAGAACCCAACTATAGAAGCATATCGTCGTATTTAAAATTAACTTTCCTAGGGACTTGGGAATGTTAATTCGGTGCTCCATGCAAGACAAATCATATCCTTAAACAATGTATCAGAGTTTTTCAAGGTATTTCTACATAAGCCTTTTAATTCTAGTTTCTGTCACCGGGTGTTACAGCAAATATGAATTTATAACTTCTATACAATGTGAACTATATCACCACCGGACTTCATAAGCATGTACTGCATAAAAAAACGTGATCCATTTTCCAATATTTTCCATACCTCCAACTACAGTTCTTTCAGTGCTATCACTTCTAAAATTGAAGAAAGCAAAGTTCTGTAATCAAAAATCAGCATCATATCCTCTTCAGTAGAATTTGCCTCTGAAGAAGCGGTAAAACAAGACGCATGCAGTAAAATCAGTTCAGTCCACAGAGCCAACTAAGGATTTCCCTTCTCCGGCCACGTATGTATGGCCCCTAAAAAGAAGGAAACGTATAGCCATAGCCGCCTCGGAGGAGTGGGTGTATGGAATTCTTGATGACATGGGAGAAGTGGGATGAAAGCCATTGCATAGTGTAGAAGAACAATGGAATGAAATAAGATAATTTTATTCAAGGAGTACGGAGAGTTGAAACCTTAAAATCCTAATTGATACGAGAAAAGAAGTCGATGCACTATACGTACCCGAGGGCTCTCTTATATAGGAGAATAGCCCTGGGTTAATTACAAGATAAGTACTCTGAGAAAACAGGAATTAAATAAGAAAGGCACAACATGATATTTAACTTAACACTCCCCCTCAAGTTGGAGCATATATATCTATCATGCTACATTGAGACTAGAACCATCAGCCACCGTCGCTCCAACAACAATAACCACTCATAGCTCCATCCCACCCTCAAATGCACATCCTTTAAGGTATAGCGCATTGACAAAACAACTTCAAGAGCATCAAGATCAGCCCCCTCATCACGGGTCCTAACTCCTCTGTTTCCCATGTCCCTTCCTCCATTGAGGACCAACCCATCACTGAGAAGGGATTTTTCCTCCATCTCTCCTCCGTAGCATTGATCCACCCCGCCCCCTTTCCCTCTTCTCCGCCACCTTCCCCTAGAGTCGATTGCTTTCATCACAAATGGTGATCCTTGATGTAGGTCTTTGTCTTTTCTCCCGTGGTTGAAAGATCATGTATTATTTGTTTTTAAAACTGAATAAATGGAAATTTCAATAGCCATCAATCTTTCCTGACAAAAAAATCCATGTTTTTTCTTGATCTTTAAACAGCTTGTTTGTTGACATGTTGTTCATGTTGATTATGAAGGATCTTTCAATGTACTTGTTTTTTTAAGAATCTTTCAATTTAGTTGTTTTGTAAGATGGAAACTAGCATTGACTGGTGAACATGACATGGGGTGGTGAAGTTGGATTTGGGGGAGGTGGTGGTGGAGTCAAGGAAGGAGGGGTGGGAAGGGAAGAAGAGGTGGTGGTGGCAGCAGAGGGGTAGGTCTTGAGGGAGGAGGCGGCAGCTTCCTAGAAGGAGGAGGTGCCACGAGGAGGTGGTAATCATGGCAATAGGAGGAACTGCCGGAGAGGAGGAGGTGACAAGGAGTCGACGACAGAGGAAGGGAAAGATAGTGGGAGGATGGTATGTTAAAGGCAAAATATGACATTAAGATAGTGGGAAGACGGCATGTTAAAGGCAAAATATGACATTTTTAATGGATTTCGCTAAAGTTAATTTTAATTTGGATGGAAGTTAACCCAAAGGTTTATGGTGTGAGAGTTAGCAAGTTGACATGGGTCATAGGTATGAAGATGTTTAGGTAGTATTCTAATTGCAAAAGTTTATAAGGATCGTGGTGTAAAAATCAAATTTTAAAAATATTGTGTAGCATCACAAGCAAGAACACAAGATTTAAGTGGTACAAGATGGTCATGATGATCATGCTACTCCACAGGAGATGGGGCCTTATAGGTCAAATCATCCTAATAAACTTCTCAAGTGATACAAGAGTATGAAATCTTTATATAGCTCCACCAACACATAGAAGTCCCGCTATTAAGCAATGTGAAAATAAAGAGAGAGTAGTATAATTGGAAGTTGAGGATCTAAATACATACTCTAACAAGATCAACACAGCAGAATAAACCAAATATTTTTTTCTTGGTGATCATTTGCCAATAACATGGCATATCCTGCCAGATCACATCTTACATTATCCTAAATAAATGTTTAAATTGTTCATGCATCCTTGCCCACGTGTAATACACCAGTTAGTTTGCAAATGGCATATAGAACCCTATTTATGAAACATCATCCAGAGCTTCACTAACGACAAGGAAATTAAGGGCATCGATCAACTTGTGTCAAATAATTGGTCCAACTGTTCTAGTGCCAAACACCAAAACAGCATGTGAAAATGTCAAAATCAGACAGAGAGCTAGCAGAAATCCATCTCGACATGGTGTTTTTGCAGTTTTTCCATGGTTCCTCATCGAGATGGCAATTAATTTAAATTCTTGAGACGTCAAAATAAAATTATAATAACTTCTCAAAAAAGTGACGAAACAATCAGGGATTGAGAAAATGGGCAAACAAGAAATGGTGGAAGTACTTGTGAAGTAAAACGCTGATCAGTTGACCAAAAAAGGCGAATATCAGGTATATCAAACAAGACCATGGCTAGGCGCTCCAAACCAAGTCCAAAAGCCCATGCAACATTCTCTAATTTGCCATTTTTTTTCAGTATCTCCTGCTCCGTGACACCACAACCCAACACTTCCATCCATCTTTCCTGAAAGAGGAAGAAAGTATTTAAGACTACCATACAGGAAACATTTTTTTGAGGAGAAAACCACACAGAAAACATAATAAAAAAACAATTTTTTAAAGGTGATAACAATAGACATAATAAAAAAACAATTTTTTAAAGGTGATAACAATAGACGATGATCGTGTAAAAGTATCTATGTTCCAGACATACGGCCTATATTACATCAAATGTAAGATCATTCATCACAAATAATACATACTGATTGCAAAGCACATGACATCCCAACAAAGGAAGATAGGAACTGTTGAAGCAAAGGCGGAGTGAAAATTTTAATGCTGAGTTCACTCTCATATACAGCTTGAAGTTGCACTATTCCAGTAACATTTCTACTTGGGAAACTTACACATGCGATAAATCTCAGTAATTGCACTTTAACCCAAGTATAGTTTATATTTAGGCTCTGAAACCTCAGAAAATTACTACTCTCTTGCATCACAACCACTTATGGGTTGTCTTACATCAATATTAGAATAAAGTCTAACGAAACTGTTGAAAATACAATATTCGCCTTTGTAATTTGAAATCGTGTGCACTTCCTCCTATTTCTCATTTTCTCCAAGCAGCCATCACCCCCCCCCCCCAAAATCCCAACTTGTCATCCCCCAGCCTGTCCACTTCTGCAGCAAGCTACCTGACAAGCTCCTCTTCTTCCCTTCAACACCCCCCCCCCAAAAAAACACAACCATAAGGATGCATTCTCTTTGTTGGTTTTATTTATTTATTTTTATGTTTTGGATGTTTGTTTTCCATTGGCTCTCCCTCTCTATAAGGAAGTTCATGTCCCTTTTTGCTAACAAGGCAATGATTATTCTACATCATGCTATCAGAGCAACCTCAAGGTTAGGGCTCTCGATCCAAACCCACCTCCATAATCTTCACGTCAACTTCTTTAAGCAGCGGAAGCTATCATAGAGAGACCCATCACCATCTCCAAGTTGAACCTCAGCCATCAATCAAGACAGACCCAATCACCAACCTGCAATGGAGATCGCCATCGACAATAGTGCCCCCTAGACCTAGCATCGCTTGGACACACTCAATCATGGAGACCCATCATCGCCTCCTTGCTTAGAGAAGCATCATGAAGCTATCATCGTCTGTGGAACTGTGCTAAATTGAAAGAAGCCACCAATACAAGCAAATAACGTGTTGAGATATTTCTACATTCCTATGTACCTTTCCAGTTATTTTATTTCTTTATGTCTATCTTATGTAATTTACCCATAGGTCTCTCCCCTATATAAGAGAGCCTAGGGTTACAGGAATAAACATCTCTTTTTAATTTCCCAACATGGTATCAGAGCGTCGATCCTAGACCGGAGCTCTCGAACCCAAAACCCTAACCCTACCTTCCAGCCCTTCCCTTCCGCGTGTCGCCGCCCTCGCCCCGCGCCGCCGCCCATGAACCGCTCGCGCACGCATCCCCCTCTCCGCGCAGCGTCGCCTCCTGCGTGTAGGTGCGTCGCCTCCTGCGCATGCATGCGCCGCCTCCTGCGTATGCGTGTGCCGCCGTCTTGCGTGTGTGTGTTTGCGGTTCCTCTCGCGCGTGCGTGCGCGGTTGTCTTGTGTGCGCCACATGCGCTCGTTGCGAGTCGGTCTCTTCGTTGGATGATGGATTTGGTGCGTAAGTCTACATATGCACTCAAATCTGCATATGTCTTTGTAGACATTCAATCTTTGGTCTACAAAACCCTAATTTTTTTTCATTCGGCAATATTTTTGAGAACCAAGTCGATGTACTCGCCACTGACGCATTCAGAGGTCCAGCGCCTATTGTCAAAATGGACGAGACAAATTATGAGCTCTGGGCTATGCAGTTCATGAGCCTGATGAAGTTAAATGGTAAGAAGCATATTCTTACTGAGGAGGAGCCGGTGGAGAAGACTAGGGTAAATGCCTCGTGGGAGGCGGATGACGCTTATGCCAAAGTTTGGCTCTCTGATACATTCACGATCGAGATTGCCAATGATGTGTTACATCAGCCTATTGCTAAGGCGATGTGGGATATCCTCGCATCAACATATTCTCAAGCAAGGAACGAGACGAAGATCCTCCAACTCCATCATGACATATTTACTATCAAGCAGAATGGACGTCCTCTGCATTCACTATGTACATCCTTGCGTGGGATGTTTGAGAAGCTCCACAGTTTCATGCTTCTAACGGCAACTCCAGAGCAGCAGAAGACATATAGGAATGCTATCATGGTAGGGGTATTCCTAGCAGTCGTCGACCCTGAATATGATGCAGCTCGTTCCCAGAGTCTAGTTGATGCCACTATCCCTCCCAAGGAGGAAGCGTTCCGCAGGCTTAGCAGGATTACTATTCCTTCCACAGCCTCTAGTCAGACTTTCTCGACCATGGCAGCCTCTCGAGGAAGAGGAGGTCATTCTACCTCTCGTGGATGCGGACCTCGTGGTAGAGGAGGTCGCACTCGGCAGCCATGTACTTTCTGTCATCGCACAGGTCATACCGAGGAGACATGTTATTCCAAGCATGGGTTCCCAGCATCAGCTCGTGTTGCAGAGCATATTGAGTCTCATGTTGCTTCTACTCTAGATCAGAGGTTTGATCATCTCGTAGCCCGACTGAGGGATATTATACCTCCTTCCGCTTCGCCATCATCAAGAGATCGTTCAGATGTGACAGCCTCGGCTTCTGCCAGTACCTCTTCTACAGCCAGCACCTTAGGTACTTATGCTTTTACATCCTATCATGGATCTAACATTACAGAGTGGATTGTGGACTCCGGTGCAACACATCATCTAGTGGAAATTGACATCAGCTTACGTCATATAAACGGGTTCAGCCAGGGAGAACAGTTGTGATAGCTGATGGGACTCATTCCCCAATCACAGGACAGGGGGAGATCACTTTGGCGCCTTCGATGCGTCTACAGAATGTGTTGCATGCTCCAGATTTCTCTATGAATTTGCTTTCGATTAGTCAGATTACAAAGGATTTGCACTACCTAGCTATTTTTAACCCATCATCTCTTGTTTTTCAGGACATTCTTACGGGCAAAGTGATTGGGTGTGGCCGTGAGCAGTGTGGTCTTTATCGCCTGGTTCGGACTCCCTAGGCAGGCATATCTTCTCGTTCGTCTGGATCAGTCTCTCCGTTCACTTGGCACCTCCAATTTGGTCATCTACCTCTTCAGAAGATGTGTCATATGTCGCCGCAGATTTCGCCTAGTTTTTCCTTTCAGTACGAAGCTTGTCAGTTGGGAAAGCATCGTCGATCTGCCTTTCCCAGTCGTCAAAGTCGGAGCAGTAGCTCCCTTTTTGAGTTATTTCATATTGACATTTGGGGTCTGAGTCATGTGCCTGATCACCAGGGACATAGATTTTATCTTGTAGCTGTGGACGATTTTTCATGATTGTCATGGGTATTCCTTTTGAAAAATAAATCTGAAGCAGGGGATGTATTCAAAACCTTTCTTACTGAAGTGCACAATGTTTTCTCTACCTGTGTGAAGTTTGTGCAAACTGATAATGCTTTAGAATTCTGCACTCGTGATATATCTCATTTTCTCTCATTTAGACGGATTATCCATCAAACATCTTGTCCTTACACCTCTCAGCAAAATGGTGTTGCTCAGAGACAGCATTGTCATCTTCTTGATGTTACTCGGACTCTTCTCAATTAGAGTCGTGCACCACATTCGTTTTGGGGTGATGCGGTTCCCACAGCATGCTATTTGGTGAATCGTATGCCATCATCTGTCTTGGGTGAGAAAATTCCTTTCTCCGTTGCGTTTCCTGAGAAAGAGTTATTCTCACTCACTCCTCGTGTGTTCGGGTCAGTTGCTTTTGTTCATCAGTTGACTCCTGGTCTTGATAAACTCGCTTCTAGAGTTGTCAAATGTGTGTTTGTTGGATACTCCATGACTCAGAAGGGATATCGGTGTCATGATCCTTTGCACAGGAAATACTATATCAGTGTGGATGTTACATTTTTTGAGTCTGTGATGTACTTCTATCCTACAAGTGACAGGTTGGCTTTATCGAACTCAGATGATGAAGTCTACATGCCACCTCCTCCCGTGCTTGTTGTACCACCTCTACCAACTCCCCCACCTTCACCACCTCCACCTCCTCCTACTATCCAGTCCCATGCGCCATTTGTTCCATCATTACCTAAATTCTATACTTGTCAGGACTACTTCTACTCATGGTCATCGCCCATCATCCACGGAGCCCCAGGTTTGTTTTGATAACATAGCTTCTAAAGATGGGTCTGGAGATATATCTGTGCAGGAGTCATTGCAGGAAAATGGCACACAGATGGAGGATGTTATCTCTGACCTGGATATTCCTATTGTTATTCGAAAGCAGAAGCGATCTTGTGCTTCCTACCCCCTAGCTTCTCATGTCTCCTTTCATCGTCTAACAGGGGATTTCCAGATATTTGCAGCAGCTTTATCTACCATGGAAATTCCACGGAATTATGATGGGGCATTGAAGGGTAGTCGCTGGAGCTTGGCTATGGAGGAGGAGATGGCTGCACTTCAGTCACATGGTACGTGGAGTCTTGTTTCTACTCCAGTTGGCGCGTCCGTTGTGGGATGCAAATGGGTCGAAACTCCGTGCAGATGGCAGTGTGGATCGCTATAAGGCGAGACTTGTAGCACGTGGGTTCACCCAGACATATAGGGTGGACTATCAGGATACTTTTTCTCCAATGGCAGGCATTCTACTCTACGTATTCTTCTTTCAGCATCTGTAACACGAGATTGGCCATTGTATTAGCTTGATGTGAAGCATGCCTTCCTCTATAGTGATCTACAAGAGGAGGTCTACATGCATCAACCACCTGGGTTTGCTGCTGAGGGGGAGTGTCAAAAGGTTTGCATGCTATACAAGGCTATTTATGGCCTTAAGCAGAGTCCAAGAGCATGGTTCCATAAGCTCTCGGACTTGATAGAGCAACAGGGGTTTGTGCGATCGATTGCTGATCATTCATTGTTTGTGCAGAAGATCCAGAGAGGTACTATTGTCTTTCTTGTGTACGTTGATGACATTATTGTTAAAGAGGATGACAAGCAGGGCATTCAGGGTGCCAAGGACTTCCTAGATCAGCAGTTTGTGACCAAGGATCCTGGACATCTACGTTACTTTCTTGGGTTGGAGTTTGCCAGGAATCAGCGAGGTCTAGTGATGACCCAAAGGAAGTATATTGCAGATCTTCTTTCAGAGACAGGCATGGTAGATTGCAGACCTGTCACTACTCCTATTGACCCAGGCATGAAGCTATATGATGATGACACTGAGGAGGTCGGCAAGAGGAGGTACAGGGAGCTTGTTGGCAAGCTACTATATGTGACCATTACAAGGTCCGACATATCCCTTGCCGTAAGCAAAGTAAGTCAGTTTATGGAGCAGCCCAGACAAGCACATATGGATGCAGTCCATATGATTCTGAGATACCTAAAGACTTCACCTGGTACGGGACTTCTTTTCAGCAGGGCACATCTCTCTCAGTTATAGCATGTGTAGATGCAGACTATGCTGGATGTTCAAAGGATAGAAAGTCTACCTCGGGCTTTGCTGCGTTTATAGGGAATTCCCTTGTTTCATGGAAGAGCAAGAAGCAAACTGTGGTTGCCAGATCGAGTGTTGAGTCAGAATACAGGGCTATGGCGCAAGCTACCATAGAGATGATGTGGGTCAGATTTGTTCTTACTGACCTGACTATAGAGGTGCCTCTTCCCATGCACCTCCAATGTGACAATCAAACTGTTTTTTTATTGCCAACAACCCTGCATTCCATGAGAGAACGAAACATATTGAGGTAGACCGCCATTATACTAGAGATATGATCCAGAAGGGTCTGATTTCTACCTCTCATGTTAGTTCAGGAGGGCAAACAGCAGATATCTTTACCAAGGCATTACTCAGGGGGGGCATTTCAGAAGTGTTCGTCCAAACAGAGCATGATTGACATCTATGCTCCATCTTGAAGGGGAGTGTTGAGATATTTCTACATTCCTATGTACCATTCCAGTTATTTTATTTCTTTATATCTATCTTATGTAATTTACCCATAGGACTCTCCTCCTATATAAGAGAGCCTAGGGATACAGGAATAAACATCTCTTTTTATTTTCCCAACATGATGAAATGCAAGATATCAATGCAACGAGCCACAATCCAAATACTCCGTCTTGCGTATTAAACAAACGCTGCTGAATGGGAGATCATCCGGAGGTTGTTCCACTAGTAGGTGATTTGGCAACATATATTTGTCTTTTTCCTTTTTTGTCCAAAAAGGAGGAAACACATGATAGTGTCTATTTGCTTCATTTCTTCAATAAAGAAACTTTCTTTCAGACCTGGAAAATGTTCCACGATTACCTCAATGTCCGACATATATTCTTATTTATTCCCTGGAGTCGTATCCTCAGATTTGTTTATACGTCGATTTATCAAAACATCTGCTGGAGCCATATTTCATGACTTGTTCTCAAGAATCGTCCATTGATTTGTTCCCTGCTTGATATATGTTCCCTAACTGCCGCTTATATCTCCATCTGCTTGACTTCTTCTTTCATGGAGATTAAGGCATAGTTAGCCTGTCGTGGTGAGACCTAAATTAAATATCTATGACTAATGACTAAAGGATCTTTAAGTCCCTCTCTCTCTCTAGAGGTAAAATCCATTGTCTTATTATCTCTTTTTTTTGAAGTCCAAAAAAGAGGGGGAAACACTCGATGGTGCTCGCCCCACGGTTTTTATTCAAAATGCAAAAATAAACAGAAGGGGGAGAAGCAAACACACGCCGACACCCACAGGTCCATTACAACACCCAATCCTCCACCATGCGCTTGGCATACATCCCCACGTTCTCCTTATAGAATCTTTGGCTCGAGAACAGCAAGTCATTCCTTCCCCGCCAAACCGCCCACAGAATGGCCACCGGATAGAGCAACTCCCTCCTTGGCCTATCCTTATTCGCTTGGATCGCTCTCCAGAAAATCTGAAGATTGTCATTGCAGCACCACGCCAAGCAAGCCTCCTGCCAAATTTGAATGACCATGGAGCACGAAAAGAAGAGGTGTTCCACGGATTCAATCGCCTCATTGCACAGTAGGCACCTGTTAGACACGCCGTCCAGTAGCCTGGCACACCGGTCCCTCGTCATCAGCCTCTGTCTCCTGAGCAGCCAAAGGAAGAACGCAATTCTCTCAGGAAGCCTGAGAGCCCAAATGAAAGCACAATCCCTGATCAGCAACTCCGATTGCGACGGCGGTGGCCTGTAGATGGCCACAAAAGCCTTCCTGACCGAGAACGGTCCCTCCCTCCAACACCAGTGATCCCGCCCCCCGGATGGACACCCCACCTCCCTCACAGCGTCAAGCAGTGCCAAGAAATCCTCTAATCTCTGGTCGGAGAAATTAGCGGAGAAAGTTGGACACCAATTTCCATCCACCCAGCATGCCACAACCGAGCAATGTTTCTCTTCCGCCAGAGCATACAATCGAGGGAAGCACGAGCAGAGCCCCTCCCCCCCCCCTTCCAATCGTCTGCCCAAAAAGAGGAGTCCCCCCCACCAAGGACCGGCCTAAAAAGCGCAATATTCCTCAAAAAAACCTTCACGACCCCCCTCCAAAAAGGGGTGGGGGAAGCAAGCCGGTCGGACTTTGAAGGCGGCGCCACCCTTACATCATAGATCCTTAGCACCACATCGCAAACGAAATCCTCCCCCGGCCCCCAAACCCTGCTAGCCCACTTAAGCATTAACGCATCATTCATCTGCTCGAGCGACTTCACCCCCAGACCTCCCTGATCCTTTCTGTGTGTGATATCCTCCCACCCCACAAGGTGGACCCCTCTGGCCCCACCCCTAGGCTTCCCCCACAAAAAAGCGCGCATCCGCTTCTCCAGCCGAGCCCGAATCCCCTTCGGCATCTGCCGGTTGGAGAGAAAATAAATGGGAATGGACGAGAGGACAGCCTTCAATAGGACCAGCCGATCCCCTCTCGATAAGACAGCGGCCTTCCAACCAGCCAACTTCGTCTCCAACTTCTCCACCACCCTTAACCAATCCCCCATCCTTGTTCTGCCCAGGGCCAAGGGCATACCCAAATAGTCCATCGACAAATTAGAGCGACCTGACCCCAACGACACCGACAACCCGTCAGCCTCCTGCACCGCACAGCCGAAAGGGACGAACATGGACTTGTTATCGTTCTTAAGCATCCCAGACAACTCGCCAAAGATCTCCAGAGCCACAGCCATGCCCCTAGCCTCCTCCACACCCCATTCAATGAAGAAAAGGGTATCATCGGCGTATTGAAGGACCGGAACCATCACACCCTCCCTCGAGTAGCCGCTAGAGAGGCCACAGTTGACCACACGAGTCGCGATATCGGACAGAACATCGGCCACAAGGATGAAAAGCATGGGCGCCAAGGGGCACCCCTAACGCACCCCCTTGCGTGGCTGAACTAAACCCCCCTCCGGACGACCATTCACCATGACCGAAAAAGAGACAGTGGTGACACAGCGCCGCATCCAAGATATCCATTTCTCCGGGAACCGCTTCCTCCTAAGCATCGACCAAAGAAATCTCCAATCCAGGCTATCGTAAGCCTTCGCAAAATCCACCTTCCAAAGGACCCCACTCCTTTCCCTCCTCTGCCAATCGATGATGATCTCAGATGCCAGAGTGATGCAATCGGAGATCTGCCGCCCAGGAATGAAGGCCGATTGCACCGGAGAGATAACGCTCCCAAGAACGTTGTTCAACCTAGTAGCAAGGACCTTCGCAGTTATAAGGTAAAGGGCGTTTGATACAACAATAGAGCGAAAATCATCGATGGAGGTCAGCGCCGAAGACTTGGGCAGCAAAATGATAAGCGCACGGTTGACTCTAATCTATCAAAACACACGTTCCCCTGACAGAACTCCAAGACCACCTCCAACACCTCCTGACCCAGGAGGTCCCAAAAGTCTTTGTAAAACGACACCGGAAAACCATCGGGGCCAGGCGCAGCGTCAGCATTCAAGTCCCACTCAGCATCTTTAAGCTCCTCCAAGGTCACATCACGAATGAGAGCGTTACAGGAAGACTCCGCCACAGCACGAGTAACCCGGCCCATCCACTTCCACCTCCGGGGAATAGTTCTTGACGAAACGTTCTTAAAATGAGCCGCAATAGCTCTCCCCATCTCCTTGTTCCCCTCCACGTGAACCCCATTAATCGAGATGGAACGCATCGCATTGGATCTGCGTCTCCCACTAGCAATACGATGGAAGAAAGACGTATTCGCGTCCCCCTCCCGAAGCCAAACACTTCTCGACCTCTGCCTCCACTCCGTGACGCGCTTCTTATCCTCCAAAGAAACTTTCACCTGAGCAGCCGCGCGGCACTCCAGCTCCAAAGCCGTGAGATCCCAGAGGTCCTCCAGTGCATCCAAACTACGAATGACCTCCTTCGCGTCCTTCCTAGCAACGCACTTGGCAGCCCTTGACTCTCTCTTAAAAGTCGCTAACCGCACCCGCAGCGAAGATAATTTCTGGACGAACCGAGAAGCAGCGGATCCCGAGACCACCATCTCCGACCAGTGGGACGCCACCAGCTCCCTAAAATTTTCTTCCATCAACCAGCACTTCTCGTACCTAAAAAGCCCCCTCTGCAATGGGGCATCCCCAGAGCACCAAATGATTGGATTGTGATCCGAAAAAGACCGCGATTTGGCCTCCACCCAGGCTAAGGTAAACGCCTCCAGAAGCTCATTTGAAACGAAGAAGCGATCAAGACGCGACCGAGAGTTGGAATTTCTCCATGTATACGCGATGCCCTCCGCGTCCATCACCTTAAGGCCCAGCACGTCAACGCTGTCCGCAAAATCGAGCGAGCCCAGGTCTTGCCCACCCCTGCCCCCGGGCCTGTCTGAAGTGAGAAGAGTAACGTTGAAATCCCCCCCCCCCAATTAACCAGGGGACCCCGTCGACAGATCTGCCAGCCGCAAGAAGGTCCTCCCAAAGCTCCCCCCGCAAACCACTATCACAAGGACCATACACACAAGACGCAGCCACCTGAAGAGATGAGGCCATACATACTAGTACCACCATCAGCACGTGTCTCCCACAACTCATCGAGACGAAAGACATGGACGAAGAGTGCGAAGCCACCAGTAACCCACCCGATGATCCCGCCGCATCCAAGGTTCTGAACTGGTCAATGCCCCCGTGCCAAAAGACCTCCACATGTCGTCCGACAAAGATTGCAGTTTTGTTTCTTGAAGCATAATGATGTCACATCCCCAATCTAAGAATCTTGAACCCACAGTCCTCCGCTTATCCGGATCACCGAGGCCACGGACATTCCAAGATTTTTTTTTAGGCTCCATTCCAAGATAGGATTTTCATTTGGGACCAGTGAAATTCCCTTGGATTTGGGTCACACCCGCAGCCTCCGCCACACGAATTTTCAAAGGCGGGCAGGGCTGCGCCTCCGCCCTCGAAGCCTAGGATCTGTTCCTTCTTATGTACCTCTTTCCACTTCTCTTGTCGCTCGCCCCCGCATCGGAGATATGATCAGATATGTCAGCATCAGCGATATCCACCTCAGCTCGATCAATGCCCTCGGAGCTGGCCAAAGAAATCGTAGGGGTTGTAACGGAGGACGGTTGTGCCCGAGCCCTCCCCTCCGTTGTGAAAGGAGGGAAGAGGGAGAGAGAAACCATCTGTGGAGAGCCACCAAGCACGTCGCCAAAATCTCAGGAAGGAAAGAACCATGTCGACGAGCCCGAAGAGGTCACGGCCGGCAAGAGCCTCGCAGGATCCGAGGGCACTCGACCGACATCCGCATCCGAAAAACCCCAAGGATCCGCCACAGTAACAGACACCGCACACGGATCCTCGAGCGGGTCCACGAACCCGGGCTTAGCAATCGGACCCACGCCCACCTCCGACACCAGTGCAGTCGATGACGTATCTGGAAGCCCTTTGCCCACGTCACCATGCAAAGGGAACGGCAGGTACAGAACTTGGGGGGAGTTCACGAAGCACCGCATGCACTGAGTCGTTCGCGCCCTTCCACCGAGGGGACCCCTCGGAAAACCAACCGCCAACACGGAGCCCGAAGCGTCCCCGGACTATCCGCCGTCCACCACCCTCGGAACCTCCGGCGGAGGCGGAGGTTCATCGATCAGGAGCTCTATACTGAAAGAGAAGCAACCCACCTTCAAATCCGCGAAAGTACTTCTCCCTCCGACCTTGTCGAGGAAGCTCTTGTTGCACTCAAACAGGATCGTCGTGTCCTCCACAGGTGAACCAGGCCTGAGCCCATCATCCAGCACTTCTCGAACCGTTCCCCAACGACGCAAGGCCTTCCGCAAGCAACCAACCGAACGCGAGAGGAAGGGGATGCCCTTCACTCTAGCCATGCAGACCTCCATCTCCGAGCAGGACCCATCGGCATAGCGCAAACTCCTCCAGCAGACGTTGCCGACATCCCCATTGTGAAGCAGTCGCTCCCTCTGAACAGCCGATAAACCACACACACAACACCTTCGAGCATCCAGCTTCACTACGTCACCCGCGAACTGCGGGCCAAGGAACCCACACAGATGCGAAAACACCACGTCCATCTCGACAACGCCCCTCACCGCGTCCCCGATCAGCGCATGCAAACGCGAAAGACGCGCGTCCTCCCTTCCCTTCTTCGATGGCTGAGCGCCACTACCCCCTCCCAGAACACTAGGGATACCCACAGGCTTTGCCGCAGTAGCGCCCCGCAACTCCTTCCCCACCACGTCCGCGAACGATGGTCCCCCTGACGAACATCAGTAGCATGCTAGTTGCACCAGCCACGAAGGAAAGACCGGTCCCGTGCGGGAACCTTTACTTCAGTTGCTCCACGAAACGCCATGCAAATTGCTTAACGGTGCCCCACCTTTCCGCAAGAAAAACACCTAGGAGGTGAAGGACAGAAAGAGGCAAGATGCCCCCTGATCCCACAGCGGAAGCACCTCCGTCCAGGTTTCCTATGAGTGACACTCCTCCATTCCCCGCCTTCCCCTGTCAGGGGCTCCTCCTCGAAGGCGCTAGTTCGCTTCTCACCTTCCTCCGAGACGAGCACCGCCTTCCCTTTCGCACTCGCTCCGCACCTCACACTCGCTCCGCACCTCGCACTCATCGCTCCCACCACCATTTGAGAGGCCTTATTATTATCTCATATTGCCTCGTGGGCACCCTTATTTATTAAAGATTACCATCATTCTATGCAACTCCTCAGATATCATACTATAGCTCAACTTCAACTCTGACTACTACTATATTTGTTGGACTTTTTAATACTATCAATATTATGAATAATGATGCACCTACTTATGTTCCTTAGTGATTTATTGATTCCGGAACTTCGTACCATTTGACTAGGGACAGTAGCTGTCTTTCATCTTCTCAACCATCTAATTCTATGCAGTTCCTTAGACTGATAATGGGTCTCTTTTTTCCATCATTAGTGTGGGCAGAATGGATTTCTCCTCCAGACTTAAACTATCAAGCGTATATTGTGCTCCAGATTTTTTAATAAGTTTGCTATATGTTCATAAATTGTGGAGATGGTTTGCAATGTTAGTTTTGATCAGCAACATTGCTACTTCGATAATAGACTACGCAATTTTTTGTCGGTGATTATGAAAATAATGGACCTTATTATTGGGAATCTGGGATATCTCTAATAACTCTATACTCATTGGTACCATGTCTATTTCTATTGATCATTACAATAGTACCTACATCTTGGGCATCCTTCTGCTATTACTTTCTCTCAGATGTTCCATGAAATTAGCTCCCTAAAGTCATTAAGTGTGAGGTTTGCCAATTAGGGAAAAATGATCGCTACCATTGTTGAGTCCCTCATGTTCAGCCACACCCTCAAGCAGTGTCAGGTATTCATTGAATCTTTGGTCCGAGAAGCACGGAGTAGATTGGGGACACCGAGATCCCGCCTCCCATATCTCATACAGCCGTACATCTTGGCAATCTGCCAGTAAGAAGAGACGTGGATATTGCTCCTTGAATGTACCCAAGCCCGTCCATTTGTCCATCCAGGATCTAAAGCTCTCACCATTGCCCACAACAGGTCGAAGGACTTCCCCTAAATCAGAAAGGATATGCATGATATCTGTTTAGAGCGAAGAAGGGTATCTAACAGCTGTAGTAGTCAAGGAGCCTTGAATCCCACTTAATGGTCTAGTGGTAGTACAGTGTGTCAACCACACAAAAGACCAGGGTTCAAATCCCACTCTTGCAGTGGTTGCGTTAGGTAGTCGACGGCCAGCGTAAAAAATAGTCGAATCTTTCAACATGGATTTGAGCAAGAATCCACGTAGCCGACCCTACTTATAGTGGGAGAAGGCTTAGCACTTTTTTTATTCTGCAAAACACATCTTCATTGTCCCCCAAAGTTCGAGAGCCCATTTAGAAAGGAGGGCTCTGTTCATGTATTCAAGATTTAGTATCCCAAACCCGCCATCCATCTTCCTGTACATCATCATTTCCTAGTTCACTAGATGCAATCTCTGTTTCTCATGTTTGCCCTCTGCCCAAAAAAAACGTTTCATCAAGCCTTCAATCTTCTTTCGTATGCCAATCAGGATGATACTCGTGAAGCTAAAGAACATAGGAATGGTTGAAAGAACATGTTTAAGAAGGATCAACTTCCCTCCCTTAGAGATAATTCGCGCCTTCCTAACCTGTCAATTGTTTTCTAGCTTCTTAAGCAAGGTTGCAAAAAGTAGTATGCGGTATTCAATCGGTAGGATCACTGATTACTGACTAACGATATGCGGGAGTTTAAACGGAAATTAAATGGGTTATGCGATTTTGTATTTTTAATTAATAAAAAAATATTACATATATAATTAATAAGAAAATTATAAATAAATAAGAAAAATATAATCACATATTCACAATATAGATCAAATATTGTCAAACTCAAGGAATGTTTCATCAAAATATCAATATAGATAACATAAACAACTAGAATTCATAGTCAAATGTCAAAATAGACAACATGAACAACTACAATTCATAGCATGAATCCAAAAAGTCATGTACAATGGTGTTCCTTTGAAGAAAGCAAGTCCATGTTCTTAAAAGGTCATTTAAAGCCGCTTAAAAGGTCGTTTAAGACCGTTTAAGGTTCTTTAAACAGTTGTTTATGCAGACCACCCGTTTATGGGCCCGCTTTTGATTAAACGATGCGATCGAGCATCGTATACGTTTAAACGGTCGTTTAGACCGTTTTTTGCATCCTTCTTCTTAAGTACCATCCTCCATTCAACCGAGTGGAGACAACCAGCAACTAAAGGGAGACTCAGGTAAGTGATTGGCAATGTCCCACTCGGACATCTCACAAGAATGCAAATGTCCTCCAGCTCCCTCTGATCGAGGTCGAAAGGATAACAATTGATTTATCTCTGTTAATCTTTAGTCCCGAAATGTCCCAAAGATATCCATAATAGTTGATGCCCTTCTCGTATGTTACACCCCTCCAGCTAATAATACAATCGTGTCATATGCATATTGAAGGATAGGTATTTCAGTGTCTTCTTTATAGTAGCCTTTACATAGTCTGTTGCCAGCCTCATCATCACTTCCAAAGCATCAGTTGCAATCACAAATAACAGGGGAGCAAGAGGACAACCTTGTCGAACCCCACGTTGTGGTTGGAAGTAGTCGCCCTTCGGTCTCCCGTTCATCAGGACCACATATAGCGTCATCATAATGCAACATTTCATCCATGAGATCCACATGGGTGGGAAATCTCTCTTCTCCAAGGACGCCCAAAGGAAGCGCTAGTCTACATAATCGTATGCCATAGAGAAGTCCATCTTCCATAACACCTCTTTCGTCTTATTCCTTTTCCAATCAAGCACCATCTCGGACGCAAGAACCCATCCATCTACCATGGATCTCCCAGGTATAAATGTAGACTACTCCAGTGAGATTAATGGATCTCCCAGGTATAAATGCATACTACTCCAACGAGATTATGTTACTAAGCACACCACGAAGACGATGGCAAGGGTTTTGGCAATGATTAAATAGATCCCATTTGAAAGCACAATGGGCATGAATTATTCTACCCCGATGGGAATTTCCCTCTTTGGCAATAGGAATACTAGTGCCTTATAAAGACAATCGAATCCATGGTTACCTTCCTTGAAATCCAGCACCACGGCCAGAATATCCTCTTTGACCATCTCCCAAAACTCTATGTAGCAGATCGAGAACCCATCAAGGCTTGGAGACTCATCCGCATTCAGTTGAAAGACTGTCTTTTTAACCTCGTTCTCCATAAACAGTGAAATAAGAGACTCGGTCTGAGGTAAAGAAATCCCTTTAACCCCTCTGCCAAGCCAACCCCAGCCTGCACGAAAGGTTCTCCTGCTGAGGCCATAGAAGTGATTCCAAAGTGCACATCCTACATCCGTGTCCCATGTGAACTTCCTCATCATCAACGGTAAGACTGTGAATATAATTACGTCTTCTGCCGCTAGCCATGGAGTGGAAGAACCATGTGTTACTATCACCCTCTTTCAACCAACGATGCCTCGACCTCTGTCTCCATTCAATTTCTCTTTTTTTATCTTCTATAGAAATGGCTTGCAAATTCAGATTCCTCCGATCTAGCTCTTTTGCAGTAAATTCACGATCATCTTCCAACATGTCCAAAAATATAATCCCCTATGTTGAAGTATGTAATAGATGGGCACGTCTACTATCTGTGGGACTCCAGTCTGTCTGTGGGGCTATATAAGATGCTCCACAACCCATGTACTCATTGAGAAATTCTAATAGAAGATCTGGCCCTTTGAGGCCTTCTCCTGTGGTTTCATCCCGCTCCTTCGGGAGTAGGGTTCCGCATAAAATCACAAGTGTTCCGTGTTTATTCTTTCTTGTTTGTCGATTCGCTTCCCCTTATTTATTTTTAACAAGGTATCAAAGCAATCCATTCTAGGGTTTATTGTGGAAGATTTATTTCTTGTGTTCATGTCAGAACGGGTTCGAATCTTAAGAATGTCTCCGTGATTATGTTCATGTTCGTGATTTGTACATGTTCAAAGTTCTGAAGAGTTCAAAATACATAATGCGCATATGTGCCGATTCTAGCCCAAGTTCTGCGGATGGTCATCAACAATCCATAGGTTTTGATGAAACCCTGATTTCACTTCCTGGCAACACATCCAAATTGACACCATCAACTCCAAGAACAAGATCCAAGAAAGGCTTTGCGAGCACCAGCAGTGCTCCTTGTATTCAGTGTATAGGTGCAATCTTAGGATCCAAAGCGCTCCAAACCCTAACAACTAATGGCATATCAAGGCCATCAATAGTGACCGTTTGAACAAAAAGGGGGCAGCAACCTGTGAAACCCAACATCGTTGCAAAGTACACAAGGCTCTTCTATCTTGGCAGCAAAGAATCCAGGTTGGCGCAAAGAAGACCCCTCCCCCAGCGATCGATCCTCGAGTATGTCCAATCTTCGGGAGGCAACGATGGCTCCGCCCAATCTTCAGGTGGCGGCGACTGTGAACCCCTCAGGATCCGGGTGCCCGTTTACGACACATTCACATTTCCACATTCATTAATATTGCATTAAGTAACTGAAAGTCCGGGAAAATTTTTCGCAATGAATATATTTGCAAGTGACATTCGACATTCACATTCACAACCACAAGATAATAAAGATAAATGTCACCAAGAATTTATTTCATTAACTTTCATTTCATTTTCAACATGTACAATGTCTGAAAGTATATACAGTATATCCCAAAATCTGACTGAAGAGAAAAGAAGCATATAACATTAACGACCGAACAAAAACTGAGACAAAAAGAATAACATACCGTCTAGTATAGACCTTGTCTTCTGGAACCCTGTATAGCTACTGAACAATAGACTCCTTTCCTGCCATGCGTGCAAGGAAGAAAAGGAGTCACAAACGTGAATACAAACCCGTAGTTTAAAATAAATAACAAGTAATTTAATGTGCAAAAGAGAGCAAGTAGAAAGGTGGAATAAGCACTATTTACATCTACTTGCGTGAGTAAAAAGGTAGTCAAGTTTGTAAGCATTTCTCATAAACTCTCATTATCCAAACACTTTTCATATTTAACATATTTATTTTATAATCAAATGTTGATAATTATAGGAGTATGCATATGTGTATATATCTCTATTATTATATTGACCAGATATCAAATCTGAGGATTTGTCGATGTGAAAGATGGAATATGAAATATTTATAGATTACTTGATTCCCAAGTTCAATAGGTAGGCATCCAATTCTTAATTTCAATTGTTTCAAATATAACTCCAGATGATGTAGATAAAGATCATGATTCTGGGTCTTGGAGATCATGTCGTAGAACTTAATGGCACTTTCTTGTCATTGAGATCATGTCATGGTTTTCGATAATGGACTGATATGATGATGATGGTGAATTTGATCCTTAATTCTATTTACTCCTTCTAAGTTAGTGGATAGTCTGTGGTCTTGGTCTGTGTGTAACCTCACACTATGACTCTAAGGTATTTAAAAGTACCTTAGGGTTGGGGGGCCTCCGTAGGCATGCGGTGTTGTGTAATGCATCCTAACTAAGTTCCCAACACGTCCACTAACTTATAGGAATTTCGAATCAGATTAAAGTCACCTCCAATCAACTTAATTTTAATTGTAATTTCCACCAAACCTTCACTCTAACTCTCTCAGATGCATCTCTTGATGATTTAGATGTAGATATAGATGATCTGGATGTAGAATCGCCAAGTCTGTTGGCGAAAGAAAACTCAAGCGGTGAAGAAGCCTACAAATGGCTCTTCCGTCTCGCCCTCTAGTTGGAAGGACGGTCCAATAGAGGGATAGGTCTACTCCCCAAATACGCCACTGAAACGGGTGAGAGGGACTTCCCGGAAAAGTCACTCTAAAAAAAATAGCCCGACCGGTAACGGGCAACCGAGCTCGTACGTAAAACTGAAAACCAAGGATCCCCCGCCTGGGTATCCAAAAACAGAGGGTCAGCGGAATGGTCTAAAGTCGGGATCCCAACGAGGCGTAAAAACACTGCGAGCTCGCGTAAAAACCGTGAAAGAGACTGAGATCCTAGACCCGTGCACTTGGCGGCTGCTGCCCTGACTGGGCTTCCTTTCTTCCGCCCAGTTGAGGGTCACCGCGCCCTCGCACGATCATGGTAAAGATCGCCATGATCGGCATTATAAATGATAAGATATTACTGATTCACAATCGTCATCACAGTGCTTATCAACTCCTTGCTTTATCAAAATTTCTTTTTCCGTGGTTAATCGAACAGATCTAGATTTTGTATCCATAATATCATTTTCTTTAAATTTTATCGGATGATACTAGGGATGTTTTCTTTTCTAAATATGAGAAGTAACGAATTCCTGTTAAGTATACATACTTTGATTCAACTTAAATGGTATATGTACACCTATCGTGGTTATTGGTTGTTCTATAAGCTGAATTCTATTTGACGTTGTTAATACGTTTAATGCTAAGTGTACAGCTTAATCATCTATACGTGGAGGAAATTTTTGCAATTAATTTGCTATAATTAGACACAATACTTGTACTATCATATCCCCCTTTTTTATATAATTACTAATTGTGGATTCATGTATCCTAAAGTAAAGAATGTAATATGATACAACAAGTTACTACTTTCTGTTGCATACTTTGATGACTTACCGAATTACTGATACTATATCAAAACTCCATGGAGAAGAAATATCAGGATTATGATAATAATTATTCCCTCTTTTGATACTTTATATTTTAAGGATTTAAACAATATTCCTTAAGGATTAAATCTCTTAAACAAGATTATATGTATTTTCTCTAAGTGTAACTGGAATGAATACTACTATCTTATATATATATATATATTTATCAATAGAGTATATCAAAGACTGATATTAATCGAATATTTACAAACATTTCAATGACTTTGACTTACGATTGATAAGATATTACCATCTACCTCACTACACCCCATAGCATGTACTAAATTTTCATTTCTTAAGAACTTCAACTTTTGAGATTTACCTTTACGAGTCCCACATACATAGTCCATAATAATATAGATGTACTTGTGAAGCAACTTGAGATGGAATGATCGTTCTAATGTATGCCCCATCAATGGGATTGTGTTCATTATTTTGGATTTCTTCTGGTAAATATTAGTTTCTACTTATAGTACATCCTCCTAAAAATATTGATTGTATCAAAATTCGATTTGCCACAAATTAGATGAAACTAGTTCCTGTACATTTGTTGACAACATTTATCCAGTACCATATATTTCCTATAGTTGCATTAATGTAGGCTTTTATTTTCTAGAAGTAAGTAGCACAATCATGGTATGCAACAATAGCCAATATGGCACCTGGAAAGCTTAAAAATTTTATCCAGAACATAATGCAGAATATAGTATATAAGAAGTATACAACAAATGATCTTTGAAATGCAGGAGCTACCTTAGGAGAGTCAAAATATTAGAATACTAATGTACATAAAAAATCCCCTTTTTATTTATTTATTTATTTAGTTTTTGGAATAAAGAAAAGGATGTAATTATAAAAGTATCAAAATGATTTATTTATCAGTTCCTTTTTGCAGAAAACAAGATAACAATAACCATAACCAGAGAAATAAATTTCACATTCTCTGTTCACAGCTTAAATTTTTAAGTGTAGTTGAATTAGTCCTCAGAATTGGTTAATAAGTGTGTACAACCTAGAGAATAATTTGCTCATAATTTACAAGTGAAGACAACCCCCCTCTCATTGAGTCTTATACTTCTTTTTGAATTGGATTTAACATTATACAAAGTGTGATGTAATATTTCTGTGAGATTAAGTGACCTCATCCCATAGAAACTTAGTTTCTGGATTTATTAATTGTTGATGTTCCAACTCTAAAAGTTGTGAAATTTTCTGCTATTGCTACTTCGGATGATGTTTGATACTGCTCCTCAGCATTTATTTTCGAAGGAAAGCTCAGAGAGAGCAGACTTTTTAGATATCAACTTTTTTTAATCCAATTACAGTTTTAAGCAATAACCATAGCAGAATAAATGAAAATAATATCTAATATTTCTAAATTAGAAGGTTTTATTCATGTAACCGATCAAAGATTTCAAGCAAACAAAGGATTTATTGTCTAAAGTACAAGCATGGCAGCAAAGAGGAGGGATTTGGGATTTGTACCTTAGTTCCAAATTTTTACATGCAAAATTTGGGTTCTAATCTGCTGCATGCAGTGGCAATTTTCCAGGAGCAAGGAAACAACAATTGCCTCCATGAGAAGCAACCCTTCAAAGCATGCATCAGAAGTTGTGCTGCAGTTCCAGCAAGGAGATCCTTTGTTGTGTTTGGACAGCAGCAACGTTTGTTGGGAATAACCATGACTGTTGCTACAGCAACAGCAGTAGCTGTTGGCAGCAATAATGATAATTGCAGGGGCTCCAGGGAACCAAGCAATAATCTGGAGAAAGCTAATCGGCTTGGAGAAGAAGGGGTGGGGTTTTGCTCCCTCGATGGAGTTTTGAGAAGAGATTGGGAAGTTGATATAAATAAGGGGGTTTGTATTGCCACATGGAACAAGAGGAGAACCAAGTGGCTACGGCTATTTGCTCTCTACTGGAATTAATTAATTATTTTTTTTATGAACAGTAGCTGTGCTAGCAGATATATATGTATTTTTTTTTCATTTTCTTTTCACTTATTTAAGACATTAAAATGGATCGTATTCGCACATCGAGCCTCCGATTTCGACGCGCAGTATCTCGTTTTAACCGTCTCGGAACGACGATCAATATGAGTATAATGTTAATATACTTTCGGTCGAGTTTCGAATACCCGAAATTTTCGGATACGGCTTTTGTCTAAGACTAAATTTTGTGATTTAAAAATATCATATGACCTCCGATTGACGAACGGTCGATTCCGTTAGTCTTGTATCATCGAGTCGGATCTAATGACGGTCTCGGTTTGTTTTGCGGTTTCCGAATTTGCGTCGTGGCTTTTTCGCGGCACGAATTACGAAGCGACCGATTTTTGGTCGATTTCACCCGAACAACTTTTGATTCACGATTAATTGATCGTTTTAAGTTGTTTAGTATTGACCGACAACGTTTTTGGGTTCATTCGACCCAAAATCGGACGAGTTCGGGTTCGTTAGAATATGGATGTTACAAATATAAAAACCTCAAAGGGAGTCTCGTCCTCGAGACTCGAGTTAAGGTTATTAGGTGTCTTGTTGGAATTTTATATGTCCATAAAAACCTCAAAGGGTTTTGAACTCATAAAAACCTCAAAGAGAAAACAAGCCATATATTTATAATGTGTCTAATTACAAAAGCTTGTTTTGACGATTACATCAGAATAGCTGCGGATATCGTGCCCGCATGTCGGCTTCAGTCTCCCATGTCGCTTCCTTGACGCCGTGTCGGTGCCACAAAACCTTGACCAATGAAATCTCTTTGCTGCGAAGCTTCTTCACAGCACGGTCAAGTATCTGAACTGGCTTCTCCTCATAAGTCAGATCCGGCTCTACATCGAGATTCTCGTAACTGATAATGTGTCGAGGGTCGTGGACATACTTCCTCAGATTGGATATGTGGAAAACATCATGAATAGTTGAAAGATGTGGAGGAAGGGCTACTCGGTATGCCACTTTCCCCACTCTAGCCAGAATCTCAAAAGGTCCAACATATCTCGGCGCCAACTTGCCACGAATACCGAATCTCTGCACTCCCCTTCATGGGAGATACTCGTAAAAATACCCAATCTCCAACCTATAATCGATAGGAGTGTCATTAATATGAGATTAATTTGGACATACATATATATGTCATAGATGAAGAAGAAATAATTAGATTACCTGGAACTCTAAGTCTCTCCTCCGACGATCGGCATAGCTCTTCTGGCGGCTCTGTGCCGTCAGAAGCCTTCATCTCACAAGATCAACAGCTCTCGCAGTCTCCTCTAAGAGATCCACAGAATATAAAGCATGATCACCTACCTCACGCCAACTGAGAGGTGTGAGGCATCCCGCCCGTATAGGGCCTCGAATGGTGCCATGCCAATACTGGAGTGATAGCTGTTGTTGTATGTGAATTCCACCAAGGGCAAATGGTCCTTCCAGGACCCTTTCCACTCCCAAGTGCATGCGCGAAGTAGATCCTCAAGCGTCTGAATGGTGCGCTCACTCTGCCCATCTGTCTGTGGATGATATGCAGAACTCATCCTCAGCTCTGTCTGTAGTGCTGACATAAACTGGTGCCAATAATGAGATGTAAATCTCGAATCCCTGTCAGACACCACCTCACGTGGTATACCATGCAGCCTGATAATGTTCTGCACATAGAGCTTGGCCAACCTGGATGGAGTGTAAGTCGTGTTGACAGGTATGAAATGGGCTGACTTGGTCAACCTATCAACAACGACCCAAATGGAATCATGGCCTCTGGGCGTCTTTGGCAGACCTGTGACAAAATCCATAGAAATGCTCTCCCATTTCCACTCAGGAATGGGGAGAGGCTGCAGTAATCCTGGTGGTCTCCTGTGCTCAGCCTTGACCATCTGACAGGTCATGCATCTGCTAACATGTAGCGCCACATCGCGCTTCATCCCATCCCACCAGAAATGTCGACGCAGGTCACGGTACATCTTCGTGCTGCCTGGATGGATAGATAACTGTGAAACTGTGTGCCTCATCGAGAATGTCTCTGCGAAGCTGCTCGTCATTGGGTACAACGACCCGTTCTGCCTTCCATAAAATTGACTCTGTCACGATAAAATCATCAATTTCATCCTTGATGGCGCGCATGTATCTATCTCGGATCCAAGGATCTGTCTTCTGTCCATCTACAATACGATCCCAAAGACTGCTGTATCGTGGAGGCACGGCGGTAGAAATGGATGCGCTCTCCTGAGGATGCCAATCGGTCAAAGCTGCAAGCGCGTCCCACGTGTATAGCCAGTTCGCCGTACCATCAGCATGCGCTCTCCTGCTAAGTGCATCAGCCACCACGTTTCCTTACCGGGGATGGTAAGAGATCGTGCAATCATAATCCTTCAGCAGCTCGAGCCATCTGCGCTGTCTCATGTTCAACTCCTTCTGATCAAAGATGTACTTTAGGCTCTTGTGATCCGTGAAAATTTCGAAGTTCACCCCATATAGATAGTGGCGCCAGATCTTCAAGGCGAAGACAACTGCCGCCAACTCCAAGTCATGTGTGGGGTAGTTCCGCTCGTGCGGTCTCAACTGCCGTGATGCGTAAGCAATCACCTGTCCTCTCTGCATCAACACCGCTCCTAGACCTTTTCCAGATGCATCTGTGTATACTGCATAGTCCTGAGTGCCTTAAGGAAGAGCAAGAATAGGCGTTGTAGTCAGTCTTTCCTTCAGTGTCTGGAAGGCCTGCTCACATGAATCATTCCAAATGAATGGAACTCCCTTCTGCGTCAACCATGTAAGAGGGCGAACAATACGTGAAAAACCGCTGACGAAGCGTGTGTAATAACCTGCTAGCCCAAGGAAGCTCTGAATCTGCGTGACGGTCTTGGGCTGCTCCCAAGACATAACTGCATCTATCTTCGCAGGATCAACTGCGATGCCTGCTCCAGAAATGACGTGCCCCAAAAATGAAACCTGGGATAACCAAAACTCACACTTGCTCAACTTGGCATATAGCTTGTGCTCTCGCAATGTGTCCAAAACAATCCGTAGATCATTTGCATGATCCCATTCATTCCGTGAATAGATGAGCACATCATCGATGAACACCACTACAAACTTGTCCAAGTATGGATGGAAGATACGGTTCATCATATCCATGAAAGCCGCAGGTGCATTGGTGAGCCCAAACGGCATCACCACAAACTCGTAGTGTCCATAACGAGTCCTGAAGGCTGTTTTCGGAATATCCGACTCGCGAATCCTCAGTTGATGGTAGCCTGAGCGAAGATCGATCTTCGAGAAAACCGAAGATCCCTATAGCTGGTCAAACGAATCATCGATACGTGGCAAGGGATAACGGTTCTTCACCGTTCTCTTGTTCAGCTGCCTGTAATCGATGCATAGTCTCATGGATCCATCCTTCTTCTTGACAAATAGAACCGGAGCACCCCAAGGTGAAGTGCTCGGCCTCACGAATCCCAAATCAAGTAACTCCTGCAACTGCACCTTCAGCTCCCTCAACTCGGCTGGTGCCATGCGATATGGTGCAATAGAGATCGGCTGTGTATATGGCAACAATGTGATCTCGAACTCGATCTCTCTCTCAAGAGGAAGCCCTGGTAGCTCATCAGGAAGTATATCTGGATATTCTGACACTACTCGGATGTCCTGTGTCATCGGCTCCTTGTCAGATACCTCCTGAATAAATGCAAGATATGTACCACAACCCTGATCAACAAGTTGTTGGGCTCGCAACATTGAAATGTACTCCATTGTGGAGTCATGTACAGTACCCTCAAAAGTAAACTCGGGTAGATCTGGAATCCTAAAGACAATCGTCTTCCTAAAGCAATCAACAAGTACATGATGAGCGGATAACCAATCCATGCCCAAAATCAAGTCGAACTCATCAAGCTGTAAGAGTAGACAATATGCGATCATCTTGTGACCGCCAATCAGTACGGGGCAATTGCCTGACTATCAGGGAAATGATAAACAACTGGCCACCTGGCCCTTGTATGTGATATGGGGAAGAGAGTCTCAGAGACTCTACCTAACGAAGCACGTAACCTCGAAGGAAGACATGATCGGTAATGTCCCCATTCGTGACATCGGTAACATCTGATTGGTCAAGTAGATGGAGTGGTCGTGTCTGCTCGCTGCGACCCTGATGGTCGAGCGGAATCTGTGCCACGTCCGACAAGTGCTCCTCCTAATGTAGTCGATAGAGATGAGCGAGCACTACCCGAAAATGCTTTTTCTCTTCTTGGGATATACTATGAAAATCAATGAAATTGGTGACATTTGTGGTTATTTAATTCGAATGTCATATTTCCCTTCTCGGACTCACGACAAGTCGGGAGACTGTCTCTATCCGAGAACTTAATGCGATCGGAATTATTAATACCGCGAATGTGCGTATCGGGGTACCACTGCTCTGATACCAAACTGTGAACCCCTCAGGATCCGGGTGCCCGTTTACGACACATTCACATTTCCACATTCATTAATATTGCATTAAGTAACTGAAAGTCCGGGAAAATTTTTCGCAATGAATATATTTGCAAGTGACATTCGACATTCACATTCACAACCACAAGATAATAAAGATAAATGTCACCAAGAATTTATTTCATTAACTTTCATTTCATTTTCAACCTGTACAATGTCTGAAAGTATATACAGTATATCCCAAAATCTGACTGAAGAGAAAAGAAGCATATAACATTAACGACCGAACAAAAACTGAGACAAAAAGAATACATACCGTCTAGTATAGACCTTGTCTTCTGGAACCCTGTATAGCTACTGAACAATAGACTCCTTTCCTGCCATGCGTGCAAGGAAGAAAAGGAGTCACAAACGTGAATACAAACCCGTAGTTTAAAAATAAATAACAAGTAATTTAATGTGCAAAAGAGAGCAAGTAGAAAGGTGAATAAGCACTATTTACATCTACTTGCGTGAAGTAAAAAGGTAGTCAAGCTTGTAAGCATTTCTCATAAACTCTCATTATCCAAACATTTTTCATATTTAACATATTTATTTTATAATTCAAATGTTGATAATTATAGGAGTATGCATATGTGTATATATCTCTATTATTATATTGACCAGATATCAAATCTGTGGATTTGTCGATGTGAAAGATGGAATATGAAATATTTATAGATTACTTGATTCCCAAGTTCAATAAGTAGGCATCCAATTCTTAATTTCAATTGTTTCAAATATAACTCCAGATGATGTAGATAAAGATCATGATTCTGGGTCTTGGAGATCATGTCGTAGAACTTAATGGCATTTTCTTGTCATTGAGATCATGTCATGGTTTTCGATAATGGGACTATATGATGATGATGAATTTGATCCTTAATTCTATTTACTCCTTCTAAGTTAGTGGATAGTCTGTGGTCTTGGTCTGTGTGTAACCTCACACTATGACTCTAAGGTATTTAAAAGTACCTTAGGGTTGGGGGCCTCCGTAGGCATGCGGTGTTGTGTAATGCATCCTAACTAAGTTCCCAACACGTCCACTAACTTATAGGAATTCGAATCAGATTAAAGTCACCTCCAATCAACTTAATTTAATTGTAATTTCCACCAAACCCTTCACTCTAACTCTCTCAGATGCATCTCTTGATGATTTAGATGTAGATATAGATGATCTGGATGTAGAATCGCCAAGTCTGTTGGCGAAAGAAAACTCAAGGCGGTGAAGAAGCCTACAAATGGCTCTTCCGTCTCGCCCTCTAGTTTGGAAGGACGGTCCAATAGAGGGATAGGTCTACTCCCCAACTACGCCACTGAGACGGGTGAGAGGGACTTCCCGAAAAGTCACTCTAAAAAAAACAGCCCGACCGGTAACGGGCAACCGAGCTCGTACGTAAAACTGAAAACCAAGATCCCCCGCCTGGGTATCCAAAAACAGAGGGTCAGCGGAATGGTCTAAAGTCGGGATCCCAACGAGGCGTAAAAACACTGCGAGCTCGCGTAAAAACCGTGAAAGAGACTGAGATCCTAGACCCGCGCACTTGGCGGTCGCTGCCCTGACTGGGCTTCCTTTCTTCCGCCCAGTTGAGGGTCACCGCGCCCTCGCACGATCATGGTAAAGATCGCCATGATCGGCATTATAAATGATAAGATATTACTGATTCACAATCGTCATCACAGTGCTTATCAACTCCTTGCTTTATCAAAATTTCTTTTTCCTTGGTTAATCGAACAGATCTAGATTTTGTATCCATAATATCATTTTCTTTAAATTTTATCGGATGATACTAGGGATGTTTTCTTTTCTAAATATGAGAAGTAACAAATTCCTGTTAAGTATACATACTTTGATTCAACTTAAATGGTATATGTACACCTATCGTGGTTATTGGTTGTTCTATAAGCTGAATTCTATTTGACGTTGTTAATACGTTTAATGCTAAGTGTACAGCTTAATCATCTATACGTGGAGGAAATTTTTGCAATTAATTTGCTATAATTAGACACAATACTTGTACTATCATATCCCCCTTTTTTATATAATTACTAATTGTGGATTCATGTATCCTAAAGTAAAGAATGTAATATGATACAACAAGTTACTACTTTCTGTTGCATACTTTGATGACTTACCGAATTACTGATACTATATCAAAACTCCATGGAGAAGAAATATCAGGATTATGATAATAATTATTCCCTCCTTTTGATACTTTATATTTTAAGGATTTAAACAATATTCCTTAAGGATTAAATCTCTTAAACAAGATTATATGTATTTTCTCTAAGTGTAACTGGAATGAATACTACTATCTTATATATATATATATATATTTATCAATAGAGTATATCAAAGACTGATATTAATCGAATATTTACAAACATTTCAATGACTTTGACTTACGATTGATAAGATATTACCATCTACCTCACTACACCCCATAGCATGTACTAAATTTTCATTTCTTAAGAACTTCAACTTTTGAGATTTACCTTTACGAGTCCCACATACATAGTCCATAATAATATAGATGTACTTGTGAAGCAACTTGAGATGGAATGATCGTTCTAATGTATGCCCCATCAATGGGATTGTGTTCATTATTTTGGATTTCTTCTGGTAAATATTAGTTTCTACTTATAGTACATCCTCCTAAAAATATTGATTGTATCAAAATTCGATTTGCCACAAATTAGATGAAACTAATTCCTGTACATTTGTTGACAACATTTATCCAGTACCATATATTTCCTATAGTTGCATTAATGTAGGCTTTTATTTTCTAGAAGTAAGTAGCACAATCATAAAATGCAACAATAGCCAATATGGCACCTGGAAAGCTTAAAAATTTTATCCAGAACATAATGCAGAATATAGTATATAAGAAGTATACAACAAATGATCTTTGAAATGCAGGAGCTACCTTAGGAGAGTCAAAATATTAGAATACTAATGTACATAAAAAATCCCCTTTTTATTTATTTATTTATTTAGTTTTTGGAATAAAGAAAAGGATGTAATTATAAAAGTATCAAAATGATTTATTTATCAGTTCCTTTTTGCAGAAAACAAGATAACAATAACCATAACCAGAGAAATAAATTTCACATTCTCTGTTCACAGCTTAAATTTTTAAGTGTAGTTGAATTAGTCCTCAGAATTGGTTAATAAGTGTGTACAACCTAGAGAATAATTTGCTCATAATTTACAAGTGAAGACAACCCCCCTCTCATTGAGTCTTATACTTGTTTTTGAATTGGATTTAACATTATACAAAGTGTGATGTAATATTTCTGTGAGATTAAGTGACCTCATCCCATAGAAACTTAGTTTCTGGATTTATTAATTGTTGATGTTCCAACTCTAAGAGTTGTGAAATTTTCTGCTATTGCTACTTCGGATGATGTTTGATACTGCTCCTCAGCATTTATTTTCGAAGGGAAAGCTCAGAGAGAGCAAACTTTTTAGATATCAACTTTTTTTAATCCAATTACAGTTTTAAGCAATAACCATAGCAGAATAAATGAAAATAATATCTAATATTTCTAAATTAGAAGGTTTAATTCATGTAACCGATCAAAGATTTCAAGCAAACAAAGGATTTATTGTCTAAAGTACAAGCATGGCAGCAAAGAGGAGGGATTTGGGATTTGTACCTTAGTTCCAAATTTTTACATGCAAAATTTGGGTTCTAATCTGCTGCATGCAGTGGCAATTTTCCAGGAGCAAGGAAACAACAATTGCCTCCATGAGAAGCAACCCTTCAAAGCATGCATCAGAAGTTGTGTTGCAGTTCCAGCAAGGAGATCCTTTGTTGTGTTTGGACAGCAGCAACGTTTGTTGGGAATAACCATGACTGTTGCTACAGCAACAGCAGTAGCTGTTGGCAGCAATAATGATAATTGCAGGGGCTCCAGGGAACCAAGCAATAATCTGGAGAAAGCTAATCGGCTTGGAGAAGAAGGGGTGGGGGTTTTGCTCCCTCGATGGAGTTTTGAGAAGAGATTGGGAAGTTGATATAAATAAGGGGGTTTGTATTGCCACATGGAACAAGAGGAGAACCAAGTGGCTACGGCTATTTGCTCTCTACTGGAATTAATTAATTATTTTTTTTATGAACAGTAGCTGTGCTAGCAGATATATATGTATTTTTTTTTCATTTTCTTTTCACTTATTTAAGACATTAAAATGGATCGTATTCGCACATCGAGCCTCCGATTTCGACGCGCAGTATCTCGTTTTAACCGTCTCGGAACGACGATCAATATGAGTATAATGTTAATATACTTTCGGTCGAGTTTCGAATACCCGAAATTTTCGGATACGGCTTTTGTCTAAGACTAAATTTTGTGATTTAAAAATATCATATGACCTCTGATTGACGAACGGTCGATTCCGTTAGTCTTGTATCATCGAATCGGATCTAATGACGGTCTCGGTTTGTTTTGCGGTTTCCGAATTTGCGTCGTGGCTTTTTCGCGGCACGAATTACGAAGCGACTGATTTTTGGTCGATTTCACCCGAACAACTTTTGATTCACGATTAATTGATCGTTTTAAGTTGTTTAGTATTGACCGACAACGTTTTTGGGTTCATTAGACCCAAAATCGGACGAGTTCGGGTTCGTTAGAATATGGATGTTACAGCGACGGCTCTACACAAGCTCGCAGCATTGATGATGATCCAAAAGAAACCCCAGCAGCAGGGTATCTCCTCACGACGCCTGACGAAATCAACCCCTCGACAACCCCCATCATGGCGAGAGCAACGGCCCTAATCGACTCCCTTCCTTGACGGCATTGAGTTCTCCTACGTGGGGAACCCTAAGGATATTATTTCTGTGCCCAAGTGGGTTATGCAAAAATAAACAGGTGTGCGGTGTTTTTGGGCCCAAGTGGACTTTATTCGAAATAAAAAAGGGCTGCAGTTTTGGGTTGTGTTTCAAAAAAAGAGGATTTGATCAAAAAAGGGAGGCTATCGTACAAAAAGAAGCCATACGGAAAAAAAGAAAGAGAATAGCCAAAGAAAAAAAGGAGACGGCTATAAAAAAAGAGTTGTGCAAAAAAAAAGGAGAGAAGCAAAAAAAGCGAGAAAATGCATGTTTTTTTCTCCCAACTTGATGATCCGTGCTCCTATTCTATCAAATATGGGAGAAAATGGGAGTTATAGATGAATAAATTATTCAAGACATCTGCACGTCCACAACTGACAGACCGACACTCCATAATGCTATTGTTATCAACCGTCTTCACCGAACATCGACTATTTTGTCGGGTGTCCCTATCCCCGACCACTACTCCGCACTTGACTTTCTTCTTCTACTGCGATTTCTCTCCGGTACGACAGAGATGATGTTTCGGTGACCTGATATCACAACGACTCTACAGGTATGGCAAAGAATATGTTCCGGTGACCTGAATGTTGCAGACCCACCTCCGTGCGAGGTCATCTACCAGCAGCGGTTCTTCAAACATGGTGTCTATATCCCCATCTCTCTCAGAAGTATCGAGTGAAGATGAGTTGTGTACATTTTATTTTTGTTGCAAGCTGCAGTTTTCTCAACTCCAGCTTGAGGGTGAGTGTTGAAGTATGATCAAATATCACCCACTCATGTTTAGTCCTATATCTACTATCTGTGGGAACTCTGGTCTGTCTGTGGGGCTATATAAGATGCCACACACCCCTTATACTCATTGAGAAATTCAATATAGAACATTTGACCCTTTAAGGTCTTCTCCTGTGGTTCTATCCCTCTACTTAGGGAGTAGGGTTCTACGTAAAATCCCAAGATGTTTATGTTTGTTTTCTTATTTCTGATTCCGCTTCAGCATTTCTTTATTTTTAACACCCTCATGCGATGAATCTCTATTGCGGCGACACTGCTCACGGATACGCCTATTGTAGTCCAGGAGGTACTTGCGTGGAAGTAATAATTTTCTCGCCAACCTTGCCGCAACTGATCCATTCACCGCACAGTTCAACCAGAACACACCAACCATCTCCCTAAAGCCTTCCTCCAGAAGCCGTATTTTCTCAAATCCGAATATTGTTCTCGGTTGCACCTCCGCCCCTGAAGACCAAATCAGTGGATTATTTTCTAAGTGAGCCAGAGGTGAAGCCCACGCATGCGCAAGAGGAAAGGATTGTATCGCTTCTAGAGAGATCAAGAAACGATCAATGCGAGATCTCGATCTAGGATTCCTCCAAGTGTATCTGCAGCCACTAGCATCAGCAATCTCCAAACCCAGCTCCTCGATCAACAAACATAGAGATTCTGAGCCACTGTCCGCCATACCATGCATTCTGTGTCAATCCTCGGGAAGTAAGGAGACATTAAAATCTCCAGCCACTAGTCATGTTGAATTAGGGAATTATCCCCCTAATCTCCTGAAGTTCTATTATGAAGTCATCAAATCTCACACCATTAGACGGTCCATAGACATTAGTCACAACACCAGTAATACCATCGGTCGTTTGTTGGAGAAGCACTGAAATAGAGTGCACACCAATGGTAGCCTCCTCCAATATTTTGAACTTATCATTATTCCAACCCAGAACCAAACCACTGGAAGCCCCAGACAAGTTAAGAGCCCTGTACTCCGAGAGAAATGTGCCTCCAATTGATCCCCACATGTGCCCCGTGTTTTACGGTATTTTGGTTTCATGTATCATGAGAATATCAACCCTAGCTTCCAAATAAATATTTCGCAGTGCCAACCTCTTCTCAAAATTTCCCAAGCCCCGCGTACTCCAGGTTATAATATTCATTGATCAGTAAAGAAAAACCCCATTCGGTGGAACCACCCCCAGGCATCTCTCCAAGGAGACACCCGCAACCTGGGTTCCGGAGGCATCAACAGATTCTTCATTATATCAACCCATCGGCAGTAAAAACACCACAACCATCTGGTTTTCTCGCTTCAGATGTTAAAGGTTGGTCCTCAAATCTTCCTTGTGAGAGTTCCAGAGCTGCAACGATGGTCATTCACAATCGGCGTCACTATTGTTTGAAGGACCACCTCGAGTAGCGCTTTTCGAATATCGAGAGCGGGGACCGATGAGGGGAGGTAGAGACTGAAGCTCCATGTTCTCCGTCGCAAGAGCCTGAGGGCACCAAGAGTCGAGATGGGTGGGAGGGGTAGGAGCAGCTATGTGAACCCCCTCATCTTTCTCTGTGTCATCGCCGCTGACCTTCGAAGATGAAACAAGCCCCGATGAGTTACACCCTCCTGAATTCTGGTAACCATTCTCTACCTTGTCATCTAAATCAGACCGCAAGAGAGCCGGGTCACATGAATGGCGCCTCCAAAGTTTCACCCGATTCGACGGGATCCGAGTGAGCTCCAAAAAATTGAGTTCGAATTGAGCAGCATCTCCGAGAAGGGAATATCCGACCAGCTAAACGGAGGCTCCGGGTATAGTAGGACATATCGCGATATATCACCGATATATCAGTATCGGTGGAGAGCCCATACTGATATTCATATAGATATCCATTTATCGGATATTGGACGATATCTCGCGAGATATCGACGATATATCGCCAATATCGAGCCATATCGCTTGAAATTGATTGGTTTCATGCAAAATTTCCTGGATATCATCGATATTTCACCGATATCTATATATATATATCAATGATATTACCCTTGTAAGCTTGATTTCACTACTTATTTTGCTACTCCTAATATTAAAACACATTGTGAATTATATATTTTGTTTCGGTTGGGGGTGCTGCCCCTGAAGAGGGAGCGCACATGCTTCCCCTTGAACCCTCATGCTCGCTGACCGGGCAGCGAGACCCCAGTCTGGTAGGGTATGGTGCTACAGGGGGTGCATACGACGGTTCTTCAAGTGGTGGACTTCGCCCTCTTTGGCAATAGAGATGAAAACAAGTCTACTGCTCATCAAGTTAGAAGCATTCCAGAATACATCTCAGCAGTCAGTAGTTAGCGCAGTTGTCAGCTGTCGGCATTAACAGCCAACGATTTATGCGATATAATGTGCATTAGTGTGCTAAATAAACCTCATTCTTGCATTAAAATGTGTATTTTATGTTATTTGTTGTTTTAATAACAATGATAATCTTAATTCATGAAAAAAAATCGTTTTTACGCCATTTTCGACAGGACGGACCGATACGACCTTGATATTTCCTATTTTACCCTCCACGAAACTCTTGGTTTTAAACCCCTCATGAATAGGTGATCTCTTTTACAATATTGTATTGATTTATATTTTTTTCATTTATTTTAGTGAATAGATAAATCCTTATACCAAAGAAACATAGTTCTATTAATCATTATGTACATTTTTTGAATCAAATGACTCATCTCAATGCCATTCGATGTCTTCCATGAAGAAAATAATTGTTCTAAGAGTGCTTCACTTAGCTACTTTGATTCTAATTCCAACATTTATTAATCACCAATCAACATTAGCAACGATATGTTTGATATGACCGATATATGTGATATAAAAGGGTCATAGATGATCTATATGTGTCATCTAAGTGTATATTTGCAAGTTATTTAATGTTATAAGAACTTGGATTAAATCAATTTCCAATATTTATAAGTCAGCAATCAACATTAACAGTGATATGTTTGATACAATCAATGTGTGCAATATACGGGGTATAAATGACCGATATGTGTGATATAAGTGTGTATTTATAGTTTATTTGTTGTTTTAATATCTTGGATGATCTTACTTTCTAAAAAACAACAAAAATAGTTTTTTGAGACATTTCAAACATTTCCACCGATATCAGCGATATATTCCGCTATATCCTTTTCAGGCGAACCGACACGATATCGATGTCGGTATTTCCTACACTGGCTCCGAGACCCAGTCCTCTTTGTGAAGATGAAACATCCCACCTTTGTCATCATTAGGTCGAGAAGATTCTGGATCTTGAAAGTTGCATGTAGAAGCGCAACCGTCGCGTAGATTGCAGCCCCGTCGAACGTCGCAACTGAAGACGACGTCTTACCCACTCCGTTGCTCGCGGCGACGCACAGCTCTTCCACATCCACAGCCCACAGGGAACGCTACTCTTCCAATGTGCAAGTAGACCTCCGACGGCATCGTCCTCCTTCTGACCGCAACCTCTACTACCTTGTGTACATTTGATCCCTTAGATAAGCCATCATCAAAAATCAAAATGATCTTCCCAAAGTCCTCAAGCAGTTTTTCCACCATCTTGAAATCATGTGCCCTTAGAGGGAGTCCCTTTACTCAGAACTTTGTAGACCATGGCAGAAGAAGAGACATCTCCCAGTGATGGCCACCTCCAATGAACTCCATCTTTTAACGTTTTGCCCCGAACGTAGCATGTACCTCGCTCTCACTGAGATCTCGTGCGCATACCATCGAGCCACCAAGCGAGATCACGTCTCCACCGAAGGAAGGCCCAGCCCTGAGGGCGATATCCATGATCGCCTCTTGGCGACAGAACTCATGTCGAGTGCACACACTAACTAGAACCCCCTCAATGCGACAAAGGGATGAAGAATCCATTTGTGTGTTCTTCCATATCTGAATAGCGCACTTTGCTTCGACCAAGCTATCAGCCAACTTACGCTAACCTTCTCCCCCGCCTTCTTTTCATTGCATTGTTGTCATTCTTGAGGAGGCGAGAACCTTAGTCCCTTGTTGTCGTTGGACGGGCAAAACCTACGACAGTGGTCGACACTCCCGCACAGGAAGCAAGTGATTGCATTTCTGCAGATCACCGCTATGTGGCGCCTCTCACCGGACTTGAAACATCCAACTGCACCTTGAGATTCCACCTTCTCGTCGCTTCCTCCTTCCATCTTAGAAGGTCGCCACGTTTTCGTCAAAGAGGAGTGTTCACTTCTCAGCATCGTCATCCACAAAAATCGGTAAACAAGTTTTGTTGGGTGGACCATCATCTGCCAACCCCCACTCGAGGGAACTTCTCTCGCTCCCATCACTCCACCAGTATAGATTTTATGTTGAAAATGTACCTTTTTTAAAGAAAAAAGGGTGACACCTCGAGCTAGGGCTTACCTCATGAATTTCATTAGAGAAAAATTTACAAATACAGTGTATAATTCAAAAGCCTAGAATCGGCTCACCATCAATCTCCTCAAATGACTAAGTACATGTTGGGAAAAAATGAACAACTCGTTTATTCCATAAGCCCTAGGCTCTCTTATATAGGAGAGTAGCCTATGGGTAAATTACATAAAGCATACAACTGAAAATAAAAATAACGAAGGGATACAGGCACTACTATATGCGTCAACACCCCCCCTCAAGATGGAGCATAGATATCAATCATGCTCAGCTTGGACGCACACTTCTGGAATGGGCCTCGAAGTAATGCCTTGGTAAATATATCAGAAGTTTGATTCTCTGAGGTAACATGAGATGTAGCAATGAACCCCTTCTGAATCATGTCACATATGTAGTGACAGTCAACCTCAATATGCTTGGTCCTCTCATGGAATGCTGGGTTGTTTGCCATGAACAAGGCTGTCTGATTATCACATTCCAATTTCATAGGAAGCGGTATATCAAGACATAGATCCATAAGAAGAGCTTTCACCCGCATCATCTCTGTGCTAGCTTGGGCCATAGCCCTGTATTCAGATTCAGCACTGGATCTAGCTACCACTGTCTGTTTCTTGCTCCTCCATGAGACTAGAGCATCTCCAACATAGACTGCAAATCCGGAGGTGGACTTCCTGTCCTTGGGACATCCTGCATAGTCTGCATCCGCACACGCTGAGATAGAGATCTCCTTTCCCTTCTTAAATAGCAAACCTGCACCTGGAGATGATTTTAGATATCTCAGAATCATGTGTATTGCATCCATATGGACCTGACGTGGTTGCTCCATGAACTGGCTCACGCGACTCACTGCAAATGATATATCAGGTCTAGTGATCGTGACATACAATAGTTTGCCTACCAGTTCTCTGTATCTTCTCCTGTCCACCTCCTCTGTGTCATCATCATAGAGCTTCATGCTAGGATCCATTGGTGTCGTAGCAGGCCGACACCCAAGCATACCTGTTTCACTCAACAAATATGTAACATATTTCCTCTGCGACATTACTAATCCATATGGATTTCTAGCAAATTCCAGCCCCAGAAAATATCTAAGGACTCCCATGTCCTTGGTGACAAATTCGGTTCCCAGTTTTTCTTTCGCCTGCTTTATGCCCTTCTCATCATCTCCTGTAATCAAGATGTCATCTACATAAACCATGATTACAATAATACCTCTAGCAGTCTTCTGTACAAACAAGGAATGATCAGCATTGGAGCGTTTGTATCCTTGTTTCTCGAAGAGGTCTGAGAGCTTCTGAAACCATGCTCTGGGGCTCTGCTTAAGGCCATAGATAGCCTTATGTAATCTGCATACCTTGGAACACTCCCCCTCAACGGCAAAACCGGGTGGTTGTTGCATATAGACTTCCTCCTGCAAATCTCCATATAAGAATGCATTCTTCACGTCCAGCTGATGGAGTGGCCAGTCTCTAGCAACTGCAACTGACAACAAGATCCGGAGAGTGGAATGACGGGCCACAGGCGAGAATGTGTCAAGGTAATCCACCCTGTATGTCTGTGTAAAGCCACGTGCAACAAGACGTGCCTTGTACCTATCAATAGAGTCGTATGCATTGTGCTTCACTGTAAACACCCACTTACAGCTCACCGGGTTCACATCTGGAGGTATAGGAACCAAACTCCAAGTTCCTCTGGACTGAAGTGCCGCCATTTCTTCCTCCATTGCTAGCCGCCATCTACTATCCTGCAGAGCATCTTGATAACTCCGTGGAATATCTACAGCTGACAGTGCCACCACAAATGTCCTGAAATCTCCAGATAGTCTCTCAAAAGACACAGATGCTGACAATGGATATGTAACACAGCTCCTCTTCGATTTGCGTAGAGCAATGGGAACATCTAAATCTGTTGTAGCCTCATTTGGCCCCTGCAACATATCCTGCTCAGAAATGTCGTCAAATCCATCAATAGAAATATTTTCATTACATACCATAGGCGAGCTAGGAGACGAGTCATGAACATGAGCGGGAGGAGGCCTGCGGGTAAATGGAACGGTAGCGGTGAGACAGGTATATGTGGTGGTGGTGGTGGTGTTGGTGACGGCATTTGAGGTGGTGGTGCTAGTGACGGCATTTGAGGTGGTGGTGTCATGTATATGGCATCAGTAGATGGATGTGGTAGCTGCTTGTCTCCCGAGGCTGAAAAGTACATAACAGATTCAAAAAAATGTATCATCTGCACTGACCATATACCGCCGACGCAGAGGATCAAAACACTTGTACCCCTTTTGAGTTATGGAGTACCCAACGAAAACACATTTGACAGCCCTAGGAGAGAGCTTGTCAGTACCAAGCGACAACTGATGGAAAAAGGCAACCGACCCAAACACACGAGGAGTAAGGGTGAACAGATCCTTCCCAGGATAGATGAGGGAAAACGGAATCTGTTCATTCAAGACAGAAGAAGGCATACGATCGATTAGGTAACATGCAATGAGAACTGCATCACCCCAGTAGGAGTAGGGAACATGACTCTGTATAAGAAGTGATCTTGTGACATCAAGAAGATGACGGTGTTTCCTTTCAGCAATTCCGTTTTGTTGAGATGTATGAGCACAAGATGTTTGGTGAACAATCCCTTTTGAGGAGTAATAATTGGCAAGAACATTGGTGCACAATTCTAAAGCATTATCACTTCTCACAAACTTCACAGATGTGGAGAAAACATTTTGTATTTCATTCAGAAAATGGATAATGATATTTCCTGCTTCAGATTTATTTTTCATCAAAAACACCCATGACACTCTAGAAAAATCATCCACAAATACTATATAAAATCTGTGTCCCTAATGATCAGGTACACGACTCGGACCCCAGACATCAATATGAAATAACTCAAACTTGGAGGTACTACTCCGACCTGGACGACTGGGAAAGGACGACCTGTGATGCTTTCCCAACTGACACGCCTCACATTGAATAGGTGTGTGAGGAAGACCATAAGGTAACACGTGACGCAACTTCTGAAGCGGTAAATGTCCACAGCGCAGATGCCATAATAAGGTAGATACTTGTCCAGTGGGAAGGGATGAGGTTCCAGCAAATGGGGTCTGATTCAGGCGGTAGAGGCCTCCTTGCTGATAGCCACGACCAATCACGTTGCCCGTATGGATGTCCTAAAAAATCAAAGAAGATGGATCAAAAATTGCCCGACAATGTAGATCCTTCGTAATCTGACTAATTGACAACAAATTCATTGAAAAATCAGGTGCATGTAGCACATTCTTGAGCTGCATAGAAGATGTCAATCTAATCTCCCCCTGACCAGTGATGGGGGAATGTGTACCATTGGCAATTACTACCGTCCGTCCTGGAGGAATCTGAGTGTATCATGTAAGTAAACTCTGGTCGCCACATAGGTGATGTGTAGCGCCCGAGTCCATAATCCATGGTAAGGTATCTGATCTACTACTGGTGAATGCAAGTATGCTACCTGAAGCACTCGTAGACGCAGAGGCAGAAGCAGCGGCATCAGATTGACTCTCCGTAGTCGGTGCTGGACCAGATGGTGGAATAATGCCCCTCAGACGGGCAACTAGATCGTCGAACCGTTGATCCAAAGTAGCAGCAGATGGAGGCTCTATCTGCTCAGCAACTCGTGCGGATGCAGGGAATCCATGCTTCGAGTAGCATGTGTCTTCATTGTGTCCGACGCGGTGACAGTAGGTACATGTTGGCCTAGTGCGGCCACCTCTTCCACGAGGTCCATGTCCACGACCCTGGTGATGAAATCCGCGACCCCTGTTGGTTGCCATGGCTGAAGTATTCTGACTCGAGGCCATGGAAGGAACTGTGATCCGACTCAGTCTATGGAAAGCTTCCTCCATGGGAGGAATAGTAGAGTCGGCCAAGATCTGTGATCGTGCCGCCTCATACTCTGGATCAAGTGCAGCCAGGAACACACCCACCATAGTCGCGTTCCTATATGTCTTCTGCTGTTCTGGCGTGGCTGTCAGGGGCATGAAGCTGTAGAGCTTCTCGAACATCCCTCTCAGTGATGTATAGAGAGAATGTAGAGGACGACCATTCTGCTTGATAGTGAAGATATCATACTGGAGTTGCAGAATCTTTGTCTCGTTCTTCGCCTGTGAATATGTGGCCGCCAGAATGTCCCACATATCCTTGGCCGTGGGTTGATGTAGAATGTCATTGGCTATCTCAAATACCAGTGTACCGGATAGCCAAACTTTGGCGTATGCATCATCAGCCTCCCAAGAGGCATTGGCTCCAGTCTTCTCAGCAGGCTCTGGTTCGGTAAGAATGTGCTTCTTACCCGTTGACTTCATCATGCTCATGAACTGCATTGCCCACAGTTTTAGTTTGTACCGTCCATCTTTACAATAGGCGCTGGACCACGAAAGGCGCCAATAGATGGGATATCTGCCTTGCTTTCTGACATACTGGAGATGAAAGACTGAAGCGATTGACAGAGGATGAGATTCGTCTACAATGACATAGACGGGTTTAGTTGCACGTGTAGACCTCAAGCAACTAAACCCATGTAGATGAAGATGTGTGCCCTAGGGCTTAGGACTTAGCACACGTACACGCGCGCAAGAAGCACGCGTACACGCAACTGGTTCGCCCTAGCAACTGGATCTCACGTGCTTAGGGCGCAGGCGAGGAGGCTACAGCCACAGAGGAAATGCACGCGCACAGTGCTGGATCGCGCGCAGAGGAGATGCAAGAGGGCTACAGCGCGCAGGCGTAATGGTAGCGCGCTCGCGCAGTGCACAGTGCACAGAGCACAGAGGCGCAGTGCAGGCGCAGGGGCGCTGTTCGCGCAGGGGCGCTCTTCGCACAGGGAGAGGCGCAGGGGCGCTGTTCGCGCAGGGGTGCTCTTCGCGCAGGGGCGTAGGCGCGTAGGAGCAGCACACCGGCGCACGAGGGTGCTGGTGCGGCTGCGGTGAGCCCCGGCGGCGCCGATGAGATGGAGAGAGAAGGAGAGGCCGGCGGGTGGGGTGGGGTAGGGTTAGGGTTTCGAGAACTCCAGTCTAGGACCGTCGCTCTGATACCATGTTGGGAAAAAATGAACAACTTGTTTATTCCATAAGCCCTAGGCTCTCTTATATAGGAGAGTAGCCTATGGGTAAATTACATAAAGCATACAAAAATAAAAATAACAAAGGGATACAGGCACTACTAAATGCGTCAACAGTACACTCTCAGCATAGAATTGTTGCTCCTTGAAGATATTTTCATTTCTAGCGCACCAAATTGCTCATAGAGGGAAAAATGCCAGGGAGACATCATCAAGCGAATCGCCAAATACTGCCCTAATCAAATACCAAGAAAGTCGCGCTATCATCAACCTTGAACCATTGAATCCCAGCCCCCTCCCAGACCAATGATGAGGTCTTACATTTGAAGAAAAGGTGTTCCAAGTCCTCTTCCTCATTGCATCTTGAACCCATGAGATCGCCAGTATGAAGAATGTTATCTTGCCTTTTCTTCATCAGAAGGCAGTCACGTCTTGCAAGCCACAGAAAAAATTTAATCTTTTGTTGAATCTTGCATCTCCAGATGATATCGAAATCCCAAGTTTGCTCCCTCCGGTCCCCATCTTGTCTATGAGAGAAGAATTGATATGCCTTGTTAATCGAGAACTTCACATTGATACAAGTAAAATGATCCCAGCCACCTGTTGATCCGTCTAACCCCGTCAGAACACCAAGCAGGTACACATATTCCTGGAACTATTGCTCAGAAGGCATCGTTGTGAAGAAAGGGTTCCATGACCCATCCGACCAAACCTCCACCACTGAACCAGATTGATTCAGCGAGAGAGGAAGGAAGCGAGGGTAACTCTCCTTCAAAACCCCAAGGCCAGTCCGGTCATCCAGCCATAGTCTAAAAGTTGCACCATTACCTAGCACATGTCACATAGCCTCTCTCAGCTTGGGGAGGGTCTCCTTTAATCCCACCCAGAGAGAAGAAGGGTATCTAATAGGTGCCAAACGCAAGCCCCCAGCGATCATATAAATTTTCCTCAACAACCTGCACACCAAGTCATAATTTACTCCCCACAATCTGCTTGCCCATTTAGAAATTAGGGCCTTGTTAATGTGCTCAAGCATTAGAATTCCAAGCCCACCATCCTTCTTCCAGCGAGTCACCACCTCCCAATCTATAAGATGTAGCCCTTTTTGTTCCTTTTTACCATCTGACCAAAGGAACCTCCTCATTAGGCGCTCCATCCGCCTACAAATACCTACATGCAACTTACTAGTAGAGCAGAAAGCAAATGGGTATTGCAGAGAGGGCATGCTTAAGCAAAACCACCTTCCCGCCTTTGGAAATAATTCTAGTCTTCCATCCCGCAAGTTTATTCTCCAATCTCTCGAGAACCATGTTCCGATCTGACACTCGAAGGCGACCCACCACCAAGGGTAGGCCTAGATATGTAATTGGCAATCACCCTTCCTACATCCCAGTGCATCACCCATCCTCTGAATATCCTCCCGCCCCAGACCAATCGGCATAAATGAGGATTTTTCTATGTTTATCAGGAGTCCCAAGTGGCACCAAAAATCTCCAAAATCTGTTGAAGCATGTTGAACCTACTGCAACTCTTCATACAAGAAGATCACAGTATCATTAGCATATTGCAAAATTGGTATAGTTATTCCATCTTTGCAGAATCTCGTGCATAGCCCTTCTTCCATTGCCAGCTTCATCATAAAAGCCAAAGCGTCGACTATTATCACAAAAAGTAACGGGGCCAATGGGCATCCTTGTCTGACACTACGTTGGGGTTGGAAGAAATCACCTTCTGGATGACCATTCACAAAGACTGCATGTGAAGCCGTAGTGATGCATCTTTTCGTCCATGCCACCCATAAACTTGGAAAACCTCTCTTCTCCAAAGATGCTCATAGGAAGCGTCAATCAACACAGTCATATGCCTTTGCGAAGTCCACCTTCCAAACAAGGCCCTTATCTTGGTTCCTCTGCCATTCATGAATAATTTCAGATGCCATCACCCATCCATCTGCCATTAATCTCTACGGAATAAACGTCGACTACTCCGGGGATATAACGTCCCCCATCATCTCCCGAAGTCTATTGGCAAAGATCTTTGTAATGATTAGACAAATTCTATTTGAGAGAGCAATAGGCATGAGGTCCTCCACCCATGATGGGTTTTCCTTCTTCGGTAATAGGAAAATAAGCACCTTGTTGAATCTTTCAAAACCATGATTGACATCTCTGAACTCCTGCATAACCTCAATGATATCCTCCTTGACCACCTCCCAAAACTCCATGTAGAAAGCAATCGAAAAACCATCAGGTCCAGAAGTACCATCGGTATTAAGCGCAAAGGTTGCCTGCTTAACCTCCTCTACCAAAAAAGGGGCTACTAGTGACTCAGATTACGGACGTGAAATCACAGGCCCCTTTTCCTCTCCAACCCCACCCGCTCCTAGCGACAAGGAACCAATTCTTATTGGCTCTTCCAATCTCCACATCACCTCTAACCTCCACACCATCAATCGTCAGCTGGTGGAGGTAATTATGTCACCTTCTGTCACTCGCAAGGGCATGAAAGAAATGGGTGTTATTATCACCCTCCTTAAGCCAACGTTGCCTCCACTTTGCCTCATGTTTCATATCCTTAAGTTGAATGCCTTGCATGCACTTGTTTCTCAACTCCATCTCCTCCATCGACAGATCCTGTTCATCCTCCACATGGCCTAACGTGAAACCTCCTCTTGAGCTAGAGATTTTGTTCATCATTCGGAGCTCACGAGCTCTTTTGCTAAACAGCATGAGGTGTCTCCGCAGCAGCAATAGCTTGGTTGCAAGACGCGTCGCAACAGAACCAGTCGAGTGCAAGTCCCTCCAAAACGACTCAACCATGTCTCTGAACCCCTCCTCCAACACCTAAGCACGCTCAAATCTGAAGAAGGTTCTAGAAGACACCCCCTCCCCAGAGCACCAACCAAATGAGCGGCGCATGATCAGAATACAAATGAGGGAGGGCCCACGCTCGAGCCAACGGGAACTGTTGTAATGCTTCCGAAGAAAACAAGAACCTATCAATATGTGATCGAGATCTAGAGTTTCTCCAAGTATACCTGCATCCAGCAGCATCGACAACGTCCGGTGCATGTTCCCAAACAAAATTAGCCAACACCTGCAAATCATCATCAGCTCCGCCCCGCCTTCTTGGGCGATCATCTGGAAGCAGCGTAGTATTGAGATCCCCCCTATAATCCAGCCAATCAAGGGGAATGCATCCCGCACCTACCGAAGATCATCAATAAGGTGTGTGATCCCATCTCCATTACTTGGCCCATATAAATTGGTTACAAGCACTGATAGATAGTCTGATCTCCTGTGGAGCACCACAAAGATGCATCATCGGCCGTAGATAGCCTCCACAAGAAAGTCAAATCTAGTACCATTCCAGCTCAATGCCACACCACCAGAGGCCCTGATCAAGGGGATATCACGAAAATCAGAGATGATCGAGCCACCAATATCCTTCCAAATCACGTTTAGCTCCTGCAAAAATTTTGTCTTCTCAGAGCTCCCGAGCCCTCTAACATTCCAGGTTATAACCTTCATGAAGAACAAGGTACAGCTCTTGGCGGAATAACTCCAATACATTCCGTCAGGGATCCGTCAACATCCCCCACAAATGACCCATCCCAATGTTCACCAAATGGTCCCCAGACTCAACATCTTCAAGCCCAACCCTCATGCAACCCATGTCAGCAACGATCCCCATCTCAGGGACCTCCTTTCCTTCCTCAAGTGCACTCCAGATCGCCAACCGTAGCCGCCCAAACTACCTTCTCTGAGAGGGTCGCAGAGATGATGAGTTTCGTCTCCCCACATCAACCCCCACATGAGGCACCGCCCCAGTATAAAGGCCACAGGAGGCATTGCCCCAGCACTATCACCAACTAGATTTCCACCCTTTCCCAATGAAGCGGAGCTTGACGAGGGCTTTGATTGTTGCAACCCAGAGGAGACAACAACAGGGATTTGTTCCCTAATAGGCCCAGACGGGTCCTCGATCCGAACACTCATATTTGAAAAGATCCGCGAGCTGGGCTTCGAACCGGAGCCTCCCAACATATCAGTAATAAACGGATCCATAGAGAACCTGTGCAGAAGGATCCGCCTAACATGAGGAGCCCGACTCGAATCCGAGAAGGCACGACCTGATCCGACGCAACCCACCCAAAAAAAAGCGTCGAAGCGGTGCAAACTAGAATTCACACCTTTTGCCAGCTGGCAAATGCGCCCTCCAGAAGCTTTCGCGCAAGAGGTGCCCTTTGTGAGGGCGACCTAGGAATTATAACCGATGCGACGATTGCACTCCCCACCAACAGCTCCGATGGGGAGCTTCCACCGGCAGCAACTCTGCCGACTGCAGCTCCACCGGTAGCGGTGGAGCAAACTTCTGAAACCCTCACCAGGAAGGATGCTCTGTCAATTCTCAAGATGAGTTCAGATGGAATCTCCGCAAGCCTCGCTGCCACCTCCACACTCAAGTCCAAATCGACCCCCTTCGCCAGCCCATCGGAGAGAATTGAAATCACCTTGCCCACGCCAGAGAGAATATCCTCCACGGTTTTGACATCACGAGCTCGAAGCGACACACCCGTCAACCACGACACCTTGTAGAACATGACGTGCGACGTTCCATCTCGGAGTGATGGCCATCACCATGAAATGGTCCCCGGGCACCCAATCTCAGACCTATGCAACAGCAGACCCGCCTCCTTCACAGACACATCGCGAGCGCAGACCAAAGGGGAGTGCATCAGCACTACATCTCCGCCAAAAGACGGACCAATCTTGATCGCAATATCATCCATCGCCACTTGCAAGCATCTCAGTCAATGAGCACACCCCCACCAGGACTCCATCTAACGTTCGAAGCGAGAGTCTCGAACTCGGTACCCTCTCCTTCATCTCTGTCGCAAATCCCGCTCCATCGGCCCAATGAAGACTCCCCAAAATCGGGCCCCGACCCTCAACAGCCCTTCCTACCACCCCCGAACCTCAACAAGCCTTGAGCCGAGGACAACCCCATCGGCAATGCCCAAACCCACCTCACTCAAAGCATGTTGTGGCGTTTCTACACCCCGCCGCTCGATAACCATGCTCACCACATTTGAAGCATGTCACTCTCCTAACCACCACACGACCCCCACTTACCGAAGATGCTACCGGCCTCCACTCCATAGTTGACACCTTTCTTCCTCTTCGGACCCTCCGTCAGGCTCCCGAGATTCCATCGACGCCATCACAATGCCCCCTCGTTGGAGGCATCGTGTGCCAGGCGTCGCCAGTCATCGTCCGAATATTTTCCTTTTCCTTCATGTCTACGTGTTGAAAATGCTGAAAATTTCCACCATGTTGAAAATGTACTTGAGCATGCTAAAGCTATTTTTGAGTCTTGGTCCACGTAATTTTATGAAATTATTATTATTTGAGACATTATTCGGGTGTGCACCAATTTGAGTGCCCACTCCCTTACATCCCCAAAAACCATTGGTGAAAATTGCTAGCTCTGTAAAAAAATTGCAAAGAGGATGAACCTGAAAATATATTTCCAATTCAAAGGAAGGATTTGTGAAAGGAAAATAAGTATCAACCCAGCGCATTTCCACAGCCCCTGCAAGTGTAAAAACTCGTCACGTTTCTTGAAATGGAGTTTTACGATGATCGAAGTACGATTCCAAGTAACAAAGAGTTCAAGGTGAAAGGGATCATGATACCGAATATGTGCCTTGCCAGTCCCTCCAAAGTCTTCTTTAAATCCTCCGCTGCATAAGAAGTAGCATCCAAGCCCGATGCACTCCACTCATCAGATGAAAACACGCGTACCCCTTCCATCTAAATATGAGGCAGGAACACAATTATAGATAGGATTAAAAGAAATAAGCAGAATCTAGTGTCTATAACTTGTAAACAGCGTATATACCTGATGGAACACAGGATAATGTGTGGCATCCACAGAATCCCTTCGATATACATCACCAGTAACAAGAAAATGTGTATGTCCTTTCTTCAATAGCTCCGCTTGATGGGCACTTGTATGACATCTCAAAACAGTTTGTGCATCTATGTAGTACGTGTCATTGTAACTCCTGCTTACATGATCAGCAGGAACCAATACGTCATCAAAATTCTGCAAGCAGCAATACTAGTCATTCAATTGAATGAAAGGAATTATTGATAAATAGATGGATATAAACAAGAAATAATGATGAAAGCTGCAAAAAAATTGAATCCAAAGATACGAAATATTTTTGAAAAGTAAGCATATAACCAACCTAATCTAATGACTGAAGACAGGGATTCTAGAAGTTTACGGGATAGTGCAATATAAAGTTCTGCATACCTCTTGCATCCTGTAACACATATTTCTAGAACAAAACCGCAGGTAGGTAGGCTAAGCAAGATTCTAGCTCACATTTGCACCAAACTACTAGAAATATCAAGCAAGGTGAGCATCCTAAAGAGTTGTTATCAAGCAAGGAGAGCATCCTAAAGAGTTGTCTTGTCAAATAATGCACAACTGTGTTGTGTTGTGTTTCAAGCTAGGTGGACGAGAACCACTTAAGCATCAATAGGAAAACATGCAGGCAAATAACACCAACCTCTATGTACAACAAAGAAGTGGAATAGTTATATTTGTGGCATTTTCCTGGATTTTATTTTATATTGGACAATGTTTAAAACTTCACTTTTTCTCATTTTTTTGAATTATCTAGAATCTATAAGAAATTAACCTTTCTAGCCACATGGTAATGAAGTCGTAGGCTCTCCACAATCGCCTCTACTTTCTCTTGCATTTTTCTCCATCAGATCGGTTGAACAAAATGACATGTGTATGTCTCGCTAGCCTCAAGTGAGCCTATCATCCCTCGTTGCAGTTTCTCCAATCCCTCCTCCTCTCTGCAAGAGCTCTCTAATTCATCACATTATGCTATCATGCTCTCTATGTCACCTCACTATGGTTCATCCGCCGCACCACTTGGCTATGGGTCATCCCATATTAGCAATGTAGTCATGATTTTGCCTCACCATTAAATCAATCATGATATGATCACAATTCTCCTCATAGGTCGCAGGGTCAAGGCTCTGAATGTTTGCAGTCACCACACAAGTCTCTTGATGCCATCAAGGATGTCGGCGAGTGACACGAGATTCAACCTCTTCAAGAACGAGAGCGTCATGGCAACATCAAGGAGGCCGTGGAGACATGTTATGCTAGCAGCTATAGTGGAGCGTCGTCAGAGCTACATGAGGGAAAGAAGAGGGTTGCCAAATAGTTAGGAGAATACATGGGATCCGACGAGGAGGAGATGAAGAAAATCGAAATAGAATAAAGATAAAATTAAATATTATACTATGAGGACCAAATTATGAAAATGTTTATTATATATATGTTAATCTTTTAACCATTATTTCTAACAGTCAAGGTCATTGGTCTTGAAGACATGGGCCCAAGTGCTAATAGGAATTTTGAGAGGTCACCATGTAATTATGAAATAGGTCGGGGCATAATGGTGTCATTGCAAAAAGTTCAAAGGAGCACAAGTGTAAAAAATATAGTTGCTATGTGTTGGAGTATGTAATAGAATATCTGACCCTTTGTAACCTTATGTCGTAATTTCATCCCGCTCCTCACGGGGTAAGGTTCCACATAAAATTCCAGTGTTTATATTTTTTATTTCTTGATCTACAATTCTGCTTCCGCATTTCATATTTCAACATGGTATCAGAGTAAGTCGATTTTGGGGTTTCATTCCAAATTTTATTCTGATTATTGTTTTGAGTTCTGCAAGTTTGTTCTACAAATTTCTTATTCAAGTTCTGAGATCAACAGACCAACTCCAGAAGAAGCGTGATTGGAGACTCCAAAACACGTCACAGCACCTTCACATGCATCTCCAATTCGATCCACCTTCTAGGGTTCCTGGAACCCTAGATCTTCCGATCGACTCTTGCACAGAGCCCCATCTTCAGACGATGTCCCTACCCCACCCCACCCCTTTTTCTATTTGGCCTTCCTTTTTTGCTTCAAATCAGCCCATTTTGGTCCCAAAACATTCACCTTTTTTTGTATACAAGACAGCCCAATGGGCCCAAAAACATAGCATCCTTATGGGGCATGTGGCTTATTAAAGCCCAGGAGAGGGCTCCCATCTCCATACTACTAGGGTTCCTATGAAAGGAGCATGTCGACGATGCCTTGTCCTGGAGCCTAGATGAGAGCCCCATGCATGATAGAAATGTGCCACTTGCGTGAGGAAGATGGAGGCATCGCATGCGCGTGAGGGAGGGTCTTGCATGGAGGTGTGGTTGCGAGGAGAGATCGGGCGTTGCCTGGAGGCATATTCGGCGAGAGAGCGCCTGGAGGGATCTGCCTGGAGTCGGGATATGCTAGTAGGCATTGGGGATGCAAAGAAATATCTTTATGATCGACCCTATAGTTATGTGTACGGTGGGAGGTCCAATCTCCCGAAGGATCGTCTCCTCTCTTCTTCTTCTAGGGTTTACACATGAAAGGAAGGCAATCACGGTAGCCTTCTGATTCTTCGTGCACAGAGATGCGCAAAGATCTAGTCTTTCCTCATCTTCTTCAAGAATAGGAGGATTCTCATCATGAGATCCCATATCAGTTGTCACGTGCACTACTGTAGGGGATGTGAGGAAGGCCAAAAAAAGGAAGCCAATCAAAAAAAGGACGAAGGAAGACCGTAAAAAAGGGTGAATGGCTTATAAACAGAGAGAGAGAAGAAAAAGAAAGAAAGATGCATGTTTCATTTTGTTTTTCCCAATTTGAGATCTATGTCTATATTCTGAAAAGTATGGGAGAATGGGGAGTGAGAGCATTGCAGTACACTCTTCTTCTTGAGATATATCTACGGGATTTCTATTGTGTCCATCATCATCCTACTCGTGGCTCCTCAACAAAAGCAATCTCTGCTTCGGATGTCTATCTCCAATCGTTGGGTGCCTATCCCCAACTCTCGAGATCTGCACAAGGGCACGGCCATTGCATCGAGTGCATATCCCCGATCGTCGAGTGTCTATCCCTGAGATCAGCATGGACTTCTCTACCCAAGATCATCTCAGAATGCTGTTGCACATCCACAACTTGAAGAGAGACCAACACTCCAGACTACTACTGCATACCGACCATCAACCTGAGCATCAACTATTCTTCGCATTGGACTTCTTCTACAACGATTCTACTCCCGGCAGTGGCACAGCCTGATCATCGCATCAACTCTACTACAATCACGACATGATCGTCATACACCCGTCTTCGAGTGAGGTCTTCTACCAACAGCGACTGCTCCAAGTGGGTCTCCTCCGTCTCTCTTACATGTATCGAGTGAAGATGTAATGTATATTTTTAATGGCAAGCTGCAGCTTTCTCAGCTCCAGCTTGCGAGAGAGTGTTGGAGTACGTAATAGAAGGATGAATGGATCTCCAAGATCCAATTACTCGCATTCATGTTTATTCCCACATGATCTATAAGTGCGACTCTGGTCTGTCTGTGGGGCTATATAAGAAGCCCCACACCCCATGTATTCATTGAGAGATTCTAATATAATATCCGATCCTTTGAAGCCTTCTCCCATGGTTTCATCCTGTATTCTACTCCTCACAAAGTATAGTTCCACGTAAAATTCCAGTGTTCTATTCTTTTTATTTATTGATCTTCAATTCTGCTTCTGTGTTTCATATTTCAACACTATGCTTAAATATGACTACCCATTAATGCATCTAGAAGTTAAAATCAAAATTGCTTTCAGTGAAGAAATTTATATCCAGCAGCCTTGGAGTTAGAAAGTTAAGGGAGAGTATCCCTATGTTGGAGGAAGAAGTCCGCTTATGCAATGCAGCAGAAGCCTTGTGCATGCTCTAATAATTCTCAAAGGTCCTCAAGGTGTATGTGTAGAGATAGTTATTATTATTATGCTATGTACCTGGTTGTTATTTCTTTGTTTTCTCTGGACTACTTTGTACTTTACCCTTAAGGTCTCTCCCTATATAAGAGAGCCTAGGGTTTCTCCGAAGAATCAATCTCTGTTTTTCTCCCAACATGGTATCAGAGCCCAAGCCCTAGGGCTCTCTCCCTCTCCCCACCCGCCGCCCTCTCTCCTCTCTCAACCCGCTGCCGCCGGCTCGGTTCCCAGCCCCACACGGTGATTGCCAGCCCCCCCCCCCCCGGTGGTTCCTCAGCGCCGCATACCCCCCCCCTCGGTGGTTGCTAGCCCGCCACCAATCCCCCCGGCGGCCCTCTAGTTCCGCCCCCAGCCCCCCGGCGGCCCCCTAGTCCCGCTGCCAGCCCCCCGGCGGCACCCTAGTCCCGCCGCCAGCCCCCCGGCAGCATCCTAGTCCCGCCGCCATCACCCCCCGGCGGCCCTAGCCGATCTTACGGCATGCCCTAGCCGATCCTCGGCGATCCCCGGCGTGCCCGTACTCGTCTCTTCCTCCGGATAGATGGATTTGAGTGCGTAACGTCTACATACGCACTCGAATCCTATGCAGTTTGTGTAGATATCTATCACTTTGTCTACAAACCCTAGTTCTTCTCCAGCGGCAATATGTCAGAATCGAAGGTTGATATGCCCTCCATAGGCGTTTTCAACTAATCAAAGATCCTGCGCCAATAGTCAAGATGGACGGGTCGAATTATGAGCTCTGGGCGATGCAGTTCATGAGCTTCATGAAGTCGAATGGTAAGAGGCACATTCTTACCGAGGATGAGCCCGCAGAGAAGACAGGGATATGCCTCGTGGGAGGCTGATGACTCCTATGCAAAGGTCTGCTTGTCAGGTACATTGACGATGGATATTGCCAATGATTTCCTCCATCAGCCCACTGCCAAGGCGATGTGGGATATCCTAGCTGCTACATATTCGCAGGTGCGAAATGAGACCAAGATGTTACAGCTTCAGCATGACATATTCACAATGAAGCAGAGCGGCAGACCTCTTCACTCCTTATACACATCCCTGAGGGGGATGTTTGAGAAGTTATACAGTACTATCCCACTCACAACGACTCCTGAACAGCAGAAGACATTTCGGAATGCCACCATGGTGGGCGTCCTACTTGCGGCCCTTGATCATGAATATGATGCCGCCCGTTATCAGATCTTAGCCGATGCAGTTATTCCTCCAGTGGAGGATGTTTACAGGAGACTCAGTCGCATTACAGTTTCTTCCAGTTCTTCTACTCCACCCCCATCGGCGATGGCAGTTTCGCGTGGGAGAGGTGGCCCGTTTTCTGGTCGTGGACGTGGACGTGGACGTGGACCCCAGGGAAGGGGTGGTCGCTTTAGTCAACCATGTTCCTATTGTCACCGCACAAGACACTCGGAGGAGACATGTTATTCTAAGCATGGGTTCCCAGCATCGGCACGTGTTGCAGAGCACTCTCAGTCCCAGTTGGCATCTACTGCAGACAACCGTTTTGAGGAACTTGTGGCACGTCTTCGCGATATTATGCCACAATCATCTGGTGATTCTTCTGGTGGACCTTCAGATGTTGCTGCTACAGCCTCCGCCAGTTCATCTACTGCTGCTAGTACCTCAGGTAGATCTACTGCATTTACACCGTCTCATGATATCTCTGATTGGATTATAGATTCGGGTGCCACACATCATCTCTGCCGAGATCGAGATAGACTTGAGTCCTACAGGGACATTCCTCACGGCCGCTCAGTGCAGATCGCAGATGGTACTCATTCCCCCCTTGTTGGACAGGGGAAGGTCTTCCTATCCTCTACTATGCATCTACAGAATGTCCTACATGCTCCTGAGTTCTCGATGAATCTGTTATCTATTAGTCAGATTACGAAGGATTTGCATTGTCGTGCTATATTTGACCCGTCTTCTCTTATTTTTCAGGACATACTAACGGGCAGGGTGATTGGTTGTGGCTCTGAGCAGAATGGTCTATATCGGCTAGTTCGGAATTCTTATGCTGGCGTCTCCTGTCATTCGGTCGGACCAATTTCTCCGTACATCTGGCATCTACGTTTTGGTCACCTCCCGCTCCAGAAAATGCGCCATCTTCTACCTCAGATCTCTCACAGTTCGTCCTTTCGCTGTGAAGCATGTCAGTTGGGAAAGCATCATCGGTCGAGCTTTCCTAGTCGTCAGGGTCGGAGCAGTAGCTCCTCGTTCGAGTTGTTTCATATAGATATATGGGGTCCAAGTCGTGTACCCGATCATCAGGGGCACAGATTTTATCTAGTGGTAGTGGATGATTTCTCTCGTGTATCTTGGGTCTTTCTTTTAAAGAATAAATCTGAAGCAGGAGATGTGATCAAGAATTTGATTAATGAAGTGCAAAATGTATTCTCTTCTACTGCCAAATATGTTCGTACAGATAATGCCCTAGAATTTTGCACACGGTCCCTTTCTCAATTCCTTTCATCAAAGGGCATTATTCACCAAACCACTTGTGCGTACACATCTCAGCAGAATGGTGTGGTGGAAAGAAAGCATCGCCATCTCCTTGACATTACTCGAACCCTACTGATTTAGAGTTGTGCTCCTATTTCTTTCTGGGGGGATGTTGTTCTTACCGCATGCTATCTGGTCAATCGTATGCCATCCTCTGTTCTTAGTGAGAAAATACCTCTCTCTATCATTTTTCCTGACAAGGATTTATTCTCACTTACTCCACGTGTCTTTGGTACTGTGGCATTTGTTCATCTTCTGTCTCCTGGACTTGACAAACTCTCTCCTCAAGCTGTCAAGTGTGTCTTTGTTGGTTATTCTCGGACTCAGAAGGACTATCGGTGTTATGATCCCATAAACAAGAAATACTTCGTTAGTGCTGATGTCACATTCTGAGTCTGTTATGTTTTTTTCTCCTGCAGGTGACAGACTGGTACCATCCACTACCAATGATGATGTCTATGTCCCTCCACCTCCTACTTGGAGTTCACCTGAGTCTTCTCATGTTCCTGCCCCTACATCAACTTCACCACCACCACCTCCACCTCCACCTCTTCCACGACCTCCCATTCCACCTCTACCAAAATTCTATACGCGTCGGTCAGGTCCTGCTCAGGCTACACGTCAGACAACCATCACGCCTCAGGTATGTTCAGATGGCATTACTACTGACGGGTCAGATATGGTACATGTGCAGGATTCTTCATTGCAGGAGGAAACTACACCATCCAATACAGCAGAAGATGATCTTGATATTCCTATTGCTATCCGGAAGCAGAAGCGGATGTGTGCCTCTTATCTCTTTGCTTTACAGGTGTCGTTTCACCGTCTCACTGGAGACTTTCAGAGATTTGCTGAAGCGTTGTCTTCCGTGGATATACCACGGACCTACCAGGAAGCTATGAAGATTGATTGCTGGAGATTGTCTATGGAAGATGAGATGCGTGCATTGCAGTCTCGTGGCACATGGTCTTTGGTTATTGCTCCTCCTGATGCAGCTATTGTGAGCTGTAAGTGGGTCTTCACAGTTAAATATCATGCAGATGGCAGTCTAGATCGCTACAAAGCACGTTTGGTCACGCGTGGTTTTACACAAACCTATGGAGTGGACTATATGGACACTTTCTCTCCAGTGGCTCGACATTCTACCCTTCGCATTCTCTTATCCGTGGCCGTGGTCCGTGACTGGAGTATATCTCAATTGGATGTCAAGAATGACTTCTTGTATGGAGATCTGCAGGAGGAAGTCTACATGCAGCAGCCACCAGGGTTTACTGCTGAGGGGGAGAAGCATATGGTCTGTAGACTTCACAAGGCAATTTATGGCCTCAAACAGAGTCTAAGAGCGTGGTTCCAGAAGCTTTCCAATCTTATTGAACAACAGGGATTCAAGAGGTCAAATGCAGACCACTCATTGTTTGTTCAGAATCATCGACAGGTACGGTTGTTATCATGGTCTATGTTGATGATAGTCTAATTACAGGAGATGATATTCAAGGCATAGAAAGGGCGAAGGCGTTCCTAGGCCGTCAGTTCGTTACGAAGGATCTTGGAACCCTAAGATATTTTCTGGGGTTGGAATTTGCCAGGAATGCACAGGGTTTGGTGATGACCCAACGGAAGTACATTACAAACTTCTTGATTGAAACAGGCATGGATGGATGCAAACCATCAAGTATTCCCATGGATCCAAGCACGAAGTTGTATGATGGTGATACTGCTGAAGTGGATAAAAGGATATATAGAGAAATGGTGGGTAAGCTCCTTTATATTACCATAACTCGACCTGATATTGCCTTTGCAGTAAGCAGGGTGAGTTAATTTATGGAGCAGCCAAGACAAGTTCATATGGATGCTATACATATGATACTGAGGTATCTGAAGTCTTCTCCAGGTTCAGGGTTGCAGTTTCGGAAGGGCACAGATTTGTCTATCTCAGCATGTGCAGACGCCGATTATGCAGGATGCCCTAAGGATCGAAAATCAACCTCAGGATTCGCAGTTTTTGTTGGAAGCTCTCTGGTTTCTTGGAAAAGCAAGAAACAAACGGTTGTGGCAAGGTCCAGTGCTGTCCGAATATAGGGACATGGCGCAAGCCAGCACGGAGATGATGTGGGTTCGATCTGTACTAGAAGATCTACATGTAGCCGTACCTCTACCCATGCAGCTTCAGTGTGACAATCAGGCATCCCTGTTCATTGCCAACAATCCAGCTTTTCATGAAAGAACCAAGCATATCGAAGTTGACTGCCATTACACTAGAGACTTGATCCAGAGAGGATTGATATCTACAACTCACGTGAGCTCAGGGGATCAGACTGCGGATGTATTCACCAAGCCGTTGCTCAGAGGACCTTTTCAGAGATGTTCATATAGACATCTATGCTCCACCTTGAGGGGGAGTGTAGAGATAGTTATTATTATTATGCTATGTACCTGGTTGTTATTTCTTTGTTTTCTATGGACTACTTTGTACTTTACCCTTAAGGTCTCTCCCTATATAAGAGAGCCTAGGGTTTCTCTGAAGAATCAATCTCTGTTTTTCTCCCAACAGTATGGATTCAACAACTTTACGGATCACTCATTAATTACATAGAGAGATGCACGAGGTGATCTTAATGATTATACGTGGACAATGTTGTTCTAATTCTCAATTACTTAAGCTATCAATGACAAAAAAACAGTTCTTGTAAAAACAGATTATCACATAGGACCCTAATTGGTTAAAGTTATTTTCATGGAATTGAGGTGGCCAAAGTAAGAATTGTTTTTCTTTAAAGAAAACGTGTCACAAAATGTGCAGGAAACTAGCATGTTGGGAGTGAAACCTGCTTATATTCCTATGATTTCAAAGCTTGATTGCATGATGAATCTACTGAACTTATTGATCCCTGACACTACAGGAGTTAGATTTGGAAACTTCCCTATGCCACTGTGACAAGATCACAAATCTCCTTGTGGGGAATACCACTTGGTTTAGGAGAAGTCTGTTAGTTCTCACTAAGATGCCTTCCTCATTAACTTCAGATACTTGAAGTCCCCTCCTCAGGAGAACTTTTGTTCTCGAAAGTTAGGGTGTGGAACAGAATAGAAAATACGAGAAAATTCTGCACATAGATGAGAGGGAAGTTGATTCCTTGAAGGAGCAAGATGCAAAACAAAATATAATGTGTAGGGTCCATATTGTCATTACAAGTGTGAATAAAATCTGAGTTTGCTGATAGCTGCTTTTTAAATTAGCATGTGCTCGCTGATTCAGGTCAGGGTTGACATCCTATAGAAATGAGACTACTGTAACACGACTATTGTCTTTTCAAAAAACAAGGCTATTGTGATGTAAGTTGTCACTAGACTGCGATGCAATCTAGAAGTGCCACCTCATTGATCTTATCAAGAATCAGGTTGTGGACACATTTGACTAGGCACTTCCCAATCCCAGTGTCCAATTTGATTGTTGTTTATCTTGATGTAGATGCCTCAAATTGAGAAGTGTTAGATGATGGCTTTTCTGTTTATCCTCTTTTTAGTAGTCTTCTCAAGTTCTTAAAATTTTGGAAAATCCTCGGGGATTAGTTAGCAACTACCCTGATCTCCTATATAAAAACAATTAGGGTTCTTTTAATAAAGAGGTTTCATTCTTTCTCCCAGTTGCTTCACTGGAATGGAAATGGTCATATATATCTCCAATAAAGTCGAAATCACGCTCACGTAGGCACTAGCATCCCATATAAAATCATAGAATCAATAATCAAAAGTCATCTAGTCACAACAATAATGAAGCTTTTATATGGGTTGCTAGGTTAACATCATGGCATTTCACTTGCTGTTAACTATGAGCGTTCTTGAGCCCGAAAAAAGATCTTGCTGAATTTCTAATCACCTCCTATGTTCATTCTTCGTGCATTCCCATCTTATCTCCAAATGCTAAAGATTACATAGTGCTACAAAGTAGGGCAGACTCGGAATGATCCTACCATTGCTTTCTTTAAATATGAAAGACATAAATTTATCCCCTAAAATACCAAACGGCATTCATGATTTCTGACTTTCTCCAGTCCGACGCAAGACATCCTCACCAAGATCCACATCCTCTTCCGTAATGATAATAAATGGAAATACTCCAAAAAGTGTCGCATTTTCTTCAAGTTGAATGCTGACTCTGCTAGTAATGCCTCCTTGTCAGTGTGTTTCTCTTGAATAATTAACCTTGGTGGCAATTTGCAAAAACATTCTGCATCTCAATAATGATGTAGGAAAAATACGGATCCAGAGGAAGGGCATCTGCCTTATCATTTCGTGTCTGTAGCTATCTCGACATTATGCTGACAAACGCCATCCTCTGATAAAGTCCTCAAAAATAATTTCCTTGGATCTATCACAGACGTTCTTCTGGTGTTTGAAACGGTTTTTTTTCAAACTTTTAAGACATAGAACCAAGTTGGTTCCAAATCCAGAAAATCGTTTCCTTGCCCTCTCTTGCAAATTTCTACGTTGTTCATCTGGTTATGGTAACCAACTTTGCAAAGGATAGCATGCAAAAAACAATTATGTAGCACATCTAAGAATATACAATAGCTTTCAAGCAGGCAAATTACGTCGTACCGCTTTGACTGAAACAATGGGAAAGAGATCGTCGAGTTTCACGAACTTGCCCGCACAATTCGCGTCAAAATAATCGTAAATGGCATTCTTCAGGATTCCAATCGGGTGATTCTCTCTCCTGTGAAGCTGCGCCCCGAGCTTAGCATAGATAGTATCAGGAACATTATTCGTGGGGTCCCCCTCCTTCACCACATCTGCCGTCACCGAGCAAAAAGACGCAATCTTTTCAGGTGCCCACCTCACGAAATCATTTATTTTCAAAAACCAACTCCCCGAATCTCAAGAAAAGATCCGAAAACTCTTACCATCCCTGGCGATTTTGACGCCACCAACCTCGAGAACAGCAGCGACAACTGGTCGTCTCGACTTCTTGCGGGCGGAGAGCAGTGTGGAGAAGGGGCGGGTGGGCGAGGGGAGGGCGATGGTGAGGGATTGTAGGGGAAGGCGTTGTTGGGAGATGGAGTGTGGGTTGGGGTTGAAGAGAGGGGAGTGGGCGAGGGAGGTCGCCATGCACCGCGCGGAGATAAGCCTCAGCAGCATATTGGAGAGTTGAGTGAGTAAAATAGAAAATTTTGTGGAGAGACGGGAGAAGAACGTCGCTCTCAGTCAGAGTCTCAAGAGATCAAGCAATAAAAGGGCGCTCACCGGCTACTGCACCCCCACTATCAGAAAGCCATTATCCGCAAGATCCTGTGTTTGTCGCAGTAGTCATTTATAAATTCTTTCTACCCGTGTAAAAATAATTTTTTCACATCCCCATCTTGAAGCATGTTTTTTTCTACCTTCTGCAGAAGGAGAATTACAGAGAAGATTGAGACAACAAATAATGCAGTCATCAAATAGCATTTAGATAAGTTATCTTTGACATGTATTAATTACATTATATGGGACATGTCTTTATACTATGACTACTTCTCTATAAAAAAGTCGTTCCAGTATTTAAATGATATGTGCGGTAATTAAAGACGACATGATCAATAAGGTAACTAGTGGTAGAATGCTCTTCCTTTTGTTTACCTTCCTTCTACCAGCTAGCACATACGAGACATCTTTCAAAGAGTGTGTTAGCCATCTACAAGCTATCACATAAGAAGGATCCCATGAGGAGGTGTAACTTGAGGATCGAGAAAGTTACACTATAATTAATCTTATGATGGAAAGCTCAAGGAATTTCCCTTATATTGACCCGTGTTAGGAGTATTACTTTTAACCCATGTAAATGTATAGAAAGTTCATACCAATATATTTAATAAAGCAAGTGAAAAACAAAGATTATTGACCATACCAGCATATGGATATTATATTGATATGCTCAGACTCCTGCCCTTTAGCATTGTGGAGGGTAGTAATGGAAGCGATAGCAATATAACATCTGATCTAGGTCGCTGGAGCCAGTAAAATGATACAACATACTCATATGAATATAAGTCACCTCTCTCATACATGAAATGAGAGCATTTAAACCGGTATATCTGATCTTATATTAGTAGTATTCAAACAAAGAACATAGCATGTAAATCACCTAAGCGTAAGGTTATATATTCAATCTCTATGGATCATATCTTTCATGTTGTTACGGATTCAGCTCGAAGAGATAAATATAATGGAAATTGTTTCGTTTCAATCGAGATCGATTGGAATTGAGGTGATTTTTGAATGAAGGAAGATTGGTACGTGTTGACCTCATCATTAGTCCATAACCTCAGTCATTAGGACTAACTAATCAAGATCAAGGTGACAATTAAAAATGCATATCATACTTATAGGACCTAACCATGATTGGTGTATGTTAGTACAAATTAAGATTATTTAATCTTGATTAACATTAATTAATCAACATTATTTCTATGAGTCATTAGCGGGCAATGGGCTTCCTTGTAGACATAACCAATCCATGGGTGGTATAGCATGTTGTTCTACGACGACATGATCAACGACATGGATGTGAGTGAGGCGGAGGCACATAAATACCCCTTACTCATTTATAACTATCCATTATGTACTGTGCCATGTAGGCATAAGATCGAGAGGTTGAGAACGGGAGAGAGATACGATAAAAAAACGCACATTAGACATGTAAGCCCTTGGCATGACATTTTAAAATAATTATTATCGCATTTAATCATTCTATATCTGAAATAAACTCATTTATATTTGTTTTATAGTTAAGGACCTATTATAAGAATAGATATACATGTCGTGGTCTCTCTTTATGTCACATAGTTGATGATCTGAAGAGTTAGATCACAAGAGCCAATGTTTAGTTGATCTACGGAGTTAGATCAAGGCCACAACTAACTCTGTATTAATGGTATCCATAGGGAATCTCATTCTAAGGTGTCCTCAACTTTTAGATTCTGTGAAAAGTGAGGAGATATTATAGCATATAGTAATCTCTTTGTGACTGTCCAACTTAAAGGAGGAGCCAGTTTGCTCATTTTTTCTGCACGTATAAATGGATGACTCTACAAGATGTAGTCCACTGCTAGGATGACAAGGAGATCCGTAGAATGAGAAGAAGAAGAAGAAGAAATGAGACTTCGAGGTATGTAACATCGTTTTGTTCTTGCAGGTGTAATGACCATAAGATCAGACTTCAAACAAATGGTTTATTTCGTTGGAGGCTATTGCATCTCCGAAGGTTAAACTTCTTTATTCTTGTTGCATGTAGAATAACATGGAATATTGTCTATCATCTTGTAGTTCCACAATATACTTTATTACTATTTTCTCATACAATCGGGTTTTTCGGATTTAATATACTTTTCCTAATGCTTCTTTGATGCGCCGCAAGGTTCAACCGAACATCTGTAAAAGCGAAGTGCTACAGAGAGATAGAGGAGGAGCAAGGTGTGATCCTCTCTTAACAATCTTCGGGAATGAGATAAGTAAATGCAACTTGAGTTACCTTTTCAATACAAATTTCATTCTTTCATACAGTAGTGTTGACACATGATGAGAAACTTTGATGAAGCCCTACTTAGGTGTGAGCGGTTATGTTTAGTAATGAAACAAGAGTTTCGTATGATTTACCCACGCATTATATGTGTCTTAACGATTCTTCACTATATGCTAATATCAGTGTTAATATGTGCCACAGAAACCTAAGTAAAATATGTGTTTCTTTACATTATTCACCTGCATATGATGCAAGATGGGTCAGTTCTTGATGTACCTTTTTTTTAATAGTTATTCTTTGTGGGTTAAGATTCTATTAAAATTTTCTCTCAAAAATCACTTTCACGAGGAGGAACTCTATCAAAAATTCCATTGAAATATTTTCTTTAACAAAGGAACCTTATCGAATTTTCCAGAGAATATGTCTTCTCCTCATTCTTCGTACAATCTTTGTGTTTTATATTCTTCGTATTCTTGAACCACAAAAGGATTTTTAATGCATTGGGAGATGCTAATCAGTCAAACTAGATATAAATTGAAGCATATACCATGTTAACTAATGAAGTCTTTTCTTTTTGTTGAAATTTCAAGTCAAATAAATGGTATTTTCATTGTCATGTTCTCCATTTTAAATAACGTTTACATGTTTACTACCATAATCTTTTGTATGAACATAAAGTTAATTTAGTGGATATATATATATATATGATTACTACGATTCACTTGAGTTTTAAGAAGTCGGATTGAGTTTTTTATTATTGAAAAATTCAGGTTTTAACCAAATACATCATTTTTTGGAACTAAAGATGTATAAGTATTTACGTAACTAAATATACGCACATGTGTAAAATCATGCACACATGTGTTAAGTTGTGTGTATGCATTAGCAAATCAAATTAAAGATCGATATTTCAAATTGTATCATTTATGTACTATGCTTTTGTCATGGGAGATATGTTGTATTCACATGGGTTTAACCAGATCCAAAGTTAGATAATGATTTGCCTCTTTTATGATATTATTTATAGTAGAACATACGTGTCATGCATGGAATCTGCAGGATTATCAGACGAAACCTGCTTGGCAAGCCAGATATATGTGGTACACGATAACAACTAAAATCAAGAGCATGTGAAATAAATTATTTGAAGCAGCTCGTTTAGCATTTTTAAAGGTTCAGGTTCGATTCGGTTCGATAAAATGAAAATAATGTTCAGGTTTGGTTCATCTCGATCTGTTCCTGAAGGTTCGGTTTGGTTCGTTTAAGATCTGATTAGCAATGAAACTCCTTGGAATGTAAGTATTTTTGGAATGTGGAATGATTATTGCCCTTTGTTATGTCTTGATCAAGGGTTGTGAGCTTTTGTACATATACCTTATTTGCATCATGGTGCATTCCTTATATATTTTTCATGAAAGATTCCTTATATAAAAACATATACAACGTGTTGTGTATTGAACTTTTAACGAAATGAACCAACCATTTCAAGGTTCCATTTGCCCAAATAAACGAGCCCAGACATATATGAAGATTCAATTCATTTATTTTCAAACCAAATCTTAATCGAACCTTTAACGAATCGAACCTGAGCGAATATTAAGTCGAGATTCTTCTGAAACCCCTAATTGTCATGCCACGTGGAGGCACGATAAAGGTAAAGTAGTGGTTGTGGCATGATGACATGTACCTTGAGCTATAAGCTTGCATATTTATTTAAGCAACTAGTTCCTCGATGATAAAGCGACTTCCTTTACACATAGACTATGGGTTCAAATACCCATGAAATAGAAAAATAAATTTGAATCATCAATGTAGCATTGGAGGATTGATTGACGTAATATGCGATAATATAAGAAAAGCTTAGAGTAATCCCTAATCATAAAATGACCATGCATGTAAAATCCATTAAAAGCGAGGAGATATTGTAGCTTGAACCAACCCTTGTTGTGAATTGCAAGATAGGACACAAATAAAATGCAAATAGGTGAAATTGATGACATGAAGCAGGGTTTTTCACACAAAAAATAGTTTTTATAACTTTAAATACACGTTTTGTTATTAGGCACCCACCCACACCTATAGTACGTTTTCTAAAACCCCAACAGGTATCAGTGCATTGTTACAAAGTCAACAACCAGACACTTTGAGGTCCATCTTCTTTCAGTCTCATGTAGTTGTTAGATTTGTTTGGTTCTTTCTTTTTTTCATCTTAATGTGAATATAAATGAACACAATGGCGGAAGCTTGTGAAACATTAAACTCAAAATTTTTATCTAATAAATGGATTCATATTGAATGCCTCTTGTAAATCATGATTTTATTGCAATCTATGAATGATGGCCAAGATTTAGAATATAGTTATTATTAACTAACCAGATCTGATAAGTGGGAGCATTGGACAACTCGGAATCAAGATTGGTCGAAATCTGTATCAAATCTCAATTACTCTAGGAATTTACTAAGCAATTGATTGTTATTACTCCAGGAACTTGGATATTTTGAAATCTCCCTGTCTTAATAATATGATGTAAAAATAATGCCATTTATATATAAAGATTTTGATGTATATCATGCTAAGTTGAAAAAGAACTAATGGATTACATGTTGATAAGCTTTTGGCGAGGATCTAAAGTATCCTCACAAGGCGAGAACACCGTCGTTGTGACGACCACTCACTAAAGGCAAATCAGACAACAATTAACGCATAATCAGTGAATAAAGAAATGCAAAGCGTGTAGAGTTAAAATTTATTTTATTTAACTCTACAAAATGTGTGTATAGGTTCAAGTATGTAGAGTGTCGAACAAAGGGAGACAAGTCGGTGTAGTAGGTATATTATTTATAGATAAATATTGAATAAATAATATATGTATATTTTGTACAATTACCCAATTAATTAATTAATGTGTGGGTTTTTAAATTAAATAAAATAGTTATTTTTTTATGTTTTATAGTTTATATTCTTCTCAATTTTAAATTTCCTAAATTTTATTTTCTTTTTATAATTTCTAAGTTTTAGTTTCTTTTTTATGTTTAATTTAGACATATATAACTATATAGAGATAAATATAATATAGGATAATATAATTAAAAATACAACTAAAAAATACAGAATAAAATATTTTTGTGCTTTATATGTTTTTCTACTATTTTTGTGATTTTTAGAAATTTTTGCCAAATTGTAGATATTTTAAAATCCAAAATACACAAAATCAGGGATTTTTTAATTTGGTCGAATTGTTTTGAAATTTAAAAATATCAAAAAGTCTCAAAATTTTCCAAAACTTTTTAATATATAATATATAATATAAATAAAATTCAGAGACAAAAATAAATATTTTTGGATTTTTAAAAGATTTTTAAAAATATTTATAAGGATTTTGGAGCTTTTTAATTTTTAGTGATTTTCTTTTTTTTCTTTTTGGATTTTTTGTCTTGAGATACAAAATACAATAATAAACTAATACTAATTTTTTGGTGTTTTTAAATATGGTTTTATTTTTTTTCAGATTTTTAAAGTGAAAAGAAAATAAAACATGCTCTTTAATAAATAGGAAATGTGCTAAAATGCAAGTCTAAAAATATAACATGAAAGAACAATATAGCGGGCACAAACCCTATTTTTTCATAATTTTTGGAGCATAGATGGTTTTTTTAGAAAATAGAAAAAAACATCAAACTAATTTAACTAGCAAGGGTATATTTGCAATTAAAATAAAGAGGGGGTGCAAAATGAAAAATAACCCTAAAAGTTTGAACTAATATTAAAACTGAAATTTTAAAATATAATTACAAAGCTCGCATGGGGTCTAAATACAAAATGCCCAGTTTACGCGGGATGACACGCAAGCTGAGAAGGACTAGACCGAAATGCAATATAAATAAACACGTAGGTCCTTTAGCAATTTTTGCAAACTTTTACAAATATTGCAGAATATTTAACTATTAAATATTAATATACAAAAATGCATGGGTTTATATGAAATTTACCCCCATGTGCACCCGATCCAATGGTGATAGATGCTTCACTTGACACGCGACGGCACTGGATAGTGCGATACCACTTCGGCGATCAACGTGTCAGATCTGGCCGTGGAGCTACATCGATGGCCGAGGGTTGTTGGGATTGGATGGCGAAGATCAAAACTGGAGCGACTCGTTGATCCGATAGTCACTGCTCGCTTGAAAGAACGCATATTAACTGCCACCTCGAGCTCAATCTGGGCTATCTCCCTCCTTAGACCTCCTTCGTCACTGCTAGTATGGGGAAATGCTCTGGAGGGTCGTCTGTGGCGATGGAGGTGCTCAAACAGGCTCGGGTACCAACGCTAGGGCATGGGACTCCTCTGCAATCTGGGAGGCGTTCCTTGAGTTGAAAATCCCTTCAAATGGGGATTCCAAGCGCTGGTTCCTGCATGGATAGAAAGAAAACCTTCCAGCAAAATTGCTTGGGTTTTTATTAGGTGGAATCGAGGCAGAATAGAGCGGGGACGATGAGATTCGATGAGGAGTGATGGAGAGGGCCTCGACGATCTAGATCCAAATGGATTTGTATGAGCTGGAGATGTGCAAACTCTTGCCAGAAAGGACAGATCTCAACAGACTCAGTGAACGAGACAGAGGAGAGATGGCAAGAGAAGATAATGAGATGGTTGGTGGCAGTTGGAACAGTATGGTCACAATGAATAGAGGTGGTCAGAGCTCTAGAGCTTGGCCGAAGTTTAAAACTTAAATATATGAAAACGATAATTAAAGCATGAAATAAAAAGCAAAAATAAATCAATGATTAAATATAACATAAGAAATGAAGGAAACTAACCTCGAGTTGGCCTGGGCCAACGAGATGAACCTCGACATTACCGAGCGATGGAGTTGGGCAAGAAGCACCTTCTACAAAGTCCCTCCTCGCTGTAAAGGATGGAGGAGCGCTCTTGTCACAACCTCAACATCATGGAAGTCCTCCGAGGGGCCAAGAACAATTGTAAGGAGAACTAACCCCAAAATGGGGGAAAGGATACGGTTATATACATGTGGTGAACAGGAGGAGTTCGAAGGGCGGTTGCAAGCAAAGAAAACGAGAAGGGTGAGGGGAGGTGGTTCGGCGTGAATCGAGGAGGATCAAGGAGAAAATAGGGTGAAGGGCTCAAGGGCGAAAGAGACGAGACGGAGGCAGAAAAAAGGGGAGATGACGGGTAGGCCGCACGTCTGACAGAAGTCAGAATGGGAGAGAGGATGGTAGACCTGGGGTCAACTGTTGAGAGATTCGAGTTGGTCCACGTGGACCAACCAGAAAGAGGAGAATAAAAAATTATTTGTAAATTCAATTATAATTAATAAATGAATTAAATAAATAAAAGTTACAAAATAAATCTTTTTTATTATTTTATGTAGTATTTATTTCCTATTTTTATTTATTTTCATGGACTAATTTATTACAAATTATTATTTACATGTATAGTTATAGGTATATTTACCTATATATTATATATTTTAATTTTATTATTTTATATACTTAATTTATATATTTATAACTTATTTAGATACACTTAAATATATTTTTCTTGTATTTTTCTGATGTTATTTGTACACTTAAATAAATAGGTGTGTTAATTATATAGAAATATGTATAGGTAGTTTATCTATATATTTTATACACTTATTTATTTTAACTTATTTTTAATGGTTTTCTTTTATTCTAATTATGTTCATAAGTTATAAATAATAATTATAAAATTATAAAATTATAAAATTATGAAAAATATATAGAATAAATAAAATGAATAATTTATTTAGGTATATTGTACAATAGGGGTCCTAAACCTATCTTTTGCATCTTAACTCCAAATTAAATGAATCCACCTTCATTAAATAGCCAATAAAAATTTATATACAATTGAAGTGATTTTGATATATTTTGATTCATATGGAGAAGATATGGGTCTGGGAAGTTGGGTTTGGTTTTTTATTTGGGTGTAGAATGTACACTGTATATTATTTTAATGTGAAAATAATTTTGTATTTTTTATGTATTTTTATCTACAACTTTATGTAAAAGCTTATTGATTTGAGGCATAAATAATAAATAATAAAATGAGTCTCAAAAATGCATCATTGAAGATTAAATAATTAGAGTTTTTATTGTATTTTGGCTCTTATCTCCACTTACTTTATTCCTTGTCAATCAAATCAATTCTTGACTTGGTCTCAGCGTTGAGGGTCATAAAATACCTCTGGTATTTTATTTCCTTTTCTTTTCTTACCTTTATTCTATTTTTTGGCATTAATTACAGTACTTTATACACAAGAAAGAATGTAAATGATGAATGTTATTTTGTACAAATTAATGATATATATATATATGCATTTAGCTAGGGTTTTAAGGCCAAAATGATAGAATAAAGTTGATGAAATAAAGATTCATCACCCACCTATACTTACCTTTGCTAGTCCGTAGCAAACACTTGTACAATAAGTGCAGAAAATAAAATAAAGAAAATAAAAAGAACATCAAGTTGATTGATTTTAATTGTCAAACTTATTTTCACAAAATCAAAGTTTGGAGCTCAGTTAGACCTTTAGAAATTAAGGTGTGGTTGGAACCTTATTGGGAAATGGATTTGAAATACAAAAGCCTCTAAGATCCACAAAACATTGCTCAAGTCTCCTCGATATCCAAGTCATAATAAGTCAACTCATATGCAAACCCTGATGACTATGAATCTATCTTGGGCAGTATGTGTAATATTTAGCTCTCCTCGGCTGAAGCGGTAAAAGTCAGTCTTCTCCAACGTGGTGACCCTAATTCTCCAATCCAACAACTCTTTCCTTAAGAAGTGGGATATTCCCTTCTATGTTCAAGTACAACCAGCTCAAGAAGAGGAGGTAGAGAGAAGAACGGACAGTAGCCAGTGCAGCTACCTATCCTAGGATGCTTGACCCGTATAGCCAAGTCATCTGGCTGCAGGCTCACATACATTTCACTTTGAAGCTCAAGCTTGTTTATTGACTCTACAATATATACATACTCTGACGGGAATTGATTTTTCTTTGACTTTTGCCCGTCATTTCTTTTTGGAGTTTTTTATTTTCCATTGTTTTTTAACCCTATACAACAGTACTTACATAAAGATTTTTTCCTCTTAAGTCAGTAGACTATCCCTCTTTTGAAGCATTATTGCAACCCACAACTTCTGTCATTAGACCTCATGGCTATTGAATCGGGTTGGGGAACAATGGCCATAGATGTGTGACGTCTGATGTTTCCATTGGCTTGTGTCTCATACTGACAAATCCAACCCTCTACTACTTCAACTGAGGTGAGCAACGTGTAAGGTGCATGCATGCTAGATAGGTCGTTATCAACAAGAGTCGTGCGTGTGTTATGGAATATTTTACTTAGACAGTCAGACGATATTGAACCAACCCTTGTGGTCTCAAAGAATTAAGTCTAGCAGACTTGAAGTATCTCAATTCCAGTTCCTATAAGGTTCCAATGATTAAGTAGATTAAGGTTCAACCAAGCTCCAATATTCGGATTTATTTTGACTAGTTCAATTATCAACATCAATCCCAAAAATGAAAATGCTATGAACAATGCAATGAAAATATTTTTATGATGCAATTTTCTAGTTTTGAACTTTTTATGGACTTTTTGAAAAAGTTTTGCAAATGTTTATGCATTTTCTAAAAGATTGTGCAAATGTTTTATGGATTTTGAATTTTGTAATTTTTAGTCATTTTTCATAAATAAAAAGGGTTTTTAGAAAATATTTATGTGCGGATTTACATGGGAGTGCGTCTTGTTATTTACAAGAATTTCAGAATAGGAATTTACAGGTTTGTATATGTAAGGTTTTTAAAATATATTTATTTGCTTGAATTATGTACATAGTTCTCAAAATAATTTGAGAAGATTTTCACAAACCTTTAAAAACTTTATTTTTCAAATAATTTGACAAATAATTTTTTACAAACATTTACAAAATTTGAAAAAAAAATTTGCAAAGTTTTTTCAAACAGTATGTATATATTTCTCAAAATATTTTTGCAACCATTTTCAAAACCATTTGCAAATGGATTTTAAAAACATTTTATTCAATCAAAGAAAATAATTTTTTACAAACAAAATATATTTACAAAGGTTGAAAACATTTTACAAAATAATTTTCAAACAGTTTCATAATATTTTTCAAAAAGATTTTCAAAACATTTTTAAAACATTTTGCAAAACATTTTTAACCTGATCAATATAGACGAAGAATTGAGTATGTGTTTTAACTTTGTTAATTATCCATATTATTAAATATACGAAAGTACGAGTTATGGTTAAAGTATATGTAATGTATATACGACCCCCTATACTTAGCTTGAGTTATGTCCTCGTAGATCAGAGAGAAAAAGAGAAGACATAACTCATACTGAGTATAAAAGAGCATATACTACAATGACGAAAGAATAATGAATCAATTAAAAATGAAAAGTCAACTGTCTCCCCTATATTTAGGATGAAATAATCCTAAGTATAGCAGGTTGTATCTACGTGCATGGAGGGTTGAGGGTGGGAATAAACATATCACACTCAGTCTGTCTCCCCCTATACTTAGGGTAATATATCCCTAAGTATAGACAAGGAGAGGAGACAGTTGACGGGATCAAGAAAAGAATCCGACAAAAAGAAAATTACATGGGAAGAATGTACACATAATTCCCCTTATACTTAAGTAAAAGATCCCTAAGTATAGGCAACAACAAGAGTGATGAAACAGAATGAAGAATGAACACTCAGCTCATCCACCCCCCATACTTAGTACAAAGTACATCATAAGCAAGGCAAACACACGGAACGGGGTGTATGAGCAAAATTGCAGATGGAAGGAAGAAAAAGGAAGCGGATATACAAAGTGGACTCTACAGAGATCAAGAAGGTAGAAAGCATACCTTCTTGTGTGATCACCGAGGAAGGATCTAACAAGGTGCATCTCGATATCTGGGACATCAGCTAACACAAATTGATCAGGATCGACCAGATGGTTATCTTCAGCAATCCCAAAATGGAAAGACACGAACTGGTCAGTGGAAGTAGTGTGGTTAGGTTCGGCTTGGGGAGTCTCATAAATTTCAAAATGAAAAGGCACGAAATCGTTAGCGCAAGTAATAAGGTCAAGGCTGGCATGTGTAGTCTCACAGATGTCAAAATGAAAAGGAACAAACTCATCTATGGAAGTAGTCAGGTTAAGTCGGTCCTGTGAAGTCTCTCCCGAGTTTGCGCTCTGCACTAAGGTGTCTATGGTGTAAATGTTGCGGAAGTCATCAATGCATTGCCACACACCGGAAAGGGGAACTCCAAGGTCTATGCTTTTCGAGTCTTCCTCCCTTAAGAGGAATTCTTAGGTTTTAGACTCATCACCTCAGCAGATATGTCATAGTCCTCGGGGTCAACTAACATGTGTACACTCTTGTTAGATGTGTGTCTCTGGTCTGTGGTGGGTGTAGTGATCACGCAAATGCTCTCGTCAACAGAACGAAAGCGAATCTCTCCATATCCATAATCAATAATGACTCTCGTAGAGGCGAGAAAAGGTCGTCCCATGATGATTGGAGGATGCTCCACAAGGGTGGAGATTTCCATGGCCAATACGATAAAATCAATTGTGAAGCTCATGCCCTCGATCTGAATGACGACATTTTCAAGAATACCCCTTGACCTCTTTATTGATACATCAGCAAACTGGCAAATCATCCTGATTTTCTTGAGAGGCCTAAGATGAAGAGATTGTACAAACGAGAAGGGTATTATATTAATTGAAGCATCGTCGTCAAGGAGAATGTGATCACAAGAATAGTAAAAAATGGAGCATCTCACAAGAGTTGTTGCAGTGTTCCCTTTCCTAATGGTTGGACGTTGGGCGATGGTGTGGGCAGTGGCCATGGTCAGAATGTATCGCTCGGATCTACTTCTTTGCTTTCTTTTCTTGGGCTTGGGTGCAGATAATTGGGTCATGGCCTCACGAAGTGGGGTCTTAACAATATCATGAATAGCTACCACCACTTCAGAAATGGTCAACATTTTTTTTTAAATTTCTATCTCTTCCATAGAAGGGAAGATATCGGAATCATCATCTACACAAGGATGACTAAGAGCAGTTTGTATAGTGTCATCCTTGGGGGCAAAGGTGGGGGACTGTGGTGGATGTGTGTGTGGGCATAGAATATGGCATGGGTGTCCTCTCCTCACAAGCTGACTCGACAAGGTGTCTCCCGGAATCTTTTTAGATTTTTAGGTTTTTCTCATTTTTTTGTATTTTAGGCGATTGCAAGCTCTCATGGATGTAGTAAAAATGAATCCATGAAATCAGAGGGTGAAGCGGCAATATGACTCTTATTATACTAGTGAGATCATCCATCCTCTGATTCATTTGCTTTATCCATGTCATATACTTAAGAGCGGTATCCATAAGAGGTGACTCCAACAACTCAGTCTCGGGAGGGTGAGATAGAGGGTACTATGGTGGTGGTGATGGTGGGTAAAAACCAAAATTTGATGCCTGAAATTATGGATAAAGCTGATATGTACGAAAAGAAAAGTCAGGAGCAAAGTCCACCTAATAAAATGGAGGTGGACCGGTTGGAGAGGAAGAAGGATCCATGAAGGCCAGATAAAAATCACTCCAGTCAGCCATCTCCGAAACAAAAGGCAGTGGATCGGGAGATCACAATGGTCAAGTCAAGATATGCTAGGAAAAGGCACAAATGTGAAGAGAAGACCTAGTATACATAAAAACAAACACAAATAAAAACAATTAAACTCCACAATTCACCTACTCAACATAATGATAACCACGAAAGTTCGGTCTTTTTATCTTGTCAGATTTTAGAGTTAGATGAATTTCACAAAATTGTACAAATACGCATGTAGGCCTGGAATTAGGGCACTAATCCTTAGTGTGTATGTATCAAGTATAATGAATACAATGAGGGGGTCACTTTCCCCAAGACAAGGATTTTTTTGACTTTTAGGGTTGAGTAGAGTTAGCAGTCCTAATTTTATTGATTATCACTTTTTTTGGATTTTTAATAGAAATACACGAGTCCTACTGAGGGATCAATTTCTTTAATGTCCTAGGTGGTCAAAATCAGAGGGAGAAAGTCGGAAAAGTAATGTAAGAGAAAAATCAATGATGCGTACAAAGATAGAGATGCTCACCTTGCCTCCAGCTCTCTTCACGCAAGATGCTAAGCAGAATTGAAACTTATCTATATGCAATACAAAGCCGATGAAATCACCCTAGAACAGAAGATGCTATTAGCGAGAAGAACGAGATGCTAAACACCTAGAAAGGAACCACATGGTCCGATCTTAGAGGCTCCTCGATGCCGACCATAGTAGGTCCTGCAAGTGATTTATGGAGACCTCTCATAGCACACGGTTCCAAATCTAAATGAGGAGCAAATAAATTTGACTAGATCCAAAAGTGAGCTACAGGTACATGCAAATTAATTAGGGCTTTGGACCTACTCTATCGAGTAAACAAATCCTAGAAGTAGGACTCAATCACACAAAATAAATAAGAGGAAAGGTGAAAAACTAAAAACTCGTGAAACAAAGAAAAAGAAAGGCAATGAAAACGTGAAAAATACGATGAGGCCCCCAGATGAACAATCACTCAGGCAATGGACCTTGTAAAGTGAAGTGTAATGTCCAATTCCATAATTATTATGAATTATTTTACAAAAATAAAAATGATAAAATCTCACAAAATAAAACAAAAAAACTAAAAGTGAGCTACTCTATATCCTTCTCTATTTGCTTCCTCCTCTTGCTTGCTCCTAGTTGGCTCGTATGCGTCAACTCCTATGAAGTCATTGTTGCCGGTCAGTACCTCGTAAGAAATATATAAAAAAGGGATGGTCAGAAGTAGTCAAATAAATATCAAAGAGAAAATCGTAGAAAATAAAAGAAAAAAATAATGTACAAAATGTATGCTATACTCTGTGGCTTCCCAGCAATGGTGCCATTTGTTAAGACGCTTTTGGCGAGGGTCTAAAGTATCATCATAAGGCGAGAACACTGTAATTGTGGAGGTTGCTCACTCAAAGCAACTCAGACAATAATTAACCCAAAATCAATGAATAAAGAAATGCAAAGCATGTGGAATTAAAATTTTTTTATTTAACTCTACAAAGTGTGTATATAAGTGCAAGTATGTAGAGTGTCGAACACAGAAAGACAAGTCGGTGTAGTAGATATATTATTTAAAGATAAATAATGAATAAATAATATAGGTATATTTTGTACAATTACCTAATTAAGTAATGAATGTGTGGGTTTTTAAATTAGAAATAAAACAATTAAATTTTCTATTTGATATTTTATATTTTTTTTCGTAAAATTTAATTTAACATTTTTTCTTTTTATATTTTTTTTTGATTTTAAGCTTCTTTTTTTAATTTTTAATTTACATACACATATAACTATGTATATTATAGGGTAATATAATTATAAATACAACTAAAATAACTAAAAAATCTTTGATATTTTTTATGTTTTATATATTTTAATACAATTTTTATGATTTTTGAGATTTTTTTGCTAATCTTTATGTATTTTTAAAGTAAAAAAATACACAAAATCAGGGATTTTTTAATTGGGCCAAATTATTTTGGAATTTAAAAAAATAAAAAATTATCAAAATTTTCTAAAACTATTTTAATATATAATATATAATATAATAAAATTCAGAACAGAAATAAACATTTTGTATTTCTAAAGTTTTTTTATTTTTTTTATAAGGATTTTCGAGCTTTTAAATTTTTAATGATTTTCTTTTTCCTATTTTAAGGATTTTTGGTCCAGAGGTACATAATACAATAATAAACTAATGCTAATTTTATGAAAATTTTAAATACCATTTTATATTTTTTGGATTTTTAAAAGCATACAATAAAGCATACACTTTTGATTTTTTAATAAATAGGAAATGTGGCTAAAATGCAAATATAAAAATATAACATAAAAGAACAAGATAGCAAGCACAAACCTTATTTTTTCATAATTTTTGGAGTAAGGATGATATTTTTCGAAAATAGAAAACAAACACCAAAATTAATTGGACTAGCAAGGGAATATTTAAAATTAAAATAAAGAGTAGGGTGCATAATGCAAAATAACATAAAAGTTTTGAACTAATATTAAAACTTTAAATATTAAACTACAATTACAGAACTCATAGGGGTCTAAATGCAAAATGCCCAGTTCACATGGGACAACACGTGAGCTGAGCTGGACTGGACTGAAATGCAATGTAAATAGACACAAAGGTCCTTTAGCATTTTTTATAAAATGTTTACGACTACTGCAGAAATATTAAATATTAAATATTAATATAAAATTGTGGTGGGTTTTATGAAATTTACCCCCACGTGTACCTGATCCAATGGAGGTGGATGCTTCATTTGATACTTGACGGCATTGGATGACATGATACCCCTTTGACGATCAATGGGTCAGATCTATTCGTGGAGCTTCATTGACGGCCAAGGGTTGTTGGAGATAGGATGGTGGAGATCAAAACTGAAGCAACTCGTTGATCCGACGGTCACTACTCGCTTGAAAGAATGCATATGAACTCTCACATGGAGCTTGCTCAATCTGGTCTATCTCCCTCCTCATGCCTCCTCTATCACTACTAGGATGGGGGAAATGCTCCGACTGGTCGTCCATGGCGATGGAGGTGCCTAAATGGGCTCGGGTCCCAACGTTAGGGAACGGGACTGATCTGCAACCTAGGAAGAGTTCCATGAGTTCAAAATCCCCGCAGATAGGGATTCCAAGAGCTGGTTTCTACATGGATAGAAAGAAAACCTTCCGACGAAACTGTTTGGGCTTTTACTAGGTGGAATCAAGGAGGAATGGAGTGGGGGCGATGAGGTCTAGCGGGGGGTGACAGAGTGGGCCTCGACGGTCCAGATCTAAGGGGATCTGGGTGAGATGGAGGTGTGGAGTCAGTGGAGAGATGGCAAGGGAAGATAATGAGATGGTTGGTGGCAGTCGAAAAAGCACGGTCACGACGAACATAGGTGGTCGGAGCTCTAAAGCTCTAGCGAAGTTCAAAACATAAATCTATGATAAAATGATAATTAAAGCCTAAAATAAAAGGTAAAAATAAAACTAGGATTAAATCTAACCTAAGAAACAAAGGAAACTAACCTCGAGTTGGCCTGAGCCAACTAGATGATCCTCGACGCCGGTGGGCGGATGAATGGGTGGGAAGCACCTTCTACACAGTCCCTCCTCACTGTGAGTTGGAGCATTCCTATCACAAGCATTAATGCCATGGAAGTCCTCCGAGGGGCCAAGAACATGTGGAAGGTGAACCAACCCCAAAATGGGGGAATGCTTGATGGTTATATACATGTGGTGAACGGGAGCAGATCGAAGGGTAGCGACGAGCGAAGGAAATGAGGAGGGTGAGGGGAGGTGGGTTGATGTGAATCGTGGAGGATCATAGAGAAGACGGGGTGAAGGGCTCGAGGGCGAAGGAGATGCGATGGAGGCAAGAAAAAGGGGAGATGTTAGGTAGGTCGCACATCTGACAGAAGTTAGAAGGGGAGAGAGGATCGTTGACCTGGGGCCAACTGCCGAGAGATTCGGGTTGTGGACCAACAAGAAATCGGAGAATAAAAAATTAGTTGTAAAGTCAATTATAATTAATAAATGAATTAATTAAATAAAAGTTATAAAATACAGTTGTTTATTATTTTATGTAGTATTTAATTCCTATTTTTATTTATTTTTAAAGATTAATTTATTACAAGTTATTGTTTACATGTATAATCATAGGTATATTTACCTATAGATTGTATATTTTTTGTAATTCATATTTCATTATTTTATATACTTATTTTATATATTTATAACTTGTAGAGATACACTTAAATATTATTTTCTTGTATTTTTCTGATGTTACTTGTACACTCAAATAAATAGATGTATTTATTATAGGTATATGTATAGGTAGTTCATCTATATATCTCATACACTTATTTATTTTAACTTGTTTTTAATGATTTTCTTTTATTCTAATTATGTTCGTAAGTTATAAATAATATTTACAAAATTATAAATATAAAAATACGAAAATATAAAGAATAAATAAAATTAATATTTTATTCAGGTATATTGTACAATAGGGGTTCAAAACCTAACTTTTGCATCTTAACTCCAAGTTAAATTAAACCACCTTCATCAAATAGCTAATAAAAAGCTATATACATTTAAAGATGATTTTGATACATTTTGAGTTCATATGGAGAAGATATGGGTTTGGGAAATTTGGGGTTTATCTTTTATTTTAGGTGTAGAATGTACACTGTATATTATTTTAATGTGAAATTAATTTTGTATTTTTCTATGTATTTTTATCTACAACATTTTTGTACAAAGTTTATTGATTTGAGGTATAAATAATAAAGAATAAAATGGGTCCCAAAATTGCATTATTGAAGAATAAATAATTAGGGTTTTAATGTATTTTTGGCCTCTATCTCCCCCTACTTTATTCCTTGTCGACCAAATAAATTCTTGACTTGGTCTCAGGGTTTGGATCATAAAATACCTATTGTATTTTATTTCTTTATCATTTCTTTCTTTTATTTTTTGCATTAATTACAATATTTTATACACAATAAATAATGTAAATGATGAATGTTATTTTGTACAAATTAATGCGATATATATATGTATGTATATGTATGTATATGTATGTATTTTGCTAGGTTTTAAGGCCAAGATGATAGAATAAAGGCGATGAAATGGAGATTCAACATTACCCTGAATCATCTTAGAAACATGATAGATCATGGTTCACCGAGGTAAGTGGTTGTAATGATGGTAATGTTGGATGAGTATGTGATTCATGTACATTATAATAAATATTTTTTTGTCTCCTTTCAAGAGTAAAAACTTACCTAAATCACACGAAATGACAAAAAATAAAAAGCATGTAAATAATAAAAATGGACTAAATATACATTATTACTGCATAAATAAGCTCAAGAAAGAGATTTTATAAAAAAATACAGAAAAAGAGGGGTTTACTCATCAATTATGAATATACTGTGCAATATTCCCATTTTTTAATCAATTCATGTTTAATGTAATCGACATTAAAATCAACTCCATTGTATTCATATCACTAATCTAATTTGATTAAAAAATCATAAAAATACTAACATTTACATACTACAAATAAACATAAACCCTAGTTTGAACAAGACTCGAAATTCAAAGTTGATTTTGTACCTCATACAACCTTCTATGAAACTCTACTCTCCTTTGAAATAATATACAATATATTATGTACAAAAAACTAATTTCAAAATAATCAAAATTCATACTTGAAACTTGGGTTTTGGGTCATATTATATATTGTACATTTGTACACTCTTACACCTATCATTTTGTGTCCATAATTTGACCTTTTTATTTACTAACTTTTCCTTTTATTCTTGACTTTATGTTTTAATTAATTACAATAATTAATTTCAATAATTAAAACTCATAAAAATAGAGCAAAATAAAAAAGGAATCATGTATGATGCCGTGATTTTTCGTATGTTAAGAAGTGGTTTTTAGTGTCGATGTGAGCACACATGAAAATCGAGCAATTCAGACAATTTTTTTATTCAACTACAAGCTTATAAATATTAGAATAACCAAAGGGTGAGTAGAGGATCGATCCGCATGGACTCGAGCAATTTATACTAATTTTTATTCTATTTACAAAGGTGTTTTTGACGTTGTTGATCCAAATGAAAACTCTAGATGTTAAGATATACCGAAACGTATGTATTCAAAACATCATTAGGATCGCATCGGATTTTTTGGATATCCGCAAATTCTGGAAATAAAAAAACTACAATCTTTGATGAACGCCAAATTAGTTGTAAAGTCATGCGATGAACGTCAAATTAGATTTAGTAAAGAGAAATTTCACGTCAATATATTATGTACAAAAAAACTAATTTCAAAATAATCAAAATTCATACGTGAAACTTGGGTTTTGAGTCATATTACATATTGTACACTCTTTCACCTGTCATTTTGTGTTCATAATTTTACGTTTTTATTTACTATTTTTTCCTTTTATTCTTAACTTTATGTTTTAACTAATTACAATAATCAAAACTCATAAAAATATTGCAAAATAAAAAAGGAATCATGTATGATGTTGTGATTTTTCGTAGGTTAAGAAGTGGTTTTTAGTGTTGATGTGAGCACACGTGAAAAACGAGCGAGCTTATAAATATTAGAATAAGCAAAGTATGAGTAGAGGATCGATCTTGCCCATTAAACAATTATATTTAGTAAAATATCACATCCGTCTAGACTCTTTTATTTAATTGCAATCATACCCTAAACTTTAATTTTATTTACATTCGAGCTTCTGAATTTTCCAGAAAAGTACCCCAGTTTACGGAATTAGAAAAAGGTCATATGAGGACTATAATGGAAATAACAAAAATTGAATGTAAAAAAGTGCAAATATTCTAAAATATAAAATTTGTTATTATAAAAATATAGAGAATAATCAAAAGTTTTCTAAAATTTCATTTAGGTCCAAAAGAAATAAAAATATCCAGGAAATAAAAACTTTTATAGAGAGGTCCTTGGTCTCTGAGACCCACAACTGAAGATGATGGTCATGCACGGCCTCTCACGGTGGAGCACTACAACATGGTGGTTGCTCGGACGGAGGATGGTGAGGAGGGGATGACAGAGCTGCTTCCAGACGTGGTAGAGGAGGAGAGACAACAAAAGGTGTCGGAGCCAGTGATGGGTTCCTAGGGCTTGAGCCCTCGAGTTGGGTTCTCCCTTTCTCGACGTCTTTCGCCTCCTATTTATGGATGAGGTGAGGGAGGAAAATGGACGGAGGAGGGGGTGTTGGGCTAGAGGCCAATCACCTCCGCGACAGTTGCGCGATGGGGAGAGGAAGGGGAAACAACGGCTAGCGTGCTAGGGAGAAGAATATGGGGGCTAGCAGCATTGGGCACGGGCTGGAGGAAGAAGGGGGTTGAAGTTAACCCCCTGGGTGCTGAAGTCAACGCCCTTATTTTTTCTCTTCTTTTTGAATTGTGACATCAAGCTGACATCAAGCTGACATCAGTTATTTTATCATGTAGCGATATGTGTGTGTGTGTGCGCACGTGCGGTTGATCATGTGAGAGCCAAAAACTGTGAGAGCATGAGAGTAGTGATTCTGAACCATTAGATTATGCTCATCTCTCTCCTCCTCCAATCAAACCGTATGTGATGAGCAGAATCTATTGGTCCAGGCTCACTGCTCTCATGCTCTCACAGTTTTTGGCTCTCACAGGATCAATCATAAAAGAGTAGAGGATGAGATGAGAGCCCTCTTGGGATTCCTCAAGCATGCCTGAAAAAATATGAAAGAAATTTGTTGGACTTTAATATGGGCTTGAGGCCATATTTTTGCAAAACAAACTAAAAATAATAATGCAATTTTCATAGATTTCTTTTTGCAAAGAATTTTAATGCAATCTCTTTCTTCTTCCTTTTGATTTAATTTGTAAGGAATGTTATGCATTTTTTAGACGGTTTTGAATGCAATGAGCATGATATAAAATGAAAATTATGTTTAAATTTGAGAAAAATGCATGGATTAAATACATAAGTTTGCTCAAAAAGATATAAAAGACAAGATCAATCACTGATTTACCATACCCCCATACTTAATGTTTGCTAGTCCTGGGCAGAATAATGATATGCAAAGAGAAATAGAGAATGATCTAGAGAAGGTGCACAGAGGGTTTACACCAGACATGACTACAAAGTCCTGAGATTTTTCAAGTCGAGATTGAACAAATATCAAACATAGTCTGAGTCAACCTTTAGATTAATAATGTGTTCGGAATATCTTTTTATTCGAGTATTCAATTCGACAGGCCTTGAGTTCTATCAATTTTAGTCGGTTCCACCTTAGGTCATGTCAGATCATCCCGGTCAACACAAGTTCTATTTAACCTTATGTTGATTTTGAACCGTGTGCGAAAATTATATCTCTGCCTAAATTGTGAGACAAGTATACCATACAACTTTAAGAAAGATAGCGTGAGATTCACAAAATATAAAACATTTATTCTCTCTAAATCTAAGCTTATTCTTATTTCACCTAAATCTGTCATCCAAAGAAGATGGGTGCAAATTGTAGAGAACTTGGATTTTCTAGGGTTTTCCGTAGACCACTTCAATATGTTGCTCTCATTTTTTCCTTTTTGCAGAGCAGAACCTTGGGCCTCTTTGTCCTCTTTTAAATTAGTAGCAACATTGGTCTGCTACTTGGCTTATTTGATAGAACTGGGTTTTTGAGTAGATTTTTCTTTAGTAGAACTTTGCTTTTCATTTGCATATTTGGAATAGGAATCCCTTATTGAGCCTTCTTTTTGACAGGATTCGATCGCATTGGGTATCAAGAGTGTACATGTATAAAATGTGACTTTTAGATACATGTACAACGCAAGTTTGTTGCCATACCTCAACTTATAGAGAACAAGTCGTTCATGAACTTAGTTCACTGAATTTCGCTTAACCCGAGTTTTAGAGCCACTCTCGTCCCTTGCTAGAGATTGAAATAGTCCCTTGTAAAAGCGAACTAAGTTTAACTAGGGTGTAAGGTGCAATTTGTTCAAAAAAATCAAGAGTAAAAGAGTGTAATAGTCATCAAGTGATCTATTTAGACATATTTTGGTCATTCATATATTAGCAGAACTTAAGGAATTAAGTCTAAAATAGACCTGAAGAACCTGGATACTTAAAACAAGTGAAGTCCTATAATATTAAGTGGATTAAGGTCTTCTTGGTCTAAGTCTGAAACTTGTAAAAATTAGACATCAAGTCCCAAAAAGTAGGAGAAAGCTAAGAAAATATTTTTGGAATTTTTGAAAAGATGTTATTTTTTAAAAATGATAGTTTTTGCAAATTTTTATGAGATTTTGGTATATGCAATTTTTTTTGATATTTTTATAAAACATGCAAAAATGATGCAAAACTTTTTTTGAATGTTTTGGAATTTTTATACATTTTTAAAAAATACAATGTAAAAAAAATATTTTTGGTTTAATAAAATCAATGTACAAAATAGAATGCATGAAATGAAATGGATTTTAAAAAAAATGATAAAAAAAAGAAAACAAATGCATAAAATGTGATGCACCCCCATACTAAGATCGAGTCATGTCCCCATGGTGATAGCAGAGTGGAAAAATGTAGGAAATAGAAGAAAGAGGATGCAAGATGCAATAAACGAATGATACTTCTTTTGTTGTTTTCCAAGTGATTTACCTATTTTATAATTTTATGTAGTTTCCCCCATACGTTTTGAAAGAAAAAGTGAGAGAAAAAATGCGAAGAAAAGAAAGTACATGAAAGATAACTATGAGAGGTATCCCATGATGTTTGTTGGTTTCAACGTCCCCAGTCAGGCTCCAGGGATAGGAATAACTTGTGTCTTGCGTATTACCAGCATCCATGTTTGAAACACCTCGATGAGGTAAATGGTTGAGGGATGGTGTAGTGAAAGTGTGGAGGGATTATAGATGGAGTTGGAAAAGTGACTAACCTATGTATCTCAATTTGGTATGGGAAATGTGTTCTGGTTGAGCCATGACGGTAGTATAAAATCTGAATCAAGCAATACTGGCATACTGAGTGAGACATCTAGTAAGTCTTGAGGCTCGGTGATGAATCCACATTTCATCATCTTTATTCTATCATTTTGGCACCAAAAACCCTAGCAAATGCTTGAAAATACCCTTAAATAGAGCATCTTAGCATTCATGCATGTGCATCACAATAGTGTATAAAATACTGTAATTAAGGCCAAAATTATAGAATAAATAAAGAAAAGAAAAAGAATAAAATATTGTAAATATTTTATGACCCAAAACCCCCGAGACCTAGGCATCTTGATGAATAGGTCGACAAGGAATAAAGTAGGGGGAGATAAGGTCAGAAATACAGAGAAAATACCTTTAAATTCTATTCATTCTTTATTCATTTTGGGACCTATTGTTGGTTCCATTTTTTATACATCAAATAAAGGAACTTTGTACATAAAAGTTGTAGATAAATTAATAAAGAAAAATACAAAATTGATTTCACAGAAAAATAATGTACAGATAAAAAGTTATGATCTGAATAAGAATCCAGAATCCCAACTTTCCAGACCCGTATCTCACAACTGACAACTCCAAATGTAGCAAACTCACCTTTAATTGTATATAGAATAAAATAATCTATTTAATGGTGGTGGTTTCGCATTTGGCGGAGCTACGGTTTGAAAGTTGAGTTTTGGACCCCTATTGTATACATGTACTGAATAAAATATTCAATTTATTCTTTATTCATTGTTTATTCATTTTTATATTTTTATAATTATGTAAATATTTCTTGTAATATATATGTGTACTAAAATCAAAATAAAATGCAAAGGAAATACAAAAATAAAAATACTTGTATAAAGGATACATAGGTATACTGCCTATACATATACCTGTACAAAACATTCTTATAATTTATTAATTATACATAATAAATCAGAAAAATAAAATAAAAATATATTTATGTGTATAAAAGCATTTTATAATTTCACAAAATAAGAAAACAAAAATAATAAAATTTAAATACACAAAATAAAAATAAAAAGATGCAATATGTAGGTATTATACCTATATAAGGTTAAAAAGGTAACTTGTAAAAATAGAAGCCATAAAAATAAATAAAAATCAGAATAAAATACTACATAAAATAATGAATATTTTTTATTTAATAAACATGATTTAATTCGGCCATTTAGTATTTTAAAATGAATTAACAAAAGATTTTTCCAGGGTTTTTCCTGGTTGGTCCACGTGGACCAACCAGGTGCAAACCCTAGTTGACCTCGGTCAACTAGGTGACCTAGACCCTGTAGCTCCTGTCAGACCCGCGTTTGACCCTTCCTTCTCCATTTTTTCGAGGCCCAACCTTGCGTTATTTCATGATAGAACCTTCTGACCTTTTGCTCCTCGGACATCGGGCATGCCCGCCCTGATGCTACCTTGGTCGAAGGAGCTCTGAACCAACCGCTCAGCCTCGTTTTTCCTCCACTGACCGTCAACTCCTTATAACCCAGCAGCCACTCCAATTCGATTTTTGAACCGCGATTTCCCAGATTTCTCCCCCCTTTGGCCGTGCTCGAGACGCCTGGAGGTGACAGCTCCGCGCTCCGAGCTTCAAGGCGGCGGAATATACCAAGATCTGAGCGAGTTCCAACCTCCGGTGGAGCTTCATCGTTGAGGTAATCACCCTCTGGCCCCCAGGCCATCGAGGCTGTTTTGCATTTCTTTTCATCCCCGTATCGTTCATCATATTCCTAGGATTACTCCGAACATCTTCCTTCGTCGAACCGCCCATCTATTCACCTCATCTCTCACCTCGCCGGAGCGCAACTCCGGCGAGCCCTCACATCGCCTGTCGCACCCCTCCGAGAGCCACCGGAGGTCGAGGCATTTTGCCCTCGACCTCCTTAACATTTTTGTGCAGGTGCTGGAGTGCATTGACGCGTCTGGAACCCTTTTGATCCTTCGCCGGAGCACCTGGAGCACCGCATCTTCCGTGTCGCCGCTGAAGAGCTCCGCCAACCTCCACGCCACTCCATTGCTTCCAGACGATAGAGGAGATCACCAGCAACCTTCCGGGCCCATTTTGGAGCTCATTCATCGCCGGAGCGCATCGCCACCGCCGGGAGAAGGTCGCCACGACGGTCCTTCTTCCCTGTTCTTCCATCAAGCCTCGCTGCCGTCCGATCAAGAGGAGGCCCCAGTTCTGACGTGGACCGCCCGATCGCCTTCACCTGCCGACGTCGGATCTCATCTGAGATCTGATCTCAGCGGTCCACGGGCGAACCGTCATCGCGCTCGGAGGAGATGCCACGTGGATAAGTGGCGTGCCCTACGCCGCTGGATCGCGCCTGAAGCCCAACCGTTGGATGTCCGCCACGCGTCATCACCTTCGTCAACGTCGTCGGATCGCCTAAGCGAGGGTATTTTGCAGTCAACCCCCGCTTATTTTGTAATTTCTATTTAGTCCCAAAACTTTATTGCGTAGTTTAAATATTTTTGTAATATTTGCACAAACACCCCCAAGCTTTATGAATTTGCATCCAGGTTCTTCGTCACGTCACCTCACGTGACCTGTACACGTGAGGTGTGGGCATTTTGCAAGGATACCCTCGGTCATTTGTGTATTTCGTTTTAGTACTAAAGCTTTCGTATCACGTGTAAACTTTTTGGATATTTTGCATATAGGCCCCAGGGTTTTGAGATATTACATTTCAGTCCTCGCCAGGCGCGTGCAAGTCACGCGCCCTGGTGGGAAAATTTCCAAGAGACCCAGGCGGTTTTTGTAATTAATTTTTGAAGCCATAAATTGAATATTCAGTGTATATTTTTGTGGAAAATTGCATGTATGCCCTTGGATGTTTGAGAAATTGCATAAATACCCCTGCTAGGCCTATGTTTTGATTGGATGCTTGTTGTATTTATTTAACCTATCTTCTTAAGTCCAAAAATTCCACAAAAATAGGGTTTAGTTCCTGGATAAGTGTACTTTGACGCCTAATTTTAGTTTTTGATTTTATTTTATTTTCATTTTTATTAGAAATCAAAAACAACCTATTTGTGTACTGTCTAGCTTAGAAAATGCCAAAAAATTACTAAAACACCTCTAAAAATTCTAAAAAAATTACCTAGTGTCTATTTTATCATATTTTAGTGTCGGTCCAAAAATCACTAAAAATCTCAAAAGAAAAATACTAAAAATTTAAAAACACTCAAAAACTTCAAAAAAATATATAAAATCAAGGAAAACTCTAAAAAATACAAACCAAGGTTCTGTGTGTTCCTTATTTTGTTCCTTTTATTTGAAAATTAGTTTGAAAGTTTTTGAGTACTGGTTGCTATTTTTAAATCCCATTTTACTCACAGCCAGCATCTTTTCCACTGTTTTGCTTTATTTAAGTATTCAAAAATACTAAAAACACCTTGAAAAATTCCCAAAAATCACAAAAACAGTAGAAAATCATAAAAATACCAAAAATAATTTATTTCTGAATTTTTGGTTATTTTTGCACATTTTTATAAATATTTTACCTTGTCTCTCATTACATTGTCTTTGCTTTCCAATATTGAAAAAAAAATATAAAATATAAAATTATAAAAATCAGAAAATTAAAAATCAAAATACAAAATTAAAAATTAAATAAAAAAAATTAAAATTAAAAATCATAAAATTAAAAACCCACAAAAATCTCCTTTGCTTGTTTGCTTAGTGTAGACACATCACACACACACACTTGAGCACAATTTTTGAATTACCCTGCTTGTTCCCTGTGTTCGAACTCTCTACATACTTGCACCTATACATCTTTTATGTAGAGTTAAAAATAAATTTTAGCTCCACATTAGTTCTAATTCATTGATCTTTAGTGTGGGTTAATTGTTGACTTTAATCGAGATTTGTGTGGTTGACACTTCGACTGAGTTCACGCTTTGTGTTGAACTTAAGACCACCTAATTTCCGGTTAAATCAAATGGCGCCGTTGCCGGGGAGCAACAGCGAGTAGTTTACATTTTGTTTGTTTGATTGTGATTGTCTCCTATAGCTTCATTCCATTTCTCTTGAATTTTTGATACATATTGATTGAGTTATCTGACCATTTCTTTTCTTGTCTTCTTGCGAGGGACCGCGGAGCAAGGCGGATCGCCTAGGTGACCCGGAGCAACCTTGGGACGTGGAGCCGGCTATTCTTAGCCAAGCCGGCAGGAGAGAGCGAGAAGAGTGAGAGAGAGTGATTAGTTAGCTTTTCTTTTATCTTTGTGAGAGAGTGATTTGTTGAATTGTAATAATACAGGTACACTTGGACTCTCGAACACTTAGACACTACCGGGCCTAATTTCCGAGTGTTTGTTCACCCGGGGGCTCACCGCAGTTTTGATCGTGTTTTTATCGCTTGTCATTTTCCGGTTTTGATTTCATTTTTCCTTTCTTTTGTGGATTGAGCTCTTAGATTAGGTCCTGCTTGACTCGATTAGCCTAGGTCCAAACACCCTAATAACTCTTGCATGTTCCTATAGATCGTTGTTGGACTTAGACTAATTAAACAGTTGGCTAGTAGCTTCTGATCCACGCGCCGCGAGCTCACACCCGAACAAGCGCTTTCTCCTAACTCAAATGTGTTGAGCAGAGGAGGGGTGAGCCTAGACCGGACACTCGGATTAGGAGTTAATAGCTAGCTTGTGGTTCTTCACGCTAGCAGTTGCCTGTTCTAGGACGATTTCCGCTTGCATATCGCCATATAGCATAGGTTTATAAATTCTGCTTTGCATCCCGCATGGAGAGAGCTGGGATTCGCTGTAAGTCTTCTTACTTTGCATACATCATCTAGGCACAAAGGTGAGATTTCCACCTTGGTGTCGACTTGCACGGCTTTTCCGACTCTATTCTCCCTCTGTTTTTGGAACAAAGTAGGATCGAGAAAATACAAAAATCGTTAGGCGCTTGTTTGAATCTACTCAAAAGAAGCGATAACATCAAAAAAAATTAAAAAAAGGGACTGCTAAAGAAAACTTGACCAAAATAAAATTGGTAATTGGATTCATTGCTTGGGGAGAGTAACACCCTCACTTGTCTTCAGGTTGCATGGGAAGGTCTCCTTCCAAGTGAGGTGAGCGCTTCGTAAGGATTAGAGCCCAAAACCCAACTTGTGGCTGCCTTGTGTATCGCCTGGATTTCCGAAGTATTGGCGCTACTATCGTACGTAGTCGAGTAGGACTTGGTCGTCATTGGTGACTCGCTATTGTGTGAGCGCCGACCTTGTCCGAAGTACCGAGCCTAGGCCACGCCTTCACGGGTGTGTCTGTCTCACCGGCTGCGTCCGAGTAGGATCTTGCACGCTCACGGGTGATTCCGTTGCGAGCGAGGTCCGAAGTATCGGTTTCGCCTATCGGCTTCCTCCCTCTATTTCTTTGGCTGAGTAGGGATCCAGGAAGGGTTACAAGGACCTTAAAAAGCGCAAGTTACAGGTTACACAGAAGGAGGACAAGTACGGGAACACTTTCCTGGCAGTACTCTCGCTCCTATAGGCGTAGCGTTCTAAGGACTCGTGACAAGATAAATACATGAAAACAAGCTAAAATTGACAAGATAAAAGTCGAACCTTCACGGCTTCACGTGTTGAGTTGGTGAATTCACCCTTGCTTTGCGTTTGATTGCTAGATTTATTTAGGTCAAGATCAAAAACACCGCACAATTGTGCACAATTTTGTTGCATATCATCTTCTTCTTCTCTTGCATTATCCCCCCTCTTCTCGAATAATCAAGATGATGGGACGGAGATCTCTTAGGCCGACCTTGTCGGCACCGCTATCTAGCACTCCTCCTTACTCATCTAGGAATGCCTCGGAGAGTCCGCTCTCCGAGCCCGAGTTCACATCCACCCTGTTCCCCCTCGACCACCCTTCCCATTCTCCTTCTCTCAGTCCAATTGTGTCAGAATTTAGTGCATCACAGAGTTCCGCTCATTCGACAGCACCTGAGATGGCCTCTTTTGCTTTTTCAGAAAATCCAGCAATGGCAGACAGAGGCGAGCACCCAGATGACCACGATCACCCTCCGTTCATAATCGATCAGGTGGCCATCAACAATTCCTTGTTAGCATCCCTGGAAACCATGCAGAGGCAGATCCGGGACCAGGGAACATTCATGGGTGATCTGATGAGAGAAATAGCGCAGATGAGAGAGAACCGACCTGGGGGCGGTGGCGGAGGTGGAGGAGGAGGACCCGATGCAGGAGGAGGCGATCCAGACGTTGAGCGACCACCACAGACCATCATGAGGGAACTACATAACCCAGCTGCATCCCTCACTCACCGGTGGATCAGACTCCCGCCAATCCACGGATATTTCGAGCTTCGGCCCCACACGATTCAGCTGCTACCCAAGTTTCACGGTTTGCCGACCGAAGAGCCACACCTCCACCTCTAGGAATTTGAAATGATTTGCAGCACTATCCATGATCGGCTGATGACCGAGGACACCATCAAGATGATCGCCTTCCCGTTCTCTTTGGTTGATAGAGTCGCATACTGGCTCAAACATCTTGGGTGATTCGTCGACACCTGGGCAGATCTCCGGACCGCATACCTAAAGAAGTACTACCCTCTCGGCCGGACCAACGCAGCTCGAGCCATGATCAGCAACTTCGTCATGATCCCAAATGAACGATTCCATGAAGCCTGGGATCGATTCAGAGAGCTCATCGACCGGTGTCCACATCACGATATATCCAAGCCCAACTTGGTGCAGAGTTTCTTTTGTGGGCTGACACCGGAGCTGCAGGGGCTAGTGAACGCCTCTTGCGGAGGGTCCTATTTCTTTCTCCAAGGGAGAAGACGACGTCTGAGCCATCTACGAAGGCATGGCAGAAAACTCCACAGTGATGGCCCAGGCCCGTGTCTATACACAGCAGAAGCCCCCGCAAGGAGCGGGATCATTTCAGAGGATCGCCCGCATCGATGCCGGTCCCAACACAACGTCGGTAGCCGCAACCCAAGCCGAATCAGCAGCAGCCGACATGGGCATTATTAGTGAAAAGTTGGACCGCATGGAGATCCTCGAGAAGAAGCAAAACCAAGGTCTTGCTCAGATGGACCTTCTCACCAAAACCATGAGTGACCTGAAAACTCAAATCCTATGCATTCAGGAGGCACAAGCTCACGCCCAACAGCCTCCCAGGTCACGGGTTGACTCCGGCAGTAGCAGTTCCAACCAACCCTCTACCTCATACCGACAGGTGAATCGTGTTCAGGCAGAGCCGGTTCCACTGCTACAATACCATCCAGAGCAACCGCCATCTCAGGAGACGCAGATGGTGGTGTATCAGCCGGAGCAGTCGCTGGCAGTTCTTCCTCCACCCTCTTTTGAGCAGGAACCGTTGATGGAAGTCAACGGGATTTGGTACGACCGGTACCCTCAGCCCGGGATTCGTCGGGATCACCCCGGATTCCGTTGGGGCAACGGTGGCTCCTCCTCCCAGCAGCAGAATCCTGCCCAAGGACACCAGAACAGCCAGCCACAGCAGCATAACCAACAGCCCCAGTATGCCCAGCCGCAGCAATATCACAGTGGTCCTCGTCCCGCCTATCAGGGACAACAGTGGAGGCAGCGCCAGCCGCCTCAGCAGTCTTATCACCGGCCCTCCCCCCAGTATCAGCAGCAACACCAGCAGCAGCAGCCCCATTTCCAACAGGGACAGACATCCGGTTCTCAGGGTCCAGCCTTTGAGAACCCAGCCCTCGATGATCTTGCCCGCTTGCTATCTGAACAACGAGCATCTTTCAGGCAAGAAATGGATGAATTCCGGCAGGAGATGCGAGATATTCTCAAAGGCAAAGCCGCCATACCCGCTCAGATCGAACCTAACCCTAATAATCTAAAAAGAAAATCTGAGCAGGTAGAGTTCACAGAGGATACCTCTCCTAGTGACTATTTGAGTGACATGTCTTATTCCTATTATGATGCTGATTTTGTTACTACTGGGAGCGGTAGGATGCCAGCCGGCGGCGCCTCTTCTGAGCGACAGCCAGATACAGGATCAGGAGCGCCAGAGGAGCAGAGGAGCGGTGCAGATGCCGCCCATGATGATGTTGAAGACGGTGGTGCTGATGCCATCAATGATGGAGTCCAGGACGACGGTGCTGATGCCGTCGTGATACCAGATGCAGACGGTGGTGCTGATGCCACCATTTTGGATGCTGAACCAGAGCGCGGTGCTGATGCCGCGAAGACCGGTGCTAGTGGTGGTGCGGAGGCCACCAAATCTACTTTTGTTGAGCCACCAACTGTGATGTTACCACATTTTGTACCTAGAGACTGTGGGAACAAAAACAAGAACAAAAATATGAATAAAGGAAAGGTTTCTGTTCAAATTGCGGATCCATATGTGATGAATGATGATAATTGTATGGATTCTCCTTCTTCACAGGCACAGGGACCGATTCCTAGTCCTCCATCTGAGGAGGCCCCTACCATCCCCTTCCCTGAGGCACTCCGCCGAGCGAAGGGGAATAAAAAAGAAAATCCAAAAAAGAGCCAACAGGTCGAGTTCAGCAACGAAATGATTGACAGATTTCATATTCAGCTGACTCTACGAGAAGCATTTGAGCATATCCCCTTCTTCAAGAAGAATTTGAAAGAAACAACTACTGTCCGAAGGAAGAAGAGGTACATAGATCAAATCCATATGCTCACTCATGACACATGTTGCATCATCCAGAACAAGCTGCCAGCCAAGCGACCAGACGCAGGAGCTCCCTATGTCAGATGCGAGATTCAGGAGCAGCAGTTTGATCGTACTCTATTAGACAGCGGCTCTTCAATTAACCTCCTTCCGGCAGCCTTACTCAAGCAATTCGAGTTTGGTCCTCTTCTTCGAAGCAGAACCGTCCTTCAGTTTGCTGATAGGTCGATTAAGAGGCCGAAGGGGTTATTGAAAGACGTGGTCGTTACCATTCAGGGCCTGAAATTCCCCGTGGACTTCGTTGTGTTGGACATGGAGATCCCTGAGTCGGTAACTGATGCCCCCATCATTCTCGGATGTCCATTTTTGGCTACAGCCAAAGCTGTGACCGACCATGATAGCGGGAAGGTATGTTTTCGCGTAGAGGGCGAAACCATACAAATAGAGACGATCGAAGAAATCAAAGCCAGAGAGGTAGAGTGCTCCGAGCAATCCAGTGAAGCAGCGCAGATGACAGAGGAAGAACTAGACATCCACCAGGTTTGTGATTTTGAGATGACTGATGATGAATCCAGTTGGAAAGATCCTGTAGCACCGACCCTCGCCTTGCCTACAGATTCACTGTATCTCAAGCTCATGGCAGTCGAGAGCCGGGAAAGCACATCCCTGGATGAGGATACATCTGAGGCTGACAGTGTTGTGATGAGTGGTGCTGAGGAATTTCAATCATGCTCATCTTCTTCTGATCCCTCGGATTCAGACATTGACTGGGATGACTTTGATGACTATTTACCTTGTCTGATTCCTACTGAGCCAACAACCATGACAGAGTGCGAGCCGGTGCAGTTTATAGTTGATTCAGAAGGCCGCCCTTCGTCAGCAATTCATACAGAGCGAGAGTTCTCCCATGCAGACCTGGTAGCATTTACACAGACATATCAGAAGCCAGATCTGCCACCTCCCAGTTGTCCAGAACGAAAACCTCTGCCGCAGTCAATGACATACAGATTCCTTGCAGGTGAGCCAGAAATGTACCCAGTCATTATCTCAGCAGATTTGACTGGAGAGCAAGAATCTCGTCTGATGGAGGTTCTTGAAAGAAACCGCAAGGCAATAGGATGGAATATATCCGATCTCCAGGGGCTGAGCCCAAATCTTTGCTCTCACCACATTTATCTTGAGGATAACGCTAAGCCGTCGCGTGAGTTCCAACGACGGCTGAACCCGAATCTTCGAGACGTAGTCATGAAAGAAATTTCCAAGTGGTGGAGCGCCGATTTTATCTATCCCATCTCCGACTCCAAATGGGTAAGTCCGCTACATGTGGTACCTAAGAAGACTGGTATCACTACAGTTGTCAATGAGTCTGGAGAGGAGATCGCTACCAGAGTACCAACTTCTTGGAGGGTCTGTGTGGACTACAGACGATTGAATGAGGCCACCAAGAAGGATCACTTCCCGCTACCATTCATTGATCAGATTATCGAGCGGCTAGCTGGGAAGAGTCATTATTGTTTTCTTGATGGGTACTCTGGATACAATCAAGTGGCCATTGCGCCCGAAGACCAGGAGAAAACGACATTCACCTGTCCGTTTGGGACTTATGCTTTCAGACGGATGCCCTTTGGTCTATGTAACGCTCCGGCGACATTCCAAAGGTGCATGTTGTCCATCTTCTCGGACATGGTTGGTGACTGTTTAGAGGTCTTCATGGATGGCTTCTCGGTCTATGGCGACGGGTTCGACGTTTGTCTTGACTGCCTAGACCGTGTGCTCAAGCGCTGCATTGAGGTTAACCTTGTTTTATCCTGGGAGAAGAGTCATTTCATGATGACTCAGGGGACGGTCCTTGGTCATATCGTCTCCAACATGGGCATGGAGGTCGATCCGGCTAAGGTGGATATCATCAGAAAACTCAATCCGCCGTCCAACTTGCGTCAGTTACGGTCTTTTCTGGGGCATGTCGGTTTCTACCGACAATTCATTCAGGACTTCAGTCGAATTTCCCGACCGCTTACTGACTTGCTGACCAAAGACACCGAGTTTATTGTTAATGATAAGTGTCTTGAATCATTTGAAACTCTCAAGAATATGGTTGTCTCAGCTCCTGTCCTTCAGCCACCCGATTGGTCTCTCCCATTCGAGATCATGACGGATGCTTCAGATTTTGCCGTTGGGGCTGTGCTCGGACAGAGGAGGGATGGTTTACCGTTTGCCATTCACTACGCCAGCCGGACTTTGGATGCCGCGCAGCAGAATTACACTGTGACTGAGAAAGAGATGCTGGCCGTAGTCTTTGCTCTTGATAAGTATCGATCGTATATTCTCGGATCTAGAGTGACAATCTACACTGATCACACCGCCACCCGGTACTTAATGGCTAAGAAGGATGCCAAAGCACGTCTCACCAGATGGATCCTTCTACTCCAGGAATTTGACATTGAAATTAAGGATAAGCCTGGAGTCAAGAATGTGGTGGCGGATCATCTCTCCAGATTGGAGAATCTTGAGGAATCTGAGCCCAACGCACCTATCACAGAGACATTTCCAGATGAGGCGATCTTGGCTGTCACCTCACTCCCGTGGTATGCTGACTTTGTAAACTATCTTGTTGCCAAGACAGTCCCTCAGGGTTGGCCCAGGCAGAAACTTGAGACCTTCCTAGCTAAGGCCAAGTTTTACCATTGGGAGGATCCCGTCCTTTATCATGAAGGAGGGGATAGTATCTGGAGGAGGTGCATTCCTCAAGAAGAGCAGCACAGCGTCCTCACATACTGCCACAAGCTTGAGGCAGGAGGACATCATTCTGGAAAAAGGACAGCACAGAAGGTGCTTCAATCCGGCCTATGGTGGCCTACTCTCTTCAAGGATTCTGATGAGTTCGTGAAGAGATGTACTGACTGTCAGAAAATGGGAACCTGCGGACAGAGAGACATGATGCCCATGCAACCCATTCACTTCTGTGAGGTTTTTGATGCATGGGGAATTGATTTCATGGGCCCATTTCCTAAAAGTCAGGGATTCGAGCATATTTTGCTCGCTGTAGATTATGTCAGCCGATGGGTTGAGGCCATCCCCGCCCGAGCCGCAGATGCTAAAACCGTTTGCAAATTTTTGAGGAAAAATATCATTTCACGGTTCGGAGTACCTAGAGTCTTGATTTCAGACGGGGGGTCTCATTTCATCAATGACAAAGTCAGGGCCCTTGCGGACGAGTTCGGCATTGACCATCAGGTTGCCACTCCTTATCACCCTCAGACTAATGGTCTTGCCGAAGTATCGAATCGGGAGATAAAGACTATCTTGCAGAAAGTTGTCCGCCCAGACCGAAAAGATTGGTCACAGCTTTTGGACTCGGTCTTGTGGGCTTATCGGACGTCTTTCAAGAATCCATTGGGGACATCTCCCTTTCGTCTCGTCTATGGCAAGCCGTGCCATTTGCCAGTGGAGATCAAGCATAAATCTTTTTGGGCAGTTACTGAGTTGCTTCTAGATCCCGAGAGTATAGGAGACCAGAGAAGAGCAGAATTGGCAGCCCTGGAAGAATTGAGAGATACAGCCTTTTCCAACAGCCTACAGTACAAGGAAAAAGTGAAGACATGGCACGATTCGCATATCGGCCATAAAGAGTTTGAGCCAGATCAGAGAGTATGGTTGTTTGATTCCAGGCTGAAATTATTCCCAGGGAAGTTGCAGAGCAAGTGGAAAGGTCCGTATGTGGTCAGGAAGGTACACAACAATGGCAACATCGATATATCCGAACCGTCATCTTCCTCTACCTTTCGCGTCAATGGTCAACGCCTGAAACTATATCTTGATCATGATCCACCGACCATTGACGTTGCCCCCATTCTTCTGGTATGAGATGTGTCCTTTGATTCTGATCATCTGCATCTCATATATGGTGATCAACTCTATTCCCCGTTGTACAGATCCATCTGTTCATATCACTTTCATCTGTTGATCTATTTTCTTCTTTTCTTCTTTTCTTCTTTTCCATTTCTATCTTCTTCATCTATCAAAAAGGTGCCGCCCTTGTAGACAGTTTTCCATACTTAGGACGTACTTTGTCCTAAGTATAGGGGGGTTGGCACCCCGAGTTCCTTTCATTTTCATTTCAATCCTCTCCATTGTCTCGTCTTCTTGTCTATACTTAGGGCTATCTTACCCTAAGTATAGGGGGAGACAATCTGAGTATGATCTGTTCATTCCCACCCTTGACCCACCCTGTACAATCTGCTATACTTATTACGAGTTATGTCATCTCTTTTCTCTCCGATCTATGAAGACATAGCTCAAGCTAAGTATAGGGGGGGGTCGTATATACTGCGTATATACTTTAGCCATAACTCGTACTTTCGTATTTTCCTAATAATATGGCTAATCATTCTTTAAAATTCATTAAAATTCTTAATAAAAAGATGTGATTATTCCTCAAATTCTTTTTGTATTTACTGATTAATAAATCAGGTGAAAATGTTTTTTTGCAAAATGTTTGAAAAATAGTTTGAAAATCTTTGTGAACATCTATTGAAAACTATTTTGAAAATATTTTGTTACATGTTTTCAACCTGTGTAAAAATGTGTGGTTTGTAAAATTTATTTTCTTTGTGTGAAATAAAATGTTTGAAAAATGATTTGCAAATGGTTCGAAAAATGGTTGCAAAAATGTTTTCAAAACCTATATATACTGTTTTGAAAGTCTTTGCAAAATGATTTTCAAATGTGTGTAAAATGTTTGTAAAAACTATTTTGGACTATAGTTTTCAAGAATTGTGTGTAAATGGTTTTCAAATAAGTTTGAGGAATATACACATCACACCAAAATCCACTATATATATATGTATAAAATTGATCACTTACCCTTGTAAATTCTTAAAATCCATTTCTTGTGTATATGAAGAAGCACTCCCGTGTACATATTTTCACCTAGTTTTTAGCCAAAACTTTTTGTTTTCAAAAATTCCCAAAAACATTTGCAAAATTAAAATCCAAAAACATTTGAAAAATCTTTTTGAAAAAATACAAAAAAATTGCATATGCATCATCATCATCTTTTCAAAAATCCATAAAAAGTTCAAAATCTTGAAAATTGCATCACAAAAATATTTTCTGCATTGCATTGCATTGCATTCGCATTTTTCGGATTGAGTTTGATGGTTGAACAAGTCTAAGTAAAATCCGGAGATTGGAGCTTGATTGGACCTTATAATTTACCTAATAACAGGAACCTTATAGGAACCTGGTTTGAGGTACTTCAGGTCTAGTTGACTTAATTCTTTGAGGATCACGAGACTTGGTTCAATGGATTCTTGACTGCCTAAGTAGAGTATTTCGGAGCACACGCACGACTCTTGTTGATAATGACCTAACTTAGACACCTGCACCTTTCACATGGCTCAACTCAGTTGGAGTGGTGAGGGGATTGGATTTGCTGGTATGAGACGCACACAAGTGGAAACATTTGTCCTCCTCTAGGGAGGGAAGTGCACCCCAACCCGTTCAGTGATTAGGAAGTCTAAAGACAGGAGGCTGTGGGTTGCGATAAAGCTTCAAAAGAGGGATAGTCTATTGGCTCAAGAGGAAAAACTCCTTATGTAAATGCTGCTGTATATAGTATTCGAAAAAAAAATGTGTTCAGGCATGTATAAAAATAAAAAGCCTGCAAATACAAAGTCAATAAGCAAGCTTGAGTTCCAAAGTCAAATATGTGAGCCTGCAGCAGGATGACTTGACTACACTGGTCTTGCATCCTGGGATAGGTAGCTACACTGGCTACCGTCCATTCTTCTCTTCACCCCCTCCTCTTGAGCTGGTTGCCACTTGAACTTAGAAGGGAATACCCCGCTCCTCGAGGATGGAGTTGCTGGATTGGGGAATCATTGGGTTGTCGTACTGGAGAAGTCAGTTTCTTTGTCATTCTAGTTGGGGAGAGCCACCATCACTTACACTGTACAAGTCAGATTCATAGTCGTAAGAGTTTGCGTATGAATTGAGATATTTCTGACCTGGCTATTGAGGAGACTTGGGCAGAGTTTTGGGATTCTCAGGGACTGTTGGATTTCAAATTCAGTTCTCAATAAGGTTCTGCCCGCACTAAAATTCCAAAGGTCTGACTTAAGCTCCAAACTTTGATTTTGCGAAGACAAGTCTGATAATCGAATAAAATCCAAGTTCTTCTTTTTCTTTTCTTTCTTTTTCTTTTTGCACTTATTGCATAAGTGTTTGCTAGGGACTAGCAAAGGTAAAGTATAGGGGGATGATGAATCCACATTTCATCATCTTTATTCTATCATTTTGGCACCAAAAACCCTAGCAAATGCTTGAAAATACCCTTAAATAGAGCATCTTAGCATTCATGCATGTGCATCACAATAGTGTATAAAATACTGTAATTAAGGCCAAAATTGTAGAATAAATAAAGAAAAGAAAAAGAATAAAATATTGTAAATATTTTATGACCCAAAACCCCCGAGACCTAGGCATCTTGATGAATAGGTCGACAAGGAATAAAGTAGGGGGAGATAAGGTCAGAAATACAGAGAAAATACCTTTAAATTCTATTCATTCTTTATTCATTTTGGGACCTATTGTTGGTTCCACTTTTTATACATCAAATAAAGGAACTTTGTACATAAAAGTTGTAGATAAATTAATAAAGAAAAATACAAAATTGATTTCACAGAAAAATAATGTACAGATAAAAAGTTATGATCTGAATAAGAATCCAGAATCCCAACTTTCCAGACCCGTATCTCACAACTGACAACTCCAAATGTAGCAAACTCACCTTTAATTGTATATAGAATAAAATAATCTATTTAATGGTGGTGGTTTCGCATTTGGCGGAGCTACGGTTTGAAAGTTGAGTTTTGGACCCCTATTGTATACTTGTACTGAATAAAATATTCAATTTATTCTTTATTCATTGTTTATTCATTTTTATATTTTTATAATTATGTAAATATTTCTTGTAATATATATGTGTACTAAAATCAGAATAAAATGCAAAGGAAATACAAAAATAAAAATACTTGTATAAAGGATACATAGGTATACTGCCTATACATATACCTGTACAAAACATTCTTATAATTTATTAATTATACATAATAAATCAGAAAAATAAAATAAAAATATATTTATGTGTATAAAAGCATTTTATAATTTTACAAAATAAGAAAACAAAAATAATAAAATTTAAATACACAAAATAAAAATAAAAAGATGCAATATGTAGGTATTATACCTATATAAGGTTAAAAAGGTAACTTGTAAAAATAGAAGTCATAAAAATAAATAAAAATCAGAATAAAATACTACATAAAATAATGAATATTTTTTATTTAATAAACATGATTTAATTCGGCCATTTAGTATTTTAAAATGAATTAACAAAAGATTTTTCCAGGGTTTTTCCTGGTTGGTCCACGTGGACCAACCAGGTGCAAACCCTAGTTGACCCCGGTCAACTAGGTGACCTAGACCCTGTAGCTCCTGTCAGACCCGCGTTTGACCCTTCCTTCTCCATTTTTTCGAGGCCCAACCTTGCGTTATTTCATGATAGAACCTTCTGACCTTTTGCTCCTCGGACATCGGGCATGCCCGCCCTGATGCTACCTTGGTCGAAGGAGCTCTGAACCAACCGCTCAGCCTCGTTTTTCCTCCGCTGACCGTCAACTCCTTATAACCCAGCAGCCACTCCAATTCGATTTTTGAACCGCGATTTCCCAGATTTCTCCCCCCTTTGGCCGTGCTCGAGACGCCTGGAGGTGACAGCTCCGCGCTCCGAGCTTCAAGGCGGCGGAATATACCAAGATCTGAGCGAGTTCCAACCTCCGGTGGAGCTTCATCGTTGAGGTAATCACCCTCTGGCCCCCAGGCCATCGAGGCTGTTTTGCATTTCTTTTCATCCCCGTATCGTTCATCATATTCCTAGGATTACTCCGAACATCTTCCTTCGTCGAACCGCCCATCTATTCACCTCATCTCTCACCTCGCCGGAGCGCAACTCCGGCGAGCCCTCACATCGCCTGTCGCACCCCTCCGAGAGCCACCGGAGGTCGAGGCATTTTGCCCTCGACCTCCTTAACATTTTTGTGCAGGTGCTGGAGTGCATTGACGCGTCTGGAACCCTTTTGATCCTTCGCCGGAGCACCTGGAGCACCGCATCTTCCGTGTCGCCGCTGAAGAGCTCCGCCAACCTCCACGCCACTCCATTGCTTCCAGACGATAGAGGAGATCACCAGCAACCTTCCGGGCCCATTTTGGAGCTCATTCATCGCCGGAGCGCATCGCCACCGCCGGGAGAAGGTCGCCACAGCGGTCCTTCTTCCCTGTTCTTCCATCAAGCCTCGCTGCCGTCCGATCAAGAGGAGGCCCCAGTTCTGACGTGGACCGTCCGATCGCCTTCACCTGCCGACGTCGGATCTCATCTGAGATCTGATCTCAGCGGTCCACGGGCAAACCGTCATCGCGCTCGGAGGAGATGCCACGTGGATAAGTGGCGTGCCCTACGCCGCTGGATCGCGCCTGAAGCCCAACCGTTGGATGTCCGCCACGCGTCATCACCTTCGTCAACGTCGTCGGATCGCCTAAGCGAGGGTATTTTGCAGTCAACCCCCGCTTATTTTGTAATTTCTATTTAGTCCCAAAACTTTATTGCGTAGTTTAAATATTTTTGTAATATTTGCACAAAGACCCCCAAGCTTTATGTATTTGCATCCAGGTCCTTCGTCACGTCACCTCACGTGACCTGTACACGTGAGGTGTGGGCATTTTGCAAGGATACCTTCGGTCATTTGTGTATTTCGTTTTAGTACTAAAGCTTTCGTATCACGTGTAAACTTTTTGGATATTTTGCATATAGGCCCCAGGGTTTTGAGATATTACATTTCAGTCCTCGCCAGGCGCGTGCAAGTCACGCGCCCTGGTGGGAAAATTTCCAAGAGACCCAGGCGGTTTTTGTAATTAATTTTTGAAGCCATAAATTGAATATTCAGTGTATATTTTTGTGGAAAATTGCATGTATGCCCTTGGATGTTTGAGAAATTGCATAAATACCCCTGCCATGCCTATGTTTTGATTGGATGCTTGTTGTATTTATTTAACCTATCATCTTAAGTCCAAAAATTCCACAAAAATAGGGTTTAGTTCCTGGATAAGTGTACTTTGACGCCTAATTTTAGTTTTTGATTTTATTTTATTTTCATATTTATTAAAAATAAAAAACAACCTATTTGTGTACTGTCTAGCTTAGAAAATGCCAAAAAAATATTAAAACACCTCTAAAAATTCCAAAAAAATTACCTAGTGTCTATTTTATCCTATTTTAGTGTCAGTCCAAAAATCATTAAAAATCTCAAAAGAAAAATACTAAAAATTTAAAAACACTCAAAAACTTCAAAAAAATATATAAAATCAAGGAAAACTCTAAAAAATACAAACCCAGGTTCTGTGTGTTCCTTATTTTGTTCCTTTTATTTGAAAATTAGTTTGAAAGTTTTTGAGTACTGGTTGCTATTTTTAAATCCCATTTTACTCACAGCCAGCATCTTTTCCACTGTTTTGCTTTATTTAAGTATTCAAAAATACTAAAAACACCTTGAAAAATTCCCAAAAATCACAAAAATAGTAGAAAATCATAAAAATACCAAAAATAATTTATTTCTGAATTTTTGGTTATTTTTGCACATTTTTATAAATATTTTACCTTGTCTCTCATTACATTGTCTTTGCTTTCCAATATTGAAAAAAAATATAAAATATAAAATTATAAAAATCAGAAAATTAAAAATCAAAATACAAAATTAAAAATTAAATAAAAAAATTAAAATTAAAAATCATAAAATTAAAAACCCACAAAAATCTCCTTTGCTTGTTTGCTTAGTGTAGACACATCACACACACACACACACTTTTTGAATTACCCTGCTTGTTACCTGTGTTCGAACTCTCTACATACTTGCACCTATACATCTTTTATGTAGAGTTAAAAATAAATTTTAGCTCCACATTAGTTCTAATTCATTGATCTTTAGTGTGGGTTAATTGTTGACTTTAATCGAGATTTGTGTGGTTGACACTTCGACTGAGTTCACGCTTTGTGTTGAACTTAAGACCACCTAATTTCCGGTTAAATCACTCGGTCAGGTAGAAAGGTGGGTTGTAGGCCTCTAACAGATCGTGTGTTTGTTCACAATAATCTCCCTCCATGATATCACTATAATTATTCCATATGGTGTCCTTTGTTAATTCAAAGTTAAAATTCAGATCATGCTAATGGTAATTGTCCTCAATAAACTCAAAGAGTGGGAGGGCTCTTTCATATCCAAAATTGACTCAGTGTCCAAAGTTTCAGACTGCCCGCCGCGGCTGAGGCCTTGAGATGCTACGTCAGCACCACCTATCCCTCCTCTCATCAGACTGGGTAAAGGACCATAGTAAACTCCTTCTCGTTGTACCGAAATGGTTTTTAAAATATGTGAGTTGAAAATAATACACCGAGTTAAGTGGCTCTTATTTCCTTTCGATGGAGGTGGAAATTATTTTCTCTACCCCGAGAAAGTCATCAGGGAGGACTTTCGACCTAAAGTTGGGGGTGGATGAGAAATGATGAGCAAAACTCAATCTTTCAGTCTCTTCATTCATATCATCAAGATATTCATTGCAAGAATCATAATCAATTTCATCTATGGTCTTGGATTTTGTCTCAGAAGTCGGATTCTCCCATGAATTAATATCAATTTATGTCATTTCTTCTTCTACAACGATAAATCCATTCTCAATTTCATTCACAAATTCATCAATTATTGTAATAATCTCTAGCTCAGAAATTGAATCACTTGGCTCGAGAAGTTCATTTTGATTTATCAGAGTCAGGAATGTCGAGATTATATCATTTTGTTCTTTTTCAAAATGAAATCCAAACCCAAGATAGTCCCCAAAATCAAAATCCAAAATTGTCCTGAAATCACATAGTGAAGTCAGATATTCAAAATCCTCAAACCTTTTAAATTCACTTGTTTTGTTGTTGGATCATTGGGACATTCTAAAAGCGCATTTTGAGCATTAAGAATGTCAACATAATTTTTTGGTTCAAGATCAAAAGGATTGGATGAGAACGTGACTAAACTGAGAAATTCCTCTTCTATAATCTCAAAATTCAGGTTACCTGATTGTAAAATTATTCCTCATGTTTGATCAATAACATCTTCTTTTCCTTCATTCATGATTTCGTAAAATCCTCTATGTATGCCTCCAATAATATCATCAAAAAATTCCGATGGTATACATGGGGGATGACATCATAGATCGATATCCAGTGAATGATATTCGCTAAAAAGTGGATGACTCTAGAAAACCAGGTGAGGGAAGATCGAATTTTGAGTGTGGTAAAAAATTAAGGAGGTCCTCCAACAATGGATCTGGGTGAAGGAAGTTTCTATGGAATTAATTGTTTTTGTGGACTCAAGTTTCTTCTTCTCTTGCTCTTCCATTAGTCTTGTTATCTCCTTAATGTCGTCCTTCATTGAACAAAGCATTTTGGGCCCTTGCTTGGTTAGTAGGGAAGGATTAAGTACCATCTCCAAGATCTCTTTTTTTCAAAAGCTGTATATATATATATATATATATATATATATATATGATGGCTTGTAATCTACTTTCAGGCGGAGTACTAACCAAGTCATCCAAACAAATTTATATTAGTTAATGACCCAAGAGGAACCTACATATCAAAATCCTTAAGATTTTCCATTTCAACACAAGATAATGTTTAATTCACCAAGGCAACACAAGTTGTTGCAAAGCCATTATCTTTCTGATTTTTCATTTCAATGTCCAACAAATCAAGCACACATGTATCATAGGTAGATCTACACGTGAAACAATGACTATCCTGAATTCAATGGCTAGTTGCCACTAATTTCATCTAGTATGGGTGCCGGTATGGACCGTAAAATGACTACTCTTGTTACTTGAGGAAGGTTCCTTACGCGTTATCCTTTAACCACCAATCTACTAAGGAAGACCATAGTTCCCTCGATGAGAAGTAGCAAATTATTTTTAGATTTCGGTAGTCATAAATTTCACAAGGATTGAGCTCTGAACCATGATTGTGTTTGTATATGTAAAATTGTGTTCAAAGTACAACAACTTAATCACTTCAATCCGCTTTCATCCAAGCCATCGATGACTTTCCATACTTATCTGATTTATGTGAGAAATAATTAGGAGATCTTCGTTTAACTGGCGAGCAAAGGGAGAGAGACCACGGACATGAATGCATCAGAACTTGATTTTATGATTTTTACACATTTTTTTAAATAGACACACACACACACACAAATGCAAGTGCCTAAAATCCTTAAGAGTTTGGAATGATCTTATAGTGCTTGTCGATTGTGATTCCAAAAAAAAGAATATGCTTGAATCCTCAGAATAAGAGATATTGAGAGAGAGAGAAACCATATTTTTCTATTTTTTTTACCTAAAAACAAATAAAATTTTCTTACAAAATAAAAAAAATATCAAAATGCCAGGAATAAAATTGCATAAACTGTCGAATCCCCGACAACGACACCAAAATGAAATTGCTGCTTTTCGTGCGCTAAGAAGTGGTTCTTAGTGTTGTTGTGTGCACAAGTGAAAATCAAGCAATTCATATAACTTTCTTATTCAACTATAAGACAATAGATATGAAAATAATCATAGTGCAAATAGAGCATCGATCCGCGAAGATTCGAGCAATTTACATGAATTTTTATTCTATTTACAAAAGGCATTTTCAACGTTATTGATCCAAATCAAAACTCCATTTTTTCTTAAGACCTTAATATGTGTTGAAATATTTGTAGTTATGTTCTAAACATCATTAGAATCACACTAGAGTTTTATGGGATTTTTATTATTTTTCTGCTATTTTTGGTGATTTTGGATGTGCTAGGGGTATTTGTGTAATTTTATAAAAAGTCCAGGAGGTTGAATGCAAATAAAATTAAAGTTAAGAGAATGACTGCAATTAAATAATATGGTCTGGACTGAAGGGAAAACTTTCCAAATCGAATTGTTTAATGGACAAATTACAGAGAAAGTACTTCAGTTTATAAAATTATAAAAAAGGTCATATGAGAACTGTAATGAAAATAATTAAAACTAAATATAAAAAGGGTAAATATTTGATAATATAAAAAATTTTATGTATAAAACATACAAAGAATAATCAAAGGTTTTATATAATTGTATTAGGTTCAAAAGAAAAAATTGTTGGAAATAAATTGTTTATAAAGAGGTCCTTGGTCTTTAGACCAAGGATTGAAGACGATGGTTGTGCCCGGCCTCTCGCAACGGAGCACGATTGCGTGGTGATGGCTCGACTGGAGGATGATGAGGAGGGGGGTGACATGGCGGAGGAGGAGAGGCAGAAGAAGGTAGCGGAGCCGGTGATGGCTTCTTGGGGCTTGAGCCCTCCAGTTGGGTTCTGCCTTCCTCGATGGTTTTCTCCTCCTATTTATAGATGAGGTGAGGGAGGATAAGGAGTGGAGGAGGTGACGTTGGGCTGGAGGCCAACCGCCTCCGTGAAAGTTGCACAAAGGGGAGAGGAAAGGGTGGAGACGGTTGGCGCACGAGAGAGAAGAAGATAGGGCGCAAGCCCATTGGGCACGGGTTGGAGGAAGAAGGGGCTGGCGTCAACCCCCTGGGTGCTGACGCCAACGCCCTTATTTTTTTCTCTTTTTTTTGAAATGTTGACATCAAGCTGACATCAACTATTTTTGTCATGTAGCGATTATATATATTGGAAGCGAAGAGGGATGGGATTAGAGCCATCCAGAGCTTCCCCAAGCATGCCTGAAAAAATATGAAGGAAAAATAGTTAGAGACTTCAATATGGATTTGAGCCCATATTATTGACAAAAAATATAAATAAGAATGCAATTTTTTTATAGAATCCTTTTTGCAAGGAGTTTTAATTAATTTTCTTCTTCTTATTTTTTAATTTAATTTGTAAGGAATGCTATGCATTTTTAGATGGTTTTTAATGGAATGAGCATAAAACTTATGAAATGAAAATTATATGTGAATTTGAGAAAATACATGGATTAAATACAAAAGTTTGCTCAAAAAGATATAAAAGATATGATAAATCACTCTTTCATCGATGTATATATTGTGTTATTCATTGGTGTATAGAACCTTCCCACGTTATTTTAGCTTTTCTTATGATTAAAAATCCAAAAATATATTAATGTGTAAGCACTTTATGAATATGTGATTCATCACATTAATTAGCTGAAACTAGCGCATCGTCCCGAGTAATTAGGTTCATTCATATGTTTATATCTCATAATTAACATTCATGCACTCATAAATAATTTACATAAATTAACATTCTATTCTGCATTCATGTTCATTTGTAAATATTCACCTAACTTCACCCATTTTAATTAATCCATCCTAACTCCAATCGACATGAAACTTACCCATTATATACACATTAGCATTAATCAATTAAACATCCTAAAAAATGCATACTTTTATATATTTGAAATAAATCCAAACCATAATTCGAGGATAAAAAGATATAAAAGCTTATATCTCTCACATACAATGTCCAATTTCACTCTACTCACTTTTGAATTAATGTACATTTAATTTTCTACAAATCAAGATCAAATTCAAAAAAATCAGAGTTCATTTGTGATATTTGGAATTTGGGACCTAATTGTACATTATACATATTTAATGTTGTTTGACTTGTTATTTCATGTACATATTTAACTTATTTATTTATGTATTTATTCATTTTTTCATTTCTTTATTTAATCTCATTTTCTAAATAATTACATAAAAATAAAATCTCAAAAAATTAGAAAAGCAAAGAAAGGATAAATTCTAACTTGAGTTCACCATCCTATTCACACGTATAAAATTCACATCATTCATTTATTATGACCATTTTGTAACTCATAAAAATCCAAAAAATGACTTTATGTTCACTACATTATTTACATCGTGTTTGAATTTTGCATGCATTTATTGTCTAGAGGAAGTAAAATAAAAAAATTACAAAACAAAAAAATTGATATTTTATATACATATATTATCACCAAAAATTCAGATGTTACACACATGAGTCCATTTGCATTTGAGTCCTTCATGAGTGTTGTTGGTCTTTCTGATATGTTAAACTTTCACTCTATCCATTCTTTTATTTGAGTTCATCTAGTATTTTTAAATTATTTTTCTTACATTTTCATGCATAGTCAAAGTCCCTCGTCAACATTTGCACACACAACGTCGTCTATTTGGGCCACCTCACCCTCAAGTCAAACTCATCTCCCACCAGCCAACACCCCCTTTTGTCTTCCAGCGCCTCTTCCTTAGGCCGTTGGATCAAGATTGATCCAACGATCCACATCAATCCCTCCTTAATCCACTCCCCTTCCTGCGTCATCCACATGGCATCTCCCCCACTGTTGGATCTGGATAATCCAATGACTTGCCTCTCTCCCCTTACCTCCAAACATTGTCGCATGCATCCTCTCCCTAATCCGCCTGACCAACCCAACTACTTCGGCCTCTGATCTCCTCCCAACGACCAACTCCCATATCTGATCTCTTCCCAATGGCCGAGGGCCCTCTATATCCACTCGCCTATGATCTTCCCACATTGTCTAAAACCAACTCTGATCGAACCTACCTAAACCTATCCTAATGGCCTGCAATCTCAGACCAACCCCAACAGATCTATCATCTCCAAATTTCCACCTTCCATCTTCGAGTACTGTATCTCTTCTACTTGGAGACCTCTCCCTTCTAGCCTCTTCATCCCCAATCGGATGGAAACCAACCCAATCCGTATCTCCTCCAACCCAACAACTCTGACAACCCTTCATCCCTCATCTCATCTTCTCTGTTTAACCCAATGACCATGGCTAGATCCCCTTATCCCCTGTGTCTCTACCTCTTTCTATCCTAATCCCTTTGTCCTCCAAGCGACGATTACCTGACCATCTTATCTCTGATCCCCCAAACTCCCAACCACCATTGTCCTATCTCCAGTAAGCGCCTGCAACCTTATACAACAAACAAAACCACCTAATCTCCCCACTATTTGAACCCATATTTGACCACCTTCGAAGCAGCATTAACCACTCTGCATCAGTTCTACACTGAAATAAGAGAGGGTGGATCTAGCTAGAGGACTCTAGCTGGTGACAACGACCTTGGACTCTTGGTGAAGACCCTCATGGGCATGATTTAAGATCTCGTCGACCTCGTCGCTGCCGAGTAGTAGCATAGCTTGCCTCCTCTGCTCAGTGGTCTGAGTGAAGATTGTAGAGGGCCGAGCCCCTCCATCTTTAGGCAAACTTCAATCTTCCAGGTAACCCATCTTTACTATTTGCTTCCTTTCTCTTCTTCGCTTATGTTTCCTTCTTCTATGTGTGAACCACTACCATTCATCTTTTTCACAATGGCCTCCCAATGTCCTCCATCTTCGAAATGACAACTCGCCACCATCTTCACTCTCCATAGCATTCCCATTCTTCCATCAGTAACCTCTCATGTCCAACAGAGTTTGTGGTCGGAGCATATGTTCCTTCGTCTTCCACCGCCACACATAGGAAAATCACCCACTTATTTCCCTCGCAAGCTTAAACATCATATCACGGATCGAACCTCGAGACCTCTATCACCTTGTAGGTATATACCAGAGTTGGGCAATCTCATGGGAGGTCAGTCGATCTATGGCTATCAGTGGTGGAAGCTGATCACACTCAAATCATGAGTGCTAAAATGTGTGAAAATACATGTCATTGTGCGACATGATCCTAGCTCAAACCAATAATAAAAATACTGAATTCAAGCGAATAAAACTTAATACATATTATGTGTGTGAGGGTATAGCGATGAGTAACTCATTTTCCTCTTATCTTTGCCTTTTTTAAGAATGTGCAAGATGCATGCTTATGATATGGATGAAATGACGCAATTATAGATAGACAAAGAAATACAAGCACATGTAAACATTAAGCCTGAATGAAACTAGAATGATGAGTGAGATAACAAGAATAGATACAATTTAAGTGAAGGTTCAAATTAGCATGATGAAATGATATACTACACTTAATAATCTTACACACACATATATATTGATCTGGCTTTTATTTAACTTAGTTCTTTCTCATGTCTCTTTCTTAATCTTTACATGGAGGTAACTTGTGGATCATTCAGGATCTTGGAGCTGGTCCCTCATTTGGCTAGAGAAAAGATGTTCATCCTCACCAAGTTCTCCTCCATCTGTCGATGTAAATAAAGCATCAAGAATATCGACTTATTCTCCTCAACTGCTGAAACCACCACCACGCTTCCTCTCGTGTTCTTTGCTCGCTTCATTTCAATGCGTCTCAAATGTTTAGAAGCTAAACCTTTAAATGATGCACTTAGATCTATGTTTCTTTCTATTTTACTCATATTGCAATTTCAATATATATATATATATATATAGGAGATCCCAAGCATATGTGGCATGCTAGATAGAGAGAGTTTTATGAGGAACTAATAATCTTCCCTTCGGCCATTGAGATTCTGGCATTTACTCCACAAAAGCATAGCCAAAACTCCTTGATCTACAGTGCTTCAGCCCCCTCTATGGAGTTATGTCTACAACCAAAGATGAGGCTTATAGAGGAAATAAGAATGGTTTAAATAAAAGAGGCATGGTTTGTGATGAGGTGATGATGAATATTTTATGTCATAGAGCATGATGGTTGTTGTAGGGAGAAAAGGTGTTGGAGGTATGCAACAAATATTTCTAAAGATACATTTCTACTAAAAATATGAGAATATTATCGCTGCAAAAAGATGAGGTATGGACACTTCGCTATGAAATATTTCTATGTGACCTATTTAACTTGTAATTTTTAAGTACTTCCCTTCCTAATATTATAAGGATCGTATGGATTTTGAAGCTCACATGTGAGGCTTCAATAAAACCAGTGTATAAAATGAAGATTCATGATGATAAGATATAGAAATCAATTTTATAAGAAGGTAGTGTGTGCAATTCTTGAGGAGCATGGGCTACTTTTGTCATGCCTCCTTGCTTCCAATGGGTCGCGGTTGAAATCCCTCCATTCCAACGAAGTTCTTGTGTCATGGAGTGGGTGAGAACAGAGGGATTTGAGTTTAAGGGTCATTCAGTGGCATGAGATGGGGATAAAGATCGATGCATGTATGGGTTGCTGCAGGCATGTCGGAATGGGAGAGGAATTGCGGTTTTGTTCATACGCAAAAATGGAGATCCAAACGATGTCAAATTTAGAAACCTCCTTCACAATATTTTTAAATCTATAAATTATCTTTCATATGTCAGCAAAAATCATCAAGTTTCATCAAGAGATTCAAGGGGAATTGATTTTTGAAGATCATGTCGTGTTGTTGTACAGTAGTAGAATTAAAATAAAATTGCCCACTTTGACCTCCTGATCATGGTCAATTCAAGATGGATTCTCAAAATTATTGATCTATTACGTAGAGGATCAAAATATCTTTGTAAGAAAATTTAAATGAACAAAAATCATGCTCAAACGTGCTTGGAATATGTATTATTAGGAGAGTGTGTTCACAACTCTTAATGCAGATTTTTGCAGCCTAACACGGGGCTGGGTTGAGTTTAAGCTAGCATTTGAGGTCAAAAATATCTAATATTACAAAGTTTCCTTAACAAAAGTTGTAGTTGGTTCTAAGATCTTTCTAACGCATCCGTAATCAACTCAAGCCCCTTCCCTGCAACTGCCAAATTGGTCTCTACCATTGAGATCATGAAAGATGCTTTTGATTATGCAATTAGAGTATTTCTGGGACAGAGGAGAGATAATTTACCATTTGTGATTCACTATGCTAGTAGAACACTTGATGAAGCTCAAAATAATTACATCATCATTGAAAACGAGTTTCTAGTAGTCGTCTTTGCTGTGGAGAAATTCAGATCGCATTTGTTGGGATCCAAAGTCATAGTTTACACAAACCATTCTTCCATAAAATACCTACATAGCAAGAAGGACACCAAACCAAGACTCATTATATGGATCTTTCGACTCTAGGAATTTGATTTTGAAATCTATGATAAACCTGGAATAGAAAATGTGGTGGCAGATCAACTATCAAGACTACAAGAGCCATAAACTTCTAAGAAGATACCGATGCCGATATCAGAAGCCTTTCCAGATGATGTGAATTTACGTATATTAAGGTCATAACAAAGCTCCAATCTTCACATTTTACTTAGACCAGTTCAATTGTTGATTATCATTTAGAAAAATGCAAATGCAAATGCAAAGAATTTTTATGGAGTATATTTTTTGGTTTTCAACTTTTTATGGGATTTTTCAAAAGCTTTTGCAAATGCTTAGAGATTTTTCAAAAGCTTTTTGCTAATTTTCCTGGTATTTTGAAAATTTTCAAAATTTTAGGTATTATTGAAAATGTTAGTGCAATGTGTATGTGCAAGTATTCACAAATATTTAAAAGGATTATGTGTATACATATGAGGAATTTTATACATAGGTGTATACAAGTTGAATATAAGTCTTTTATTTATAAGTAAAGAATTTTATTTGAATAATATATACACACTTATGCGCATGGTTCTCATTATAATTTGAAAAAGTTTTCGCGAACATTTTGCAAACACTTTGAAAACTTGTTTAATAATAATGTGTAGTTTAACCAACATTTTTATAATGGTTTGCAATCAATTTACAAAGATTTTTCGAAGGTATTAACATATTTTTCAATTCATTTTACAACTATTTTACAAATCATCTGCAAAGTATTTTCAACCCGTTTTACAAGAATTTTACAAAGAGATGTTTTATAATTGATTTTCAAACATTTTACAACAATTTTCCAAAGGGTTTGAAAAGATTTTTCAAGATATTTTGACAATCAATTTTCAAATAATTTGCAAAACATTTTTAAACAAATTTATTGCACATATTCACACAAAACTTTCCACGGTTGCTTCAGTCTTTTTATTTTATACCCTTAATATAAGAGTCAAATTAATCAAGATACGAGTTATGTCTTAAAGTATATATGTATAGTCTTTACGACCCCCCTTTACTTAGCGCGAACTATGTCCTCATAGTGGCCAAAGAGCAATAAAGAAATACATAACTCGTGCTAAGCGTAGAAGAATGCTATACTACAACGATTCTAATAAAGGAATAAGAAGTCGATCGCCCCTTGTACTTAGGATAATTTAATCCCAAATATAGCAATCTGTACACAAAGTGGAGATGATCGAGAGTGAGAATCTACGAAATCAATGGCTCGACTTGTCTCCTCCTATACTTAGGGTGAAATATCCCTAAGTATAGAACACGATATAAACAAGTTGAGAGACAGGCGAGGGAACAAAGAATGAACACTCAACACACTCATCCCCCCTATACTATAGAAATGATGAAAGGGATGAGTAGATAAATAGAGGAAGGAATAAATAATGAAACAAAAGGAAGAGAGAAAGAACAGAAATGAAAGAGTATTTTTGAGTTCAAGTATCTGAATCCTATGACTGCTCAATCTCTTCCTGAAATACCACTTCAGCAGAGTCAACCACGGAAATGAATTTATCATGATCTATGTACAGCTTTAGCAATTGTCCATTGACTACAAATGGTTGTTTGGCAGATGACAACTCTGATATGAGAATGCTACCATTGTCTCGCACGGTCTTCAGTAGAAACAGTTAGGTCCACTTGCTCTTTAATTTGCCTGGAAAAAAGCTTCAATTTTGCATCAAACATCCCAACCTTCAGACCTGAATCAAAAGTCTTCCTTCTGATATGCTTGCCATGCAATATCTTGACTTTCTTAATGTGCACCAGGCTGTTGTCATATGCATAATCTCTGAATTCTACGAGTTTGTTCAGATATATCTTGTGGTTGCGACCACTGAGTTGTGAATCCAAGTTATAGACGTTAACTTCCCAAAGTGATTTGTAAATTAGCTCAACAGACAGATGGCATGGCTTACCATAAACAAGGCGATAGGGAGACATACCCAATGGAGTCTTGTAGGTGGTTTGATAAGACCATAGAATAGAATCAAGAAGTTGAGACATGTTCTTCCTATCCAGTCGTACAAGTTTTTGTAAAATAGTCTTGATCTCCCCATTGGATGGCTCAGCTAAACCATTTGATTGTGGGTGGTAAGGAGATGTGATACGATGTTCAATGTTGTATTCCTTCACATGCTTTCTGACTTCTTTGTTCATAAAATGTCTTCCCCCATCTGAAATAAGAATCTTAGAAATCCTAAACTACGAAATAATGTTTTCCTTAAGAAAGTGACATACGGTACCACTATCAACGGAATGAGCGGGGACAATCTCCACCCAACGAGTCACGTAATCCACAACGAGCAGGTTGTATTCAAATCCCTTACTGTTAGGAAAAGTGCCCATTAAATCAATGCCCCATGCATCAAATACGTTTGAAATTGCGATGAACTTGAGTGGCAAGAGTCTTTGGAACCAATGGCACCTCCCAATTTCTGATAGTTGGTGTAACCTTTCACATATGTTGCAGCATCCTTGAATAGTGTGGGCCACCAAAGGCCATACTGTAATACTATCGTTACCGTACAGTTCCAGAATAGTGTTCTCTTGCTCTGAGCTTATGGCAATGATCGAGGACACTGGTGTACTCCTCCTGAGGAATGCACCATCGCAAAATGCAATCGGTGCCTTCCCTATAAAAGTACGGATCTTCCCACTGGTAGAAATGGATGTCAGACATAAAATTATCCTTCTTGACACAAGTCCAATCTCGTGGAACTTTCTAAAATACAAGATAGTCACAATCTCGACATACCATGGGAGACAAGCGATATTCATATCGATTCATCAAGAAAGGTCTTTGTGATAGGTACAATACTCAAGGGAGTCTAGGAACTTGCTAATATGGACAAATGGTCTACTACCACATTCTTAACTCTAGGCTTGTCTCTTATTTCCAAATCAAATTCTTGAAGAAGAAGGATGCAACCAAGCAGTCATGACTTGGCATCCTTCTTGTCCTGTAGGTATTGGATAACAGAGTGGTCAGTGTAGACAATGATTTTAGAACCCAAGATTTGTGATCTGAATTTCTCAAGGGAGAATACAACGGTCAACATCTCTTTCTCCGTTACGATGTACTTTCTCTAGGCATCATCCAGGGTTCTGCAAGCATAGTGTATAACGAATGGAACTCCATCCCTGCATTGTCCCAACACAACCTCAATAGAAAATCCTGAAGTGTACGTCATGATCTCAAATAGGACAGACCAATCGGGCGGCTGTAGGTCATGCACTAGAGTAACAAAATTCTTCAATGTGTTGAAAGCAAGGAGAACCTTATCATCGACAATAAACCCAGTGTCCTTGCTCAGAAGCTCGGTAAGATGTCGGGTGATGAATCATGATTTATTAACATTTCTGCCACGTTTTGTCTTAAAACCTTTAACAATACATGTAAATATGCATTAATTCACATCTTTTTTAAAAATATCATTCATAAATAAAAATGCATTTATATGCATAAAACATGTAAATAAATAAATGAATAAAAAGAATGAAAAGAAAAGAACGTGGGTTGTAAATATGTACAATATGACTGATAAATATAAATATAGTTGTAAGATATATTTATATGACCTAAACACCGAGAGCAAGTCCACATAGATTGGTCGGCAAACAATAAAATAGGGGGAGATAAGGAAGAAAATATAAAAATAATTAATTATGTACAATACACATCGATATTCATTTATCCATTATTTACCAAATATTCTAATAATTTCAATTAATTCATTTATACATATTTTTCATCAAACTCTTTTCCTAAGAGTTTATAAAAATGTATATAAAAATATCAAAATTATAAAAAAATTCCAACAAGTAGATATGCAAGAAATCCGTTTTTCAAATTATCAATTTCCCAACTTCTAAACCTCATAACTTCTTCATACAAACACCAATCTCACTCCACACACCTTTAAAGTTTATAAAATAATATCCTCTAATTAATGATGGTGATTTCATTAAATCAGAGTCTGTTTGCAAAAAGTCGATTTTGAGACCTAGTGACTATTGGGTTTCTAGGCTACTTATTTTATTCTGTACATACTATTTATACTATCACTGATTTTACAATTTTAAAATTATTTTCTTAATCTTGTATTTTATTTATAAAAATAAAAAATTAAAACCTTTATTTAATATTTTAAATAAATCAAAAACCCTAAAACTAATGAAATTGAACTATAGACCAATTACCTGTATTTATTAATATATATATTTATTAAAATCCATAAAAATTCAAATAACTCATATTTATTATGATGTTAATTAATAAAATATAAAATAATATATTATTTATTACATTATTGAACTAAAATTATAAAAGCTATTTATAAAGTATGCTATATATGTATTTATTAATATTATATTTATATTTCATAAAATGCGTATTATCTAAAAAATAAATTACGTTATAAATTAGATAATTTAATTATTTGTAAATTTCGTTTTTATATTTTTTAAAAAATTTAATTTTCTATTTAACATTGATTTTACAAATTATTTAAGGAATGGAAGAATGTGTTGACATGTGTTAGCACTACAGTCACCTTACTCATGAACCATTTGTTGTTTGTTCTAACCACTCCACTTCCCCCATTTTTATACACTTCATCTCGCGTCCAAAAACACATCAAATCCATTGATTCTACTCACCTAACAACTACTAACCATGCCATCCATTAGACCAACCCTAACTACCCTCCGTCGTTCCTATTCAATCCAACTAACTCCATTCATAACCAACTCTTCAAGAACCTCCAGTTCCAGAACAACTAGACCCAGCTACCTAACTTCTCCGACATGCTCCACCCGACTCCGGTGGTGACGACACCTGTAGGCCGACCCGCGTGGAGGAGGGGTGTCAAGAGGAAGATTCCTAGGCATCAACCGCCGTGTATTGCAGCCTTGCGTGGCCTTCACCTCCAATGAACACCCACCGTCGAGTAAAGACCTGGAGGGTCTTATACCCTTCTTCTCAGGTGACCTCCTTCGCCTCTTTTATTTTTTGATTTTCACAACCAATTAGGTCATTTAATTGCATCATTAAGATGCCTAATCATCCTTATTTTGATTCCCATAAAAATTCTATTGCAATTTGACCCAAAATTTGCTCAATTTGATCTGAAATCTTTGTATCATGGAATACCTTGTATTTGCAAGAACCTATATTTTTGTGTAGGTTGATTCCTTTGGAATCGAACCCATTTTATCTTCTTGTAGGTCTTCCTCATCTTCTAGAGGCTCCTTCATCATCGTCAAAAAGCCTCGTCCACCGATCATCGGAGCTGCAACTGGATTCAAGCTCCGCCCAACTCATGGGAACCCTAATCGACGCCATCACCCTTCTTCGATGCCTTCTTCCATATGGCAGTAGGAAAGCTCAAAGGGAGAGGTGTTCCCTTCTGACCCTACCTCCAGTTACTCTCCAGAAGCATCGTCGTCGCTTCAGCCGTCGTCGATTTCATGATCGAGCCGCTACTACCGCCGCCCGCCGTTGGAATTGGGGAAGAACACTCTAAAGAACATGGAGCGCATGTGTGTGGCACATAGCACCAGCCGATGGGCCAGATCTTCTAGCGCCAATCTAATCTCCACTATTTGCTTGTGAAACAATGTGAATTTTATAAGAAGCCTTAGCTTGCCTTCCAGAATTCAAAGCCTCCCTAGAGAGTTTGCATTATTACATCTAGGTCCCCACGCGGGGACCTAAGTGTATATCAGAGTATATTTTTCTTACAAATAGGTCCCCGATCATGGACCTATTTTAGAGACTTTTTTCATTTTCTTTTATATTTTCTTTACAATTGTAACATTGAACTATATGGCTCTTTTGGGACATCTCAAAACATTATTTTTTATTCATTTTCTTGGGTTAGATCCACAACTACCCTAGATTTATTTTGAGTTTATTTTGAAGGATTTCATCGCGTTCTCTTAAGATGTTATTCTTCGGTTTTTAACTCCATTTTGGTTTTGTCTTGAGTGTTGTTCTTGAGCTCGTTGCTCAAGTTTTCTTCAAGGATCTAGTATATAGTATCACATTATATTTTCTACCACATATTTTCTATATCATAGATCATCGATTTGAAAAAGTATCACTTTGAATAATTAAATAAAAAATGTAAAAGATAAAATCAAATAAAAAATAAAAAACTAAAAACCACAAAAAGATTTTCATCAATAAGAAACTAAAAAATAAAAATATATTCTTCTAAAAAATCAAAGCGTAATTTTCTGCTTCCTTGTGTTCGACCCAGGAACACTTGCATTGATAAATAAGTAGTGAAACAACAACATTAGGAGAGACGCACATTCTTCTTAGTCATCTTGTCTCTCTTTATCTCTCCTATTTTGTTGTCTTTTATTTGGATAACGTCTCTCTTCAACGGTCTCTACAATAAACACATTTAACCACTTAGTCAGACACTCTTTTCAAAATGACATCGTTGCTGAGGAGGCGTAGTTACACTTGATTTTTGATATTTATTTTTTGTGATTTTTCTTCTCTCTTTCTCGATTTTTCTTTCTTCTTTCTTTCTTAGTTTTCTTTTCTTTGATTTTCTCAGTTTTTCTTTTCTTGTTTTCTTTGATTTTTCTCGATTTTTGTAAGTTTGATTTTCTTTTGATTTTTCTCGATTTTCTTTTCTTTTGTTTCCTTGTCGACTTTTCTCGATTTCCTTATCTTTGATTTTACTCGATTTTTATCATCTTTTTGTCTGTTTGATTTTTCTTGTTTTTTTATCGATTTTTGTCTGATTGATTTTTCTTCTCAGTTTTGGATTTTTTTAACTATTGATTTTAGTTTATTTTAGTTTTTTTCTTTTATTGTTTTTCTATGCTGACACGTGGCGCAGAGCCTACCGGACCAACCAGCTTCTTAAGAACCCAAACCAGTTGAGATCGCAGAGAGTTGCAGAGGAGCAACGCAAGTCGGTATAGCCTGATTTTTTGTTGTATTTTTTCAGAGAATTTTTTCTTTTGAGTGAGAAGACCTTTGGCTGTTTTTTATTTTTGTGAGAGAGGTATGGGTACTTGCCCGTTTTTACATTTTGTAGAGAGGGGTCCACTAAGGACATCCCGACTTGTAGACACAGACTTTGACTTTTTTTTCTCGGGGTCTGTTTCACTAAGTGCTGGTGCAATTGGGGCACCTCACCGTGGCTTTTCGAAATTATTACCTTTTTCTTTGTTTCATGTGATTTCATGGAGCTTAGGGTTGAATGTGTGATTTATTAGATGAGCAAAGTAGATCCTATTGCCCTAATCTACACTTAGGCGTACGGTAGAGCTAATTGTTTAGGGTGCGATTTTACTGCCTTTTGCATGCATTAGGTTAGGTTTACTATTCTGCATGGATTATATTGCATGTAGAGAGCTGGAGATAGGTATGGCTCATGTTTTTCTGTGACATTATGTGATTTCCCCCTCAGTGAGACACATTTTCAAAAATAAAGGAAAACTGAACTTTTGTTTGATATTCTTAAAAATATCTAAAAAGTTGAAACCCTAAAAAAGTTTTTTTTTTCTTTTGATACTTTGACGAAAAAAAATTGACTTAATTATTTTGGGAGAGCAAAACACTCATTGTAGTAGGTGCTAAACTCCATGTAAAGTTGGTGAGGACGTAGCTCTAAGAACTAGAGCCAAAAATACCTGGACTTGTGCCCTAAGTACTCATGTCTCACCTTTCAATACATGGTCACAACTTCAAGCACTTGCCTCCAACCATAGAAAGTCATTTTGGTGTACTCCTCCTTACAGTTCCCTTTGGGCCTGATATAACCTGATAGTCTGGGCAGATGGTTCCACTATTTGGATGATTGTGAGGACATACGCTGGGCGACGGGGTGATACCACTTGTGTGTCTGCTTAAATAAGTGCTTAATCACCTAAGTTTAAAATTAAGATAATGACTGAACTCTTATGGTCGTCACAATGTGAAGTTAGTGAATTGAGGGTTTGCTTTGCATTTGTTTGTGGGGTGTGTGTATTCAGTGTATTACACACCTTTACACTATTCTTTTGTCTTGACATCTTACTCCTTTACGTATTCTCTTGACATCGACGTATTCTCTTGCCATCAAGGATGCTGTTTATATGGACTTTACACTCGGACTCTATGAGCCATCGATCTTCCCACATCTTACGTACATCTTCACAGACTCGGGATGACCCTTTTCCCGACTCACTCCCACCTAATCACAAGATGAGTCAGACCCAAACTCTCTTGCCTCCCAGCTCTTTTGTTGAGGATGATCCTCACCTTGACTATTCGTATGTTTCACCCGCACATTTTTCTTTGAGTGCCACTGAGACTTTTTCCTTCCCATCGGATTTTACAGATACCATGGCTAGAGGGAAAGGACAAGTTGAGGAGCGAATTATTGAGGAGAGACATACGGATGAGAGTCTAGATCCAACTACAGATGTTACAGCTAGGATTCTGGACACCCTTCAGTAGATGAGCACACAAATTCGAGTTCAGTTTAGAATCCAAGATGAGTTGAGAGCTGAGATCGTTGCACTTAGAGCACAAGCCGGGAATCCACCATCAATTGTCATGGTTACCATTACTTTGAGAGATGAGTATGACCCTGGAGCCAGCATGTTACAACATTGGATTTTGTTACCACCGAATCAAGGGCCATGCGATTTAAGACTGTCCTTCATTTCTTTGCTTCCCAAGTTCTATGGGAACATGATAGAGGAGCCATTTACCTTCCTTCAGCGGTTTGAGATGATTTGTGGTACGATGAGCTATCCAAGAGTTATGTAGGAGGCAAATATGCCCCAAAGCATTACCTTTCACCTTAAAAGATAAGACACCCTACTTTTGAATCATTTAGGGAGGTAGATTTCTACTTGGGATGATCTGAAGTCCACTTTCCTACGTAAATATTTTCCTCTAGGATGGATGAATGCAATGAAGAGCCGGATATCCAATTTTACACAACATTTACATGAGTCATTCCACGAGGCATGGGAATGATTCAAAGATATGATTGAGAAATGCCCTCATCATGAGATACCTTAGAAGGTGCTTGTTCAGAACTTCTTTGGAGGACTCCAGCCAGATATTCATGGGTTATTGAGCATCTCATGTGGCGGTAGATATCTGAATAGCTATGTTGAATCAATTTGGACCATTTTTCAGGGTATGGTAGAGAACTAGAGAGTTTAGATCATACTCTAGCATTCTAGAAGGCCCCACAGCCACCACACCAACGAGATCATCAAAAGGTGGCACATATTTTTTATTTAGAATCATGATATGCTAATGTGGGATTTATTAGATAGAATATTATAGTTGTTGATATGATTCATAGGCAAGTACATGACTTGCAGAAGCTAGTAAATTTGGAGAAACTCTCATCATTACCACAACTGTTGAGGGATCTAACAAAGAAGGTGACCAAGATGCAGTTGCGGTACCAACAATCACTTTCTTCTTCTCATCCTACGCAGAGATCCTTACCGGCTCCTCCCACCAATCAGATTCATCAGATATAGAGCGAACCAAGGTGTTTTTCCGAGACTCTGCAGATAGTATGGCATGAGGATTCGTCCACTGCCAACCAGAGCTAGATCACAACTCCTATAGTTGATGATGTTGATCCCTCTTCCACACATGAGATCAATGATATATGGTATGCTCTAGTTCATTTCAGTCACCACCACACATTACACCTCAGAGCATACACCAATAGCTGCAATAGATGCATCCACAATATGGACGTCCACATTTTCAGCACCACGTTCCATACATGCAGCAGCAGTCTCATCATCATGCATATCAGAGACCGGCACATTCTTATCATTATCTTGCTACACATCCACATTCTTATCACCACCAGCAACATCAGTCATACACCACACCTCAGAGATCTCCTCAGCCATACATTTCACAACCACAACACACTTTTAGGTAGGAGAGAGAAAAGAGCCAGGGACAGACTACTGAGCCAGAGTTATCTGCATAATCCTTGGCACTGAACCAAATCATGGATAATATTATCACACTTCAGTTTACACACAGTATAGAGACAGAACAGGTTAACCATCGTCTAGATGAGTTAGAAACTCCCAAGACCATTCTCCCAGCGCAACCTCAGCTGAACCCGAACAACAAGAGGCAACATCCATAATAGGTAGATGCCACTACAAGTAAGGTCACTTTTCCTGAATTTTTATCTAAATTCATTCATCTCAGGAATAGTAGACACCCATGAGTACTTGATCTAGATGAATAAAAATGAAAAAATTGTCGTCAACGAGTTTGTTCCTTTTCCAAATACTATGTTTGGTAAAGGAAAGACAAATCCAAAAAGAGTGTTATTACTCCAGAGATAGAATGTTACTTAAAGATCACATCTTTTTGAATATTACACTTCATGATGCCTTGGATCATTTTCCTACACTTAAGTAGCAATTGAGGAACAAGTGTACGACATGTAGGAAAAGGAAGTCACGCATTGAGAAACATGTTTTGATCGAGGCTACATCATGCGTTATTCAGAACAAGGTTTTAAAAATCGAACCAGACATCAAACCGAGCATGTATCGGTTTTTGAGTTTTATGGTCTGACCAATGGATCTTATCGGTCGAACCGGTGATGACATCAACAGTTCAAAGAAATCATAAAAGATTGAATCATTGTATTGTTGATTTGGTTCGTATGGTTCAATCGGGTCAAATAGAGTTAGACCAGTATATCATACAAATAAATATGAAAACTGCTACATTATATCTTTCGAGGATTTATTTACTCTTGTTCTTCCAAGTTTTTCCAATAACACTTATAGCCTTATTTTGCACGTGTCCCCTACATTTTTATAAATCAATAGTAGTGGCCATATATTAGTACACTTATGCTCCCATTTTATACCAATATATGGATGACAGTGTGAATCTTTCAAGAAAATATATGAGCGCAAGTGAAATTGCTTAAAAGATAGGGGTATAGATGTTCTTTAAAAACTCGAAAGTGCATAATAACCATATTTCGTAAAATTTATATAATACATATATGTGATGTAAAAAATAATAATTATAAAAAATTTTAATCTCTAATTAATGACAAGTGTTGTTAATTGATTGCTTATCATAGTATGAATATGACAATATCTTCTTCATTTGTTGTTGTTATAAATGGACTACCTCATGTAAAATGTGAGAAGAGAGAGACAATGCTCATATGGCAGGAAGGGACAAGCGATAATGAGTAATTGGCACATGTGAAGGAGAATAGATAAAGGGATATTATACTATGGGTTAGAATGAGACTAGATTATGAATATTTCTAAAAAAGTTTGTATTTGTTAATTTATTGGAAATTATTTTTATGAAAATAATAGATGGTTGAACCGAAGGTTTGATTCAATTGATACAATCGAGTTTAAGCGGTCCAACTGAGTTTTGACCAGTTTTGACAAGTTTTTCTTTTCTGAATAAAAACTGGATGGTTGGACCGTTTTTCCTCAGGTCCTTGTTTAACCGGTTCAATTAGCCGGTTTGGTTCGATTTTTTAAAACCTTGATTCAGAACAAGGTACCCAAGAAAAAGAGAGATTCATGTGCTCACTATCTCAGATATGAGATTTCAGATGCAACATTCGATCACACTCTATTAGATAATGGTTTCTCAATTAATTTGTTACCATCTTCATTACTTGATAGACTTGAGTAAGTTCCTCTTTACTGATCGTGCATGTTACTTTAGTTTGTTGATCGATCAGTAAAAAACCTAGAGGCGTGTTGAAGAACATTACCATAACCGTACAGAGTTTGTTATTTCTAGTGGACTTTGCTGTCCTAGACATGGAGTGCCCTACATAGTTACACTTGCTCCAATCATTCACGGAAGTCCTTTCTCGCAGACCATGAAGGCCCTCTTTGATTATGATTCTAGGAGAGTATCATTTTGCAAAGATAGCGGAGATGTACACATCGAGATGGCTAGAGGATGTAGCCGTCCCAGATCCACATTATCATTTACTTAAGAGGACACCAACTTAACGGATGACTATAGCACATATATGAGATGCGTTCTCTTGATCTTGAGAGTGTTTACTTTGATGCCCAAGATATCCTACATGAGGATGGGATTGATCATATGGTACCTAGTTCTTCAGATGACTGCTTACATACACATACAAAGATCTTGTTAGGACTAGAGGAGCATTCGGTTACAGTAGATATCTTAGTGCCACAGATCGAGAGTTCATATATTCCAACACGAGAATCAGTTGATTGCATTTCAGAGATCATATATTCTATTCAACATAGAGAGTCAGATGGTGTGATGGATACATGTATAGACACCTTATGTAGTCTGACTCCAGAGGCAATTACTACATAGAGAGACCTATGCCACGTACAATGTTCACTTACATAGGCACCTCTACTCGGCTAGTCAGGGATTGGTACACCCTCGCACAGCAGATGATTCCGTATGACTCAAGTTGAGGTGATTTACTCTGTACAAGACTCGTGACTACTCTTCCACTTGATTTTGTCATGTATAGATACCAGTGAGCCATTTGTTTTCTGGAGTACATCACCACTTGTATATTCTTATTAAATCCCAATCGTTCCCATTTTTGCTCGTCTTTATACTTAAGATACCGGATCCTAAGTATATGGGGGACCGATTGCAGGTTGATTCTAGTTTTCATATTTTGTTCTTTTTACTTTTCTTTTGTGTACATTCTTTTACACCAATTACTCTTCCCTAATTTTTGGCCACATTCTTTTCTATACTTAGGGTGAATGATCCTAAGTATGTGGGGATCAAGTGATTTCATTTATCTTTTCTTCTTCTTCTTCTTATGTCTTTCGTTTGTATATTTCTTGCCCTCAATCACCTCATTTTTGTCTTCCACTATATTTACAATGACCAGATCATAAGTATAGGGAGGTGACTGACTTCTATTCTTTTATTCTTTTTCGCCCACTTTTACTTTGCACGAGTTATTTCCTCCTTTTTCTCTTCTTGGTATAATGAGGGCATACCACAATCTAAGTATAGGGGGTACATATGTATTGTATATATACTTGTGTCCATAACTCGTACTTTTATATATTTTCTATATCTATAAAATCCATAAAAAGGGTAAGGGTTCATTTTATTTAAAAGCTATTTATTATGTATTTATAATAGCCTTGTAAATATGTGAAATATATGTAAAATTCATATTAAAATATATATTTAAAATGTGTAATTAAAATTGTATAATACTAATTTAAAATCCTATTTATTAAAATATTTAAAAATAACTTAATATTTAAAATCTTTGTATTTAAGACATGTAAAATACATTAGTTATTTCATCGAAAATAAAATATTGTAATTTATATTGTAGATTTTTGTAAAATATGCATACTTATAAAAATTTAAAAATCCATAAAAATTCAAAGTCTTAAGATCCATAAAAAATGTAAAATCTTTAAAATCGATAAAAATAAGTAAATTTTTGAAAAATGTACTTTACAAAAACATTGTTGCATTTGCATTAGCATTTTTCAGAATAAGTTTGATTTCTAGAACTAAAGATTGGGAATAGTCTAAAGGATATAGCTTGATTATGGCCTTTAACTTTCATTGTAAGTAGCCAAGTTAGGAACTGGAATTTAGACTCTTCAGGTCTTCGACTTAAATCTTTGGGTTCCATGAGACCATGTTCGGACTTCAACCTAAACTTGCCTAAGTAGAACACTTGATGTCATCTGTTTAACTCTTCAATATTAGACCAATTTCGGACACATTCAACTTGCACTTGGCTCAACTTGCATGGGGTTAGGAAGGGCAGTTTATTTTAATGGTGCATTTTCATCCTTGTCTAGTGGCACAGAAGTCATAGACGGGAGTTGTGGGGTTGAAATAAAGCTTTGGATGAGGGATGGATCTCCAGAATTTTCCAAGACCCTGAGAAATGGATGGAACAAAATATGTTTATATCCACCGGGACACAAAAAGATTGATGTAGTGCTAGAAGCAACACTAAATTATACTAAAAAGAAGCCAACTGCCAAATACAAATATGACCACATTGGTCCAAGCTTCGAAAAAGCATGCACATCTTAGTGGGGACTTGGTTACATCAATCAAGCTTCACAAAGAAATGCGACTACACTGGTCACACTCCGATTCTTTTTCATTCTTCTATTGTCTTCCTCTATTCGATTGTAGACATAACATGACTTGAACTTAGAAGGAAATATCCCCATCCTAGAGGAGAGAGTAGCTGGATGAGGAACCAACGGGAGTGTATTATTGGAATGAGTGGTTTCTTTGCTTCTTCAAGCAGGAAGAGCTAACACAATTCACACACCATACAAATTGAATTCAAGATTGAAAGAGTTAGTGATATAGATACGAGGATCTGAGCTGGCTGTTGAGGTGAACCTGAAAAATATTTGTGAAACTTGAGGGATATTGAGATTAAAATTCTACTCCTAGTTAAGGCTCCGATAAAATGCTTGTTTAAGGCCTGACAAAGCTATGTCCTTTGTTTGTTCTCATGAATTGGTTTAGGAAAACAAATTCGGTCTAACTTCCTTTCTTTTCCTTATTTTTCAAATAGGTTTTTGCTAAAGAACTAGGAAAGTTTGAGTATATGGGGTTGATGAATCCATGATTCATTAGCATTTCTGTCGCATTTTGTCTTAAATGCCTTAACAAATACATGTAAATATACATTAATCCATATCTTTTATAAAAAGGCCATTCATAAAGAAAAATGTATTTTTATGCATCAAAACATGTAAATAAATAAAAGAATAAAAAGAAAGAAAAGAAAAGAAGGCAGACTATAAACATGTAAATATGTATAATATGACTTATAAATATAAATATAGCTATAAGATATATTTATATAACCTAACCCCCGAGACCAAGTCAACATGGATTGGTCGACGTACAATAAATTAAGGGGAGACAATGAAGAAAATATAAAAATAATTAATTATGTACATTACACATCAATATTCATTTTTTATTATTTACCAAATTTAAACTAGTTTTAATTAATTTATTTGTAAATATTTTTCACCAAACTCTTTTCCTAAGTGTTTATAAAAATGTAAATAAAAATGTCAGAATCATTAAAAAAATCCAACCTGTATATATGACAAGAAATCTGGTTTTTAAATTGCCAATTTCCCAACTCCTGAACATCATAAATTCTTCATATGAACTCCAATTTCACTCTACTCACTATAGAGTTCACAAAATAATATTATCTGAATGGGGGTGATTTCATTAAAATAAGAGCATGTTTACAAAAAATCGGTTTTGGGACCTAATGGCAACATGGTTTCTGGGCTACTTATTTTATTCTGTACATACTATTTATAGTACATTGGTTTTACAATTTTAAATTATTTTCTTGATCTTGTATTTTATTTATTAAAAAATTCAAAAATTAAAACCTTTATTTAATATTTTAAATAAATCAAAACCCCTTAAAATAGACGAAATTGAACTGTAGACTAGTTACATATATTTATATAAATTAATTTATTAAAATCCATAAAAATTCAGATGACTAATATTTATTATCATATCAATTGATACAATATAATAATATTATATTATTTATGAAATTATTGAATTAAAAATATAACACAATTGATTAAGTATACTATATATGTATTTATTAATATTATATTTATATTTCATAAAATATGCATTATCTATAAAATAAATTATATTATAAATTAGATAATTTAATTATTTATACCTTTTATTTTTTTATAATTTCAAAAAATAATTTCATTTGCTATTCAACATTGATTTTACAAATTATTTAAGGAATGGACGAATGTAGTGCTGACACATGTCAGCACATAGTCACCTTCTTCCTCGAGAGCTGTCTATTGTTTGTTCTAACCACTCCACTTCACCCATTTTTATACACCTCATCTCGCATCCAAAACAACATCTAATCCATTGATTCTACTCACCTAACAACTCCAGCCACTGGATCAACCCTAACTACCCTCCATCGTTCCTATTTAAACCACCTAACTCCTTCATTCATAACCAACTCTTTCGAAACCTCCGGTTCCTGAACAATCCGATCCGACTACCTAACATCTACGATGTGCTCCGCCCGACTCAGGTGGTGACAACACATGTAGCCGCATGGAGAGGGGTGTCAGGAGGAAGATTCCAAGGCATCACCCTCCTTGTATCGCAGCCATACATGACGTCCATCTCCGGTAAACACCCGCCATCGAGCGAAGACCTGGAGGGTCTTATACCCTTCTTCCCATGTAACCTACTTTGCCTCTTTTATTTTCTTGATTTTTGAAACTAATTAGGTTGTTTAATTACGTAATTAGGATGCCTAATCCTCCTCCTTTTGATTCCCATCAAAATTATATTGCAAGTTGACCCTAAATTCGCTCAATTTGATCTGAAATCTTCGTCTCCTAGAGTACCTTGTATCTGCAAGAACCTATATTTTTGTTCAGGTTGATTCCTCTAGAATTGAACCCATTTTGTCTTCTTGCAGCTCTTCCTCATCTTCTGGAGGCTCCTTCATCATCGCCAAACTGCCGCGTCCACCGATCGTCAGAGCTGCAACTGGATTCAAGACCTATCCAAATCCTAGAAACCCTAGGGATGAATCTCCATTTCATCACCTTTATTATATCATTTTGGCCTTAAAAATCCTAGCTAATGCATGTGAATAACATTAATTTGTACAAAATAGCAGTCATTATTTATTGCATTAATTGTGTAAATAATATTATTTTTAATGCCAAAATTATAGAATAAAGAGAAGAAAAGAAAAAGAATAAAATACCAAAGATATTTTATGACCCTAAATCGTGAGAACAAGTCAAGAATTGAATTGGTCGATAAGGAATAAATTAGGGGGAGATAAGAGCCAAAAATACAATAAAAGTCACATTTATTTATTCCCCAATAATTCAGTTTGACACCCAATTTATTCTTTATTATTTATTCATAAAATAAAGAAACTTTGTACATGAAAGTTGTATATAATATTGTAAATAAAAATACAAAATTGAGTTTGTACAAAAATAATACATATTGTACATTTTATACACAAAATAAAAACCTAAAATCCAAACTTCACAGGCCCATATCTTCCAAATAAAAACTCAAAATGTGTCAAAATCACCTCTAATTGTATATAACTTTAATAAATCATTTAATAAAGGTGGTTTCATATTTTTTTGAGTTAAGGTGTGGGAGTTAGGTTTTGGACCCTCGTAATATAGTATACTTGAATAATATATTCAATTTATTCTTTCTTTATTAATTTTACAATTTTATATTTCTATAATTTTTTACATCTTATTTATAACATATATACATATTTAGAACAGAATAAAACCACAAATAAACCATTAAAACAAAATAAGTATATAAGATACATAGGTAAAATACCTATAATTATCAATGTATATAAATAAAAATGGATCTTATTCTTTTATTATTTATTCTTTGACATTTTTATACTTGTGTAAATAGTATTTATAGAAAATACGAACACAAAATAAAACCAAAGAAATACTTTAAATAAATGATAAAGCTAAATACATAGATAAATAGACACTAACTATACCTATCTAATTTATATCCCTATTTATTTAAGTGCATATATTATATCATAAAAATAGAATAAAAATATATTTGTGTGCATAAAAATAAGTTATACATATATAAAATAAGAGAATAAAATAATAAAATAAAATATACAAAATAAAAAAATAGTCAAAAAATATATAAATATACCTATATAAACCCTTAAAAATTAACTTGTAATAATAACAACAAAAAATAAATAAAATCATATTAAAATACTATATAAAATAATAAGCATTTTTTATTTTATAATCAAAATTTAATAAAATCATTTATTATATTTAATAATTATTTGGATTAATTTGGATTGTTTTGTCTTGTAGTGGCCGGCGTGGCCCAATCATATCACGTCGATTGTTGACCTCTGGTCAACTCCCCCTCCAGGTCCTCTAACTCGTCAGAACTGTCAAGTCCCAGATTTTAAGCCATTTTCCCGCGCATTTCATCAATCAATCACCCACAATCTCTTCACAAGATATGTTCCATGATACTCCATGATTCACGCCGGGAGTTTAGATCTCTTGTACATAGCCTAGATTCTTGCCCATTAGCCGGCCAATAAGGGTGCATTGCTTGTTTGTAAATAAATGTGTCTAAATTCCTCATCCTCTTTGGTCATCGCCTAGCTCCTGAAACCCCGAAGCTTCGGTCCAGCGTGTATCCTCGTGATAGAGGGGAGTCCCTTGAGGCTCCACGGCGACTGAGGGAGGGCGGAGGTGCACCCACGGCAGCCACTCCGATGGACCATGCTCCCTGTCCTCCGGCCAGGTATAATTGCTGACATTTTCTTGCATTTTCTAGTTTATATTTAGTTCTAGTAATATCTACTGCATTTTTATTCATGTTTCAATTACGTGTTTTAGCCTTAAAAATCATCCACGTAGTTTGCCGGAGCTCTGCTCCGGAGAACCACACCGCCTGTCCTCGCATGTTCTCCGACCCCGCATCCACTTCCATTTCTTTTCCCTCTGTTTCCCCATCATGTTCCACCTCCCCCTCACCCAGATCACCCACTATTCTGGCCTAACGACGCTCCACCTCACCGGAGTAGCCGTCGTCACGCTTCGCTTCACTTACAAACCCCTCTAATATGGCCGAGGCATTTTGCCCTCGGCCCCCTTTTTGTCTTGAGCGTGTCCAAGCAGCAAGAGGCCCATCTGGGCTGAAGATTCGACCTGGGAGGAAAGCTCCAAGTGCATGTGCGTCTCAAAGCTCCAGAGCCCTCCTCATCGGGATCTGGACATTTTGGTGGCACCTGTGTGATTAGCCCGAGTCGTGATGACGTCAGGAAACCTTCAGCAGAAGGATTAGTGGTCGGAGGAGCACGTTATTCCAGAACAAAACTCTCCCCAGGTGAGTTCTTCCTCAGTTCCTCCACCGTCGTCCAGAACAGTCAGATTAGGAGATGTTCTTCTTGACACACAACAAACTTCCGATCATAAGAGCCCTTGAACGCCAGATCGCCTCCCGCAATCTAATCCCAAACGTCTACGCGAAGGAGTATCATTGCACCACACATGGACACGCGTCCAAGTGAATGAACCAGAATCTTTGGATCCGCGCGCATATGGGGTAAATTGCAGCTTTAACCCTGCTTACTTTTTGTATTTATTAATTAACACTGTAAATAAAATATGCATCTTAAATAAAAATGGACATCTTGCATTCAGTCCTATGTCCTTATGTACATTTACTTTTTGGTCTTGTCCAGCTCAACTCACGTGTAGTCCCACATGAGCTGGGTAATTTGCAAGGAAGCCCTTGTGACTTTTTGTATTTATTTTTAGTCCAATAAAATTTTATTTACGTTGTATATTTTTAGGAAAATTGCACTTGAACCCCTGATATTTATTTTTATTGCAAATAGGCCCTTGCTAGTTTATGAATTTTGGTGCTTGGATTTCACTTATTAAAAATAGCACCCTTGCTCTAAAAATCAAGAGAAAATAGGGTTAAATGCCTTCAAGCCACATTTATATTTTGCATTTGTCGGTATTTTAACCATTTATTAGAAATAAAAAAGAACACATTTTTGTTCTGTCTAACTTATAAAATATCAAAAAAATCGGAAAATAATTTGAAAATTTCTCAAACAAATTGTTGTCTATTCAAGCATATTTTATCTTCAGATCAAAAATCCCTAAAATGAGAAAAAGAATATTCGTAAAAATTAAAAAATCCCCAAAAAACTTCTTAAAAATCTAAAAAAATATCAAAACTCCAAAAATAATTATTTCTATTTTATATTTTTATTATATAATTATATATATTTGAAAATTGATTTGGATAATTTTGGACCTCATTTCGTATTTTTTATATTCAAACAATCTTAGTCTATTATTAAATCCTAGATTTGGGATATTTTTATTTTACAAATACATAAAAATAGCAAAAATGCCAAAAAAATAAAAAAAATAAAAAATAAATTATTTAAAACCTAAAAACACTTACTTCTGTAATTTGTAATAATTTTTAGTTATATTTCTATCTATATTATCTATTATTGCATATATATCCTCATCTGGTTTATTATATATTAAAAAGAAAAAGAAATGTAAAAATATGAAAATATAAAAAGAAAATATAAAAATATAAAATTGAAAATAAATAAAAATATAAAACAAACTAATAATAATAATATAAAATTAAAACCCCACAAAAAAAATAAAATGGACAAGAGAAAAGAATAATTTTTGCGCATCATTTCGCACAATCTACCGTTTGCTCCCTGCCCGACCTCTACACATGCTTACACTATACACGCTTGTTGTAGAGTTATAATAAATTTTAATCCGTATTTTTTATATTGATTGATTTAATTTATATTGTTGGTTAATTGTTGATCAATTGGGATTTCTTCTGAGGTCGCTTCAATGACTGTCGTTCCACCTCGTGGATTGACATGATTTCGACAAAATCTTAATCATCAAATGGCACCGATGCCGGGGAGCAACACCGCATAGATAGGGATTATTTATTTATTTGTGTTCTGTAGTCTATTTATTTATTTTTTAGCATTTTCTTATCTTAACATTTATTTATTTTTTTTATTTGATATTAATTGTGATTGTTCTGACCTGTTTCTTTGTTAGACCTTGATACGAGGGACCACTACGCGAGGGAGGCCTTCCTAGGAGAACCGGTGCACCCAAGCAAGGTGGAGCCAGCTTTCAGACTTGGCTGGCAAGAGAGAGCAACAAGGGCAGATAGAGAAATTTTTGAAGACCATATTATTTTATTCTGCATTTATTATTATGTAAATTCATGTGAGACAGTGACAATTAATGTGTATTATTTTGAACTCTCTAGAACTTGACTACCTTGCGAGGTCCACTGGCCGAGGGATTATTCCCTTGGGGGCCTCGTCATGTTTTTTCGCATTTTCTTCGATTTCTTTTATTTGTTTCTCAATTTTGTTTTCATTTATTTTGTGTGAATGAGTCCTATCTTAGGAATTGCTTGCTTGATAAATTAAGATCCAAACAACTAGATATATATACATGAACCTATACACTCGCTTTTGGACTTAGTCGAATCATAATTGTTGATTGTTTAGACTTGAAACCATGCACCGCGAGGACTCTCATACAACACTTGCAGGACCCGTTGTGGAGGGCACTGAGAGGTTCCCAAGATCGGACCTTGGGTTTCATATCCAGATAATTTACATCTGGCGCTTCAGGATAAAAGCAATTACTATTTTAGGGCAATTTCATCGGCTTGCATTACATATAGTATAGTTTTCAATTATGGCATGCTTCCCGCATGGAGAGAGAGAGAGCTTGAAAGCAATGTAAGTCTTCTGACTTTGCATGCATCATCGATTCCTGACTTGCAAGATTTTTCCGACCTTCTCCCTCTGATTTTGCTCACTTAAGATGCTAAATGAAATCGAAAGCATCGTTAGGCGCATGCATCGATAAATACCAAAAAATTGATAACATAAATAAAATTGGGACTGCTAACTCTATTGGACCTTAAAAATAAATGTAATAAATTCATTGCTTTGGGGAGAGCAACCCCCTCATTGTATGTGCATTTTATTCCTGCGTACAAACTAAGGATTAGTGCCCAAATCCCAGGCTTATATTCAGTTTGTAGAACTTTGTTAAAAACCGCCAAACAATAAAAAAAGATAAAAGACCACCATCATGATCTTCATTGTGTTGAGTAGGTGAATTGGGGGCTTGCTTTGTACATTGATTGTGATTTTGAGTCCATCTACGTTTCATCTCTCTTTGAGTTTTCAGTCCCATGAATGTGAGTCATTTTTTTATCATTGAGTCCCTCTCTTGTTTATATAATTCCTCATTTGTGGCTATCCTCTTTGCCCATATCACCAATCGCTGGTCTGGTTCAAGGAGACCCTCTCTTTGAACCATAATTTTATGTCCACATTTGTCTCTCCCACCCTCCTCGTTCCCTCTGTATCATCCCATCTTTCACCTAGGATTATTGTGCTTGTAGATAGGGCTCGCATCAAGGTTTAGGGTTGACATTGATTATTTGCATAAGCCTGGCAAGTTTGAGGATGCTGAGATTGATGTGCTACTTTTCGTGGGTATGACTTCGGATCTGTGCATAGAGACTATTGAGGATTTTGATGTTTGCACGATCATAAGTGTGATTTGTTATTGAGGATTAATTGATCTCGCACATAGGATTGAGGATGTGATTGATTACCAATGACTTGATGACGATTCCATGACCTCTGACTGTCTAATCTTTTCTGTGGTTCCATCCGTCTTGATTTAGATACTTGATGTACTGTCTCTTTCAGTGCTTCGAAGCGATGATGCTGGAAACCCACACGAGTCCACTCATCTTCTTGACTGATCCATCCTCCATCTCCTGATTCTCCCATCCACCTTGGGCATTTAGATCAATTCTTGTAAGTAAATAAAAAGAAGCATGCCTGTCTAAATATTTGCATATATTCATGCTGAAGTCTTTTATTCCCAAATTATTTGCAAAAACTCTTTTAAACAATTCATCATTTTTCTGCTTTGTACATAGCATTTTCATAGCATTTGCATTCTTTCTGATTGAGCTTGATGATTGAACTAGTCTGAGTAAAGTCGAAGATTGGAAGCTTGATTGGACCTTATTGCTCCTAACTTCACCGAAACCACATGGGAACTAAATTTAAGGTACTTTAGGTCTATTCAGACTTAATTCTTTGGACTCGGGACTGGGTTCAAGATACCTCAACTGACTAACTAGAACTTTTCGAGATGCGTGCATGACTCTTGTCGGTTGTGACCTAACTTGGATACTTGCACCTTTCACTTTGCTCAACTCAGTTGGAGTGGTGAGGGGATAGGATTTGTTGGTTTGAGACTCACACAAGTGGAAAAATTCGTCCTCATCTAGGGAGGGAAGTGCACCCCAACCCATGAGGTCTAACGACATGACAGTGTGAGTTGCAATAATGCTTCAAAAGAGGGATAGTCTTCTGGATGAAGAGGAAAAACTTCTTATGTAAATGCTATTGTATATAGCATTTCAAAAAAAACTTCAAAAAAGTGGACATGCCTGATTGAAAATAAAATGCCTTCGGAGTTTATATATTTGTATAGTTAATAAGCAAGCTTGAAATTCAAAGTCATATCATGTGAGGCTGCAGCTGAATGACTTGACTACAATGGTCATGCATCCCAGGATAGGTAGCTACACTGGATACCGTCCATTCTTCTCTTCACCCCTCCTCTTAAGCTGGTTGTCACTTGAACTTGGAAGGGAATATACTGCTCCTCGAGGAAAGAGTTGCTGGACTGGGGAATCATTGGTTTGTCATTCAAGAGAAGTCAGTTCTTAGTCATTTCAGTTGGGGAGAGACACAATCACTTACACTATACAAGTCAGCTTCATAGTCATGAGGGTTTGCGTATGATGTAGGCTAACTCTGATATGACTATTGAAGTGGTTTGAATCGAGTTCTGTGATTCTCGAAGGCTATTGTGTTTTAAATTTGGTTCCCGACCAGGTTCCACACACATACTATAATTAATTAATTAATTTCGATTAATTTGGATTGTCTTGTCTTGTAGTGGCCGACATGGCCCAATCATATCACATCGATTGTTGACCTCCGGTCAACTCCCCCTCCAGGTCCTCTGACTCGTCAGAACTGTCAAGTCCTAGATTTTGAGCCATTTTCCCGCTCGTTTCATCAATCAATTACCCAAAATCTCTTCACAAGATATGTTCCAAGATACTCCATGATTCACGCCAGGAGTTTAGATCTCTTGTACATAGCCTAGATTCTTGCCTGTTAGCTAGCCAATAAGGGTGCATTGCTTGTTTATAAATAACTGTCTACGAATTCCTCCTCCTCTTTGGTCATCGTCTAGCTCCTGAAACCCCGAAGCTTCGTTCCAGGGTGTAGGGGGAGTCCCCTGAGGCTCCACGACGGTTGAGGGAGGGTGGAGGTGCACCCACGACAGCCACTCCGGTGGACCTGCTCCCTGGCCTCCGTCCAAGTATAATACCTAACATTTTCTTGCATTTCTAGCTTAGATTTAGTTTTAGTAGTATCTACTGCATTTTATTCATGTTTTAATTACGTGTCTTAGCCTTAAAAATCATTCGCGTAGTTCGTCGGAGCTCTGCTCCGGAGAACCACACCACATGTCCTCGCATGTTCTCTGACCTTGTATCCACTTCCATTTCTTTTCCCTTTGTTTACCCATCATGTTCGACCTCCCCCCCCCACCCAGATCACCCACTGATCTGGCCTAACGACCCTCCACCTCACCAGAGTAGCTGCTGTCACGCTCCGCTTCACTTACAAACCCCTCTAATAGGGCCGAGGCATTTTGCCCTTGGCCCCCTTTTTGTCTTGAGCAGGTCCAAGCAGCAAGAGGCCCATCTGGGCTGAAGATTCGACCCGAGGGAAAAGTTCCAAGTGCCTGTGTGTTTTAGAGCTCCAGAGACCTCCTCATCGGACTCCGGACATTTTGGTGGCACCTGTGTGATTAGCTGGAGTCGTGACGACGTCAGGAAACCTTCGACAGAAGGATTGGTGGTCAGAGGAGCCCATGATTACAGATCAAAACTCACCCCAGGCGAGTTCTTCCTCAGTTCATCCATCGTCGTCCATAATAGTCGAATCGGGAGATGTTCTTCCTGACGCACAACAAACTTCCGATCATAAAAGCCCCCGACCGCCAGATCGCCTCCCGCAATCTAATCCCAGACATCCACACGAAGGAGTATCGTCGCACCACGCACGGACACACGTCCAAGTGAACGAACCAGAACCGTTGGATGCACGTACATATGGGGTAAATTGCACCTTTAGCCCTGCTTACTTTTTATTTTTATTAATTAACCATGTAAATAATATATGTAGCTAAAATAAAAATGGACATTTTACATTCAAGCCTATGTGTTCAGTTCACGTGCAGTCCCACATGAGCTGAGTAATTTGCAAGGAAGTCCTTGTGACTTAATAAACTTTTATTAACGTTGTATATTTTTGGGAAAATTGCACTTGAACCCCTGACATTTATTTTATTGCAAATAGGCCCTTGCTAGTTTATGAATTTTGATGTTTGGATTTCATTTCTTAAATTAACACCCTTGCTCTAAAAATCCAGAGAAAATAGGGTTAAATGCCTTCACGCCACATTTTTATTTTTCATTTGTCAGTATCTTAACCATTTATTAAAAATAAAAAAGAGCACATTTTTGTTCTGTCTAACTTATAAAATATCAAAAAAAAATCGAAAAACATTTTGAAAATATCTCAAAAAATTGTTGTCTATTTAAGCATATTTTATCCTCAGACCAAAATCCCTAAAAAGAGAAAAAGAAAATTCTTAAAAATTGAAAAACCCTCAAAAACTTTTATAAAAATATAAAAAAATCTCAAAAACTCCAAAAATAGTTTTTTTATTTTATAATTTTCTTATATAATCATATATATTTTAAAATTGATTTGTATAATTTTGGACCTCATTTCATATTTTTAATATTCAAATCATCCTTAGTCTATTATTAAATCCCTAATTTGGGATATTTTTATTTTAGAAATACATAAAAACATAAAAAAATGCCAAAAAAATCACAAAAACAAAAAAAATATTTAAAACCTAAAAACAATTAATTCTATAATTTTTAATAATTTTTAGTTATATTTCTATCTGTATTATCTATTATTGCATATATATCCTCATCTATTTTATTATATATTAAAAAGAAAAAGAAATGTAAAAATATGAAAATATAAAAGAAAATATAAAAATATAAAATTGAAAACAAACTATAAAATATAAAAATAAAAAAATAATATAAAATTAAAAACCCACAAAAATAATAAAATGGACAAGAGAAGAGAACAATTTCTGTGCATCATTTTGTACAATCTACCATTTGCTCCCTGAGTTCGGCCTCTACACATGCTTACACTATACACACTTGTTGTAGAGTTATAATACATTTTAACTTTACATTTTTTATATTCATTTCTTTAATTTATATTGTGGGTTATATGTTGATCAATTGGGATTTCATCTGAGGTCGCTTCAATGACTGTCGGTTTGCCTCGTGGATTGACATGATTTCGGTAAAATCTTAATCATCAAATGGCGCTGATGCCGGGGAGTAATGTTGCATAGATTGGGATTATTTATTTGTTTGTGTTCTCTGGTCTATTTATTTATTTTTTAGCATTTTCTTATCTTGTCATTTATTTATTTTTTATTTGATATTAATTGTAATTGTTCTGACCTCTTTCTTTGTTAGACCTTGATGCGAGGGACCACTACGCAAGGGAGGCCTTCCTAGGAGGACCGATGCACCCAAGCAAGGTGGAGCCAGCTTTCAGACCTTGCTGGCATGAGAGAGCAACAAGGGCAGACAGAGAAATTTTTGAAGACCATACTATTTATTCTGCATTTATTATTAGGTAAATTCATGTGAGATAGTTACAATTAATGTGTAATAATTTGGACTCTCTAGAACTTGACTACCTTGTAAGGTCCACTGCCTGATGGATTATTCCCTTGGGGGCTTCGTCATGTTTTTTTCGTGTTTTCTTCGATTTCTTTTATGTTTCTCAATTTTATTTTCATTTATTTTGTGTGAATGAGCCCTACCTTAGGAATTGCTTGCTCGATAAATTAAAGTCCAAAGACCTATATATATACATGAACCTATAAACTCGCTTTAGGACTTAGTCAAATCATAATTGTTGACTGTTTAGACTTGAAACTGCGCATCGCGAGGAATCTTATACAACACTTGCAGAACCCGTTGTGGCGGGCACCGAGAGGTTCCCAAGACCGGACCTTGTTTTTCATATCTAAATAATTTGCATCTGGTGCTTCATGATAAAAGCAATTACTATTTTAGGAAATTTCATTGGCTTGCATTACATATAGTATAGTTTTTAATTATGTTATGCTTCCTGCATGGAGAGAGAGCTTGAAAGCAATGTAAGTCTTATGACTTTGCATGCACCATCGATTCCCGACTTGAATGATTTTTCCGACCTTCTTCCTCTGATTTTGCTCACTTAAGATGCTAAATGAAATTGAAAACATCATTAGGCGCGTGCATTGGAAAATATCAAAAAAAATTGTTAACCTAAATAAAATTAGGACTGCTAACTCTATTGGACCTTAAAAATAAAAGTAATGGATCCATTGCTTTGGGGAGAGAAACCCCCTCATTTTATTCCTACGTACAAACTAAAGATTACTGCCCAAATCCCAGGCCTATATTCGGTTCTTACAACTTTGTTAAAAATCGCCTAACTGTAAAAAAAAAGATAAAAGACCACCATCTTGGTCTTCATTGTGTTGAGTAGGTGAACTCGGGGATTGCTTTGTACATTGATTGTGATTTTGAGTCCATCTACGTTTCATCTCTCTTTGAGTTTTCAGTCCCATGAGTGTGAGTCATTTTTTGTCATTGAATCCCTCTCCCTCTCTTGTTTATATAATTCCTCATTTGCATCTAAGTCATAATATTGGGACGTGACCTTCACCATCTTCGTCGGAATTTGCGGCTACCCTCTTTGCCCATATCGCCAATCACTGGTCCAGTTCAAGGAGACCCTCTCCTTGAACCACAAATTTATGTCCACTTTTATCTCTCCCACCCTCCTCGTTCCCTCTGTATCATCCCTTCTTTTACCTAGGATTACTACGCTTGTAGATAGGGCTCACATCGGGGTTTAGGGTTGACATTGATTATTTGCGTAAGCCTGACAAGTTTGAGGATGCTGAGAATTATGTGCTACTTTTGGTGGATATGACTTCGGATCTGTGCATATTGACTATTGAGGATTTTGATGTTTGCATGATCATAGGTTTGATTTGTTATAGAGGATTAATTGATCTCGCACATAGGATTAAGGATTTGATTGATTACCAATGACTTGATGACGATTCCATGATCTCTGACTGTCTGATATTTTTGTGGTTCCATCCGTCTTGATTTAGATGCTTGATGTACTGTCTCTTTCGATGCTTCAAAGCGACGGTGCTGGGAACCCATATGAGTTCACTCATCTTCTTGACTGATCCATCCTCCATCTCCCGATTCTCCCATCCACCTTGGGCATTTAGAGAAATTCTTTCTGCATCTTGATCCATCTCAGTTGGTTTTGATTGACTTGAGGGACCACATTGTGACTCATCTTATTGTCTTTTGTTCCTCCCACGATCTTATGCCCTCTTATTGGTGATTGATTGACTATTTTGGAGGACCTGAGACTTGATGCTAGCATTCCCATGACCTTCATTGGCTCAGCTTGCATTACTCCTCGAGGACTAACTACGGGAGAAGGCAACATTTTCTTTGTGATCGGTTTCACTCACTGCTTGTGCTGCCTTATTGTCGGAGCACGAAACTGAGTCGTTGGATATATGTTATCGGTCTCACTATCTTAGTATATGTCCAATCTACTGCTGCACGAGACTGATTATTCGACCTGTCTGGACTCCTTTGAGCCTTCTCTCTTTGACAGCCCTTGCAAGGATGAGCCATTCCACTGATTATTCTATGCCTAGCTCACAATACTCTCCGAGGGTTATCTGCGAGAGGCTGCAGCATTTTCTAGATCCCTCGGTCTCTTCTCTGGTAGACGATCTGTCGCCTACGGAGATCACTTCTGATGATCTGTCTGGTGGATCTCACTCATCTGAGTCTGCTCGCCTTGACGACGCTCGTATGGGTGAGCCATGTTCTGACGATTCATTGCCTAGTATTTGTCACTCTACGAGGGTTAGCTATGGGAGGATACATCATTTTGTAGGTACCCAGTTTCACTTCTGGCGTATCCTTTCTAGAGGAGCACAGAGCCGAGTCTTCTGATTATCATGAGAATCATCTGAGTCTGCTCACCTTGATGACCCTCACAGGGTCGAGCTTTGTCTGATGGGCTTCGGTGTATCCCTGATCTTCCGACCTTATGAACACTAGATATCATGATGCATAGAGAGTCTCTTGTTCTATACTTTTCATACTTTCTTGAGACTTTGATTGGCCTGGAGGATTTGGTACTACTCACTCTTCCTCCATGCTCTCCAATCTCTCGTTCCTTCCTTATGAGCCAATGTTCTGATTCATGCTACTGGTTGCTGATTTAGTTTTCGATCTGTTTTTCCCGGTAGCAAACACCCACTTAATTGTATATCCGGATGTCTTCTCTCTTTCAGACTGCATCACCGTTCTCACAAGGAAACTGTGATGAGAGCACAGTATTTGATTGACAGATACCACCCTACACTTCACCATTCTTTACTTGTTGTATAGACGTGTTTTGTCTTATATTTCTTCTTTCTCCCGTATGTCATGGTTACACCTGATCATCCATCATATCTGTGTTTCTATACTTAGGGCGTACTTGTTCTAAGTATAGGGGGGTACACCCCATGTTATTCTTTCTCCATTCTATTTCATCACTCCTTACAGGGGGAGTGATACGTAAATTCTCTTCTATCTTTTCTTCTTTCTTCATATGCCTTTTTTTCTTTTCTTCTTTTTGTTTTCATTTCTCTTTTTCTGTCAGAAAGGTGTCGCCCCTTTTTGTCAGTCTTCTATACCTCGGACGAACTTTGTCTTAAGTATAGGGGGTGGGCACCCTGAGTTCTTTCATTCTTTGATCCCCTCCACTGTCTCCTCTTCTTTTCTATACTTAGGGATATCTTACCCTGAGTATAGGAGGAGACAAACCGAGTTGTGATCTATTTATTCCCGCCCTTGACCCTCCCTGCCTTGTGTACATTCTGCTATAATTAGGATTATTTGATCCTAAGTATAGGGGGACAGTCAACTTCTTATTCATTTATTTCTTCATTCTTTCATCATTGTAGTATAGGCTTTTCTACACTCAGTACGAGTTATATCTTTTCTATCTCTTTTGATCTATGAGGACATAGCTCCAGCTAAGTATAAGGGGTCGTATATACTTTGTATATGCTTTAACCATAACTCGTACTTTCATATTATTAAAAATAAATATGGCTAAAATACTATATATATACAATTCATTAAGCTAATTAATAACAAGATGCATTCTATTCCTTAAATTCTTTTTGTATATATTGATTAATAAATCAAGTTAAAACTATTTTTGCAAAAGGATTATAAAAAGGTTTGATCCATTTGGAAAACTTTTTGTAAAATATTTTCAACTTTTTTAAAAATATTTTGATTTATAAAATATATTTTCTTTATGTGAAATAAAATATTTTGAAAACCTATTTGCAAATGATTTTAAAAATGGTTGCAAAATTATTGTAAAAAATGTATATATACTATTTGAAAAATCTTTGCAAAATGGCTTTCAATTATTTGTAAATATTTGCAAAAATTACTTTGTACTATAGTCTTCAAAATTGTTTTCAAATAAGTTTGAGGAATATATACATAATCAAATTTTATATATCTACACAAACAATATATATAAATTCTTTACCAATAGTATATGCATACTTTTAACAATAACTAATATTCAACCTGTAAATTCTTTAAGCTCTCAATTCTTGTAAGTAAATAAAAAGAAGCATGCCGTCTAAATAGTCGCACATATTCATGCCGAAGTCTTTTATTTCCAAATTATTTGCAAAAACTCTTTAAAAATGCATCATTTTTCTACATTGTATATAGCTTTTGCATAGCATTTGCATTCTTTCTGATTGAGCTTGATGATTGAACTAGTCTGAGTAAAGCCGAAGATTGGAAGCTTGATTGGACCTTACTACGCTTAACTTCACTGGAACCTCAGGGGAACTAAATTTAAGGTACTTCAGGTTTATTCAGACTTAATTCTTTGAGACTCGGGACTGGGTTCAAGATACCTCAACTGACTAACTAGAACTTTTCGAGACGTACGCATGACTCTTATCGGTCGTGACCTCACTTGGATACTTGCACCTTTCACTTTGCTCAACTCAGTTGGAGTAGTATGGGATTGGAATCATTGGATTTGTCGGTTTGAGACTCACACAAGTGGAAACATTCATCCTCATCTAGGGAGGGAAGTTCACCCCAACCCGTCCAGTATCCATGAGGTCTAACGACATGAGAGTGTGGGTTGCAATAATGCTTCAAAAGAGGGATAGTCTTCTGGCTCAAGAGGAAAAACTTCTTATGAAAATGTTTTTGTATATAGTATTTCAAAAAAAACTTCAAAAAAGTTGACGTGCCTGATTGAAAATAAAATGCCTGTCGGAGTGTATATATTTGTATAGTCAATAAGCAAACTTGAAATTCAAAGTCATATCATGTGAGCTTGCAGCTGGATGACTTGACCACACTGGTCATGCATCCCAGGATAGGTAGCTACACTGGATACCGTCCATTCTTCTCTTCACCCCCTCATTTTTAGCTAGTTGTCACTTGAATTTAGAAGGGGATATACTGCTCCTCGAGGAAAGAGTTGCTGGATTGGGGAATCATTGGTTTGTCATTCAGGAGAAGTCAGTTCTTTGTCATTTCAGTTGGGGAGAGCCACTATCACTTACACTATACAAGTCTGCTTCATAGTCATAAGGGTTTGCGTATGATGTAGGCTAGTTCTGACATGGCTATTGAGGTGGTTTGAATCGAGTTCTGTGATACTCGAAGGCCATTGTGTTTTAAATTTGGTTCCCAACCAGGTTCCACACACATTTACTATATTTAATTAATTTCAATTAGATTGGATTGTTTTATCTTGTAGTGACTGACATGGCCCAATCATATCACATCGACTGTTAACCTCTGGTCAACTCCCCCTCCAGGTCCTCCGACTCGTCAGAACTGTCAACTCCCAAGTTTTGAGCTATTTTCCTGCTCATTTCAACAATCAATCACCCACGATCTCTTTACAAGGTATGTTCCATGATACTCCATGATTCACGTCGGGAGTTTAGATCTCTTGTACATAGCCTAGATTCTTGCCCGTTAGACGGTCAATAAGGGAGCATTGCTTGTTTATAAATAAACATCTCCAAATTCCTCCTCCTCTTTGGTCATGGCCTAGCTCCTGAAACCCCGAAGCTTCAGTCCAGCGTGTATCCTCGTGATAGGGGGAGTCCCCTGAGGCTCCACGACGGTTGAGGGAGGGCAGAGGTGCACCCACGACAGCCACTCCGGTGGACCTGCTCTCGGGCCTCCGTCTGGGTATAATAGCTGACATTTTCTTGCATTTTCTAGCTTAGATTTAGTTCTAGTAATATCTACTGCATTTTATGCATGTTTTATTTACGTGTTTTAGCCTTACAAATCATCTGCGTAGTTTACCGGAGCTCTACTCCGGAGAACCACACTGCCCGTCCTCGTGTTTTCTCCGACCCCGCATCTACTTCCATTTTTCCCTCCGTTTCCCCATCATGTTCCACCTCCCCCTCCCCCAGATCAGCCATTGATCTGGCCTAATGACGCTCCACCTCACCGGAGTAGTCACCGTCGCGCTCCTCTTTACTTACAAACCCCTCTAATAGGGCCAAGGCATTTTGCCCTCGGCCCCCTTTTTGTCTTGAGCAGGTCCAAGCAGCAAGAGGCCCATCTGGGCTGAAGATTCGACCTGGGGGAAAATCTCCAAGTGCCTACACGTCTCAGAGCTCCAGAGCCCTCCTCATCGAGCTCCAGACATTTTGGTGGCACCTGTGTGATTAGACGGAGTCGTGACAACGTCAGGAAACCTTCGGCAGAAGGATTGGTCGCACTAGTTACTCGGTGCAACGGAATTTTAAAAAATTCTAAATGATTAAACCACATGATCCAAGAAAATTTCTTGGATCGATTCATCTAACCACATGGAAGATACAGGAATATCTCTTGGTGCATGGTTGCGATAGAGCCTCTAAGAGAAGAGACTTCCTGTCTCAATCCGATCCGTCGGAGGAGACACTTGCAAGCGCGGGGATGAGTCGTGTGCTTCTCGCAATCCAAGTTTATGATCCAAGCAGTGGATCTCCTGATCTCATATCACGAGATCGAACGACTTCTTCACGAGCGCCATGCACCAAAGAAGACGTAGATCCAAGATTCGTAGAAGCGAGCACGACGACGAAGATGACATTCTCTTTATGAGAGTGGACGACCACTCAAAGAGAGAAGGGAGGGAGTATGTGTGAGAATGAGAGGGAGAGAGAGACGTCGTCGAGATTGCGTAACTCGAAGAGCAAAGGGTGCCTCTTCTTTTATAGGGTTTTGGGAGTCCATGGATCCCAATCCACAGACAACACACAATCAATGGATGAGATTGATTTGTGTTTGTTTCAACGGCTAAGTTGTTGTTGTAAAAACACAACAATAAATTATTTAATTTAAATTAATTCATATTGATAAATCAACATAACTGATTTCAAATTAAACCATATTTGACTAGGGATGACATAATGAGGAGACTAATCTCTTTCCCTAAAAGAGGGGGGACGACTACTCTTCTCCACATGGAGAGTTGTAGCCGTCCACTCCTCTTGAATGGAATGAGTCTATCTCCTCTAATTATCACGAGATCTCATTATCTCATGATATCTCCTTAATTTACAACAACTCTTATTGTAAATAATTTTCACAAAAAATAATTCACAATTACCTTGTGAAAAAATTCAATCAAGCCATTGAAATTATGTGAAACTCATTCACAACCCAAAACTAAATGTAATTATATTTTCAATTAATCATTCAATGTGAATCCAATTCACATTAATAATTAATCAACAAATATAAATCACAAAACATTCTCTCTCATATATTATAAATCACATTTATAATATACATGGATTAATTGGATAGTGCTATCCACATTATCCATATCCACAATATTTAAATCACATTTAATTACATTGGATAATCATTCTCATGCATTCAGATAATGTGAATCAAATTCACATTATTCATGGTAATTAAATTACATTTAATTATCCATTTCTCAATGCTTAGATATAATTCAACTTTGGAATTAGTCATGAACTCTTTCAAGAATAATGCGCTTTCTCTGCAGATACTTGGAGATTAGGACAGAGCGATTGTATTGTTCCACGTATAGTGACTTGGATATTGAGATCACATCTCAAATCCAGATCTCACAGACCTCTTATTGATGCTTGATTTAATCAAGGCCTCAAATCTAATCTTCTCATTGCATCTGAATCTCATTCAGATCAATGTCAAACACTTGGACCAAGATCTGATTACTTCTCTACTGAGAGGAGTCAATAAAATCCAGACCTGTTTCATCACTCCCTCGGAATGGAAGCATCATCGTTATACAATCGTTTATGATCACATCACCCTCAGGTATTCCTAATACATGTATATCCTACATACTGGAAGACCTATGATGAACCCGAAGATATAGATCAATTTTACATTGTCATCTTCATGGTTTCATCATCAAGTTTCTCAATCTTGGTCATTGGGATTTGGTATCGATCATATGCTTTCCAAAAGCATATATCATACCTTCAAATTCTTGTCATGCTTCTAAAGCGCAACGACCATGCTTGGAATTTGATCGGTCACGATACCTCATGAGCAAGCTCGTGTCTTCTGGTTTAGAACATGTATGATCCCTTCGAGAGATCGTATTACTCATATGCCCTTGTATGCACACCAGCGCGCCGGTAGATAGACCTTGGTTAGGCCATCAACCTATTGGTCTGCCAAATGTGCATACTCCGACATATAGTAACACATCTATCTCCAGTCAAAGGATATGTGCCTGTATTGTGACAGTATATGATATATGACTTTGGTTATCTCGATCTCGTTAAGTCAATTCTTTGACCTAACTAATCTGACACTTCTGAATCTCTATTCTCATGCAGAGGACCTGCATCAAGAGGTTGGTCAGATATCAACCTATATGAGAAAGGATTGCCATCTCCTACTCTGGTTGGAGATCATCTCTTAACAATCATTTGACAGTGCTTGATGAGTCCTCAATCTAACTCCTTAGATTTTCATCCAAACACCAGCCTCAATGATTCTATTATTGAATCAACAACTGTATGATTATTAAGATGGCTATGGTAAATAACCCTAATTATACAGAGGGACCTTATAGTGCATTCATTCATTTAATCTCAGAAAAGGGAGTGAAAAGATAATCAATAACTTTTATTGATAAATCAAACATTACAATAACGTTTACTGTTGGAATGGTTCGCCTCAGGCTTACATGGCTAACAATCTCCCACTAGCCCTCAGAACCATTCAGGTACAATCCTTAAACCCATACTCATTACATGCTGGTCGAAAACCTTCTGTGTCAGAGGTTTGGTAAGGGGATCAGCAACATTGTCGGTAGAGGCCACCTTGGTGATGATGATGTCACCACGCTTTTGAATCTCCTGAATGATGTGGTATTTCCTTTCCATGTGCTTGCTCTTTTGATGCCATCTGGATTCCTTCGCCTAGGCAATGGTCCCGAGTTATCGCAGAATAACGGGATGGGAGTATCAGAGGAAACTACACCAAGTTCCAGGATGAACTTATGTAACCACACCGCCTCCTTTGCAACATCTGATACAGCAATGTATTCATCTTCTGTTGTTGAATCTGTTGTAGTATCCTGCTTCTTGCTTCTCCAGCTCATAGCACCACCGTTCAACAAGAACACAAACCTTGATGTCGACTTTCGATCATCTACATCCGACTGGAAGTCTGAATTTGTGTATCCCAAGACTTGGAGATCACCATCTCCATAGACTAAGATGTAATCTTGCGTCCATCTTAGATACTTGAAAATTTTCTTCACTGCATTTCAGTGTCGTTCTCCACAGCAAGACTGGTAGCAACTTACCACTCCCACTGCATGGCAGATATACGGCCTAGTACACATCATGACGTACATTAAGCTTCCTATAGGTGATGCATTGGGGCATCCAGCCATGGCCTTCTTTTCCTCGATAGTTTGAGGAGCCATCCCCTTAAACAGTTGTATACCATGACTTAAGGGGAGGAAACCTTTCTTAGAACTATCCATACGGAAATGTTCAAGAATCTCCTTAATGTAGCCATGTTGTGATAATCCCAACATCCTCTTTTCTCGATTTCTGAACAGCTTGAAACCTAAGATGTAAGAGGCTTCTCGAAGATCTTTCATCACGAAGGTATGAGATAGACAAATATTAACAATGGTCATCATCCTTGTATCATTTTCAATGATAACGATGTCATCTACGTAAAGCACGATGAACACAATGGCGCTCACACTAAGCTTCTTGTACACACAAGGTTCATAAGGATTCTGCACAAAATCATAACGCTTTATGGTTTCGTCAAATTTGATGTTCCAGCTACGAGAAGCTTGTTTGAGCCCATAGATGGATTTCTTCAACTTGCATATTTTACCTTCCTCGGTTATGAAGTCCTGGGGCTGCTCCATATAGATATCCTCCTTGAGGTATCCATTGAGGAAAGCTGTCTTGACGTCCATCTGCCATATGTCGTAGTCAAGAGATGCAGCTATAGCTAGAAGTGTCCTGATGGACTTAAGCATAGCCACAGGAGGGAATGTCTTATCTTAGACGATGTCTTCTCTCTGTGTGTAGCCTTTGTCCACGAGCCGTGCTTTGAAAGTCTCCACTTTCCCATCAGGTCCCCTTTTCCTCTTGAAGATCCATTTACACCCAATGGGTTTTACCCCTTTAGGTGGATCCTCTAGGGTCCATACACCATTCTTATGCATGGAGTCAATTTCTGACTTCATTGCTAGCATCCATCTATCCATGTCATGATCCGCGAGTGCTTCGTCAAATGAAGCAGGATCATTGTCAGTTTCACCTGACACATGGAATCCATACCTTTTAGGTGGTGCAACCACCCTCGAACTCCTTTGAAGAGGTATGGGTGTTTGATCTTCATTTTTCTCTTCAGTTTCTGGTTCAGGAAGCATAGAATCATCTGGGAATTCAATGAGTTCCTCTACTTCATTTTTGTCATGATCTTTAAGGAAGTCATCCTCCGGAAATCTAATATCTCTATACACGAAAACCTTTTGGGTCTCAGGGTCATAAAGCTGATACCCAATACCCTCTTTAACATACCAATGAAGTAGCACTCTTGAGTGCGAGATTCTAGCTTACTTGCATCCATGTTCTTCACATGGACCAAGCAACTCCAAACCCTCAAGTGTTTAACACTTGGTTTGGTTCCATACCAAAGCTCATGAGGAGTCTTAGGTATATATTTGCTAGGAATCTTGTTTAGGATATATATTTCAGTCTCTACCACATATCTCCAGAAACTAAGTGGTAGATGTGCTTTGCTCATCATTGAGACCATATCCATGATAGTCTTGTTGCGTCTTTTAGCATCAGCATTAAGTTAGGGGGTTCCAAGAGGAGAGAGATTGGAGATAATTCCATTCTCTTTAAGGTATTCCTTGAATTCATCTGAGAGGTATTCGCCACCTCGGTCAGACCGAATTTGTTTAATCTTCCAATCGATTTGGTTTTCAACCAAGGCCTTGAACTCTTTGATCTTTTCAAAGGTTTCAAATTTATGACGTAATAGGAAGATAAAACCGTATCACGAATGGTCATCAATAAACGTCAAGTAATATCGATATCCATTTCAAGTCGCGGTACTGAAAGGACCACATACATCAGTATGTATAAGGTCAAGAATACCTTCGCATCTTGTAACCTTGTTACTAAAAGGCATCCTAGTCATTTTTCCTCGAATACAATGTTCACAGGTACGCAAAGGTTGAATCTTTAGAAAATCTAAGGGTCGACCCTTTATCAATCTATTGATCCTATCAACAGATAAATGACCAAGCCTTTGATACCAAATCATGTTTGAGTGATTTCCATTCTCCCAGGACCTTTTAGGGTTTTTCTTAGTGGTAGTAACATTCATGACATGTTCATCAATGCACGATTCGTAGAGTCCACCAGAAGTCAAAACACCACCCACAATATATTTATCATAATGACTTATGACTACTTTGTTACAGAAAAGGAATGAATATCCATTTCTAACACGCTTAGATACAGATATTAATTCCTTCTGACTTCAGGCACATAAAGACACTCTTTAAGTACTAGGACTCTTCCACTAGATAACTATAGTCGCCAGGTCCCGACGGTGACTGCTGCAACACTCGCATCAGATCCCATCTGGATGACTATCTTAGTTTCCTAAAACAAATGAAATAAATTGCATACATAAACAAAAACACTAGAATCTATAATCCAACTTCCTTCTCGTCCAACGAGAAAACTAGTTTCAATGATAAAAGTAGATTTCAGACCTTCTGGGGCTTTACCTTTGTCGATCGACTTCAAGTAATCCGGACAATTGCACTTCTAGTGCCCCGGCTTCTTGTATTGATGACATACATCATTTTTCTTCGATGCTATCAGAGTTGATGCATTGGTAGATGAGACAACTCATTGACTCTTCTTCTTTCTCTTCTGGGACAGGCCCTTCCGAGAACCATACTTCTGATCGCGCTTTCCTTTGACATGTGCAACCAATGCACTGCCAGAGGGGCTATCCTTCCTCATTACATCTTCAGCAGACTTTAATGCAGCCAATTGCCCGGCGTTAGAAAAATCAACTTTGCTCATGTGGAACGTGACAACAAAGTTGTTGAAAGACTTAGGGAGCAACGACAAAATAAAGTCAGCTTGCATGTCTGCATCCATGTCAGCTCCTAGGGTTTCCAATTCAGAAAGGTACCCGAACATTTTGAGTACATGTTCTCTGACAGAGGTCCCTTCCTACAACTTGCAACGAATAAGTTCTCTCGTTATATTGTAATGCTATGTGCGGTTCACATCACCGAACAATTCCCTCAGATTTATCATTATATCATGGCAAGTGGCCATTTCCACATGTTGCTTCTACATCACATTGGACAATGAACCCATAATGTAACATCTTGCCAGATTATGATCTTCCTCATGTTTTTCATTATAACTGATTTCCTCCGGAGTCTTTGGGTCTATGTCTAATTTCTTTGACAGCACATAAGATATGCGCTCTGCCGAAAGAACAAGATCTAAATTTCGGATCCAATCCGAATAATTTGGTCCGGTCAACTGATTGACCTCTATAAGCCTACTAAGTGGGTTCATTGATTTCATTTTCTGAAATTAAGAATGCACTATATTAGAATATATGAATAAAAATATATTCAATTACATTTCTTTGATTAAGGAATTTTTAATCAAATTAGTCTTGCTTTTCAACTTTGAAAGTTACTTTCAAAGCAAGAGATATACTTACCGCTATATCTTTAGCAAGATCTGGAATCTCCTCTTTATCTTTGTCACATCCCAATAATATGAGAACTTGCAACTCGGATAAAAAGAAGCGGGAACACATTGTGCCTTGCAAGTCCAACTTGCATTTCCCAATTCGATCTTTAACACCCATGCCCATCACCCCTAAGGTGATGTTGACCCGTTGTTAATTGAACCAATCGTCAATAGGAATACAACTCGCTATGTGCAATCCAATATGGCCCTAATAATATGAGGACTCCATATTGGGGTGATTACGCATACGTCCTTACTTTTCCGAGAAGCGAAGAACCCGATCAAAATGAATTGTATGCAGGAGTTGTCACTTCGGACAGACGTCTCCTACATACAATATTTGGCGACGGAACCCTTCGCCTTGATGGAAGACCATGGTTGTCACTTATGTGATCCTCCACCTCTTATTCAAATTTCAATTAATTATCATGAATCGTATTCATATAATTAATTCTTCCAATGGATATACACACCTATTCATAATAGAGTGTTTTTAATTGGATATAATTAATTTAATCACATTAAATCAATTATATTCCAATTCAATCAACAAACTTGATTGTTACTTGAAAAATATGGTATTATCTCAAAGTACGTATTAATTCGAAATTTTAAGAATTAGAAAATACACTATGATTTCTCCAGCATTATCGAGTCCCTACCCGCTGTCATGACCACTACCGACAGAAGTGGGACAGACCTCACACGGTGCAACCTGCTACCCCAACGCTCCCCGACTAGACACCATATCCACCTCGGGAAAGGATAATGCAAAATCGATTGTGTACTTGAGATGTTCATAGGTTTTTCAACTTTAATTATACCATATAGTAATAATCAAAAACTATTTTGATTATAAGAAATTTGCTAGACAAATTCTCAAACCTATTCAAGTAACATGTTTGTTGAAAGTGTAACAAGTAACCAATTGGTGATCTAGATCAAAATCTAATCATTTATTGGTTGAGGCAATATCATTTTATCATCTACAATTTCTTAAATATTATTCATAATTATTCCATGAAATTAACCATTAATTTCATAAGTTTTTTAAAGGACGGTCACAAGGTTCATGATTAGGATTGCAATTTCCACAGTGACCCTTACTTACTAAAATTAGAATATCTCATTAATTTTAAATCCAAATTATAGAAAATCGGTTTCTAAAGTTTGCTAACTTGATTTAGAACAGATCTTAGGTGATTAGCACATATTTTCAGACGTTTTAAAATAGTAATTAACCCCTTAATTAGTCATTATTCGCCATCCCCGAAACAGTGGATATATGATCATTAAAAAAGTCATAACTTGAGTTATCAGATACCAAATCACGTAAACTCAAATCCCACGATTTAGTTAATTAATGGGAAACATTATACATGTGATAGATTCATGTTTAAATATTTTAAACAGGGCCGAAATTTATCACAAAATAGGGCTGCAAAAGTTGAAATGCGGTAAAAATTTTCATGTACCCTAACGAGCCCAAATCTTCCAAGGTTTATGGATCGAATCCAAAACCTCCAACTTGACTCTGATACTACTTGAAGGATATGGTATGATCCTCAAGCGCATCACGGAAGCATGATGATCATATCGTATACGATCAAGAGCGACTAGTCGCACTAGTTGCTCAGTGCAGCGGAATTTTTAAAAAAAGTAAATGACAAAAGTACATGATCCAAGAACATTTCTTGGATCATTTCATCTAACCACATAGAAAATACAGGAATACCTCTTGGAGCGTGGTTGCAATCGAGCCTCTAATAGAAGAGACCTCCTTCCTCAAGTCCGATCCGTCGAAGGAGACACTTGAGAGCGCGGGGATGAGTCGTGTGCTTCTCACAATCCAAGTTGATGATCCAAGCAGCAGATCTCCTGATCTCATCTCATGAGATCGAACGCCTTCTTCACGAGCGTCACACACCAAATAAGATGGAGATCGAAGAGTCGTCGAAGCAAGCACGACGACAAAGGCGACCTTCTTTTTATGAGAGTGGGCGGCCTCTCAAAGAGAGAAGGGAGGGAGTATGCGTGAGAATGAGAGGGAGAGAGAGAGATGTCATCGAGATTGCGTAACTCGAAGAGCAAAGGGTGACTCTTCTTTTACAGGGTTTTGGGAGTCCATGGATCCCAATCCATGGACAACACACAATCAATGGATGAGATTGATTTGTGTTTGTTTCAACGGCTAAGATATTGTTGTAAAAACACAACAATAGATGAATTAATTTAAATTAATTCATATTGATAAATCAACATAATTAATTTCAAATTAAACTATATTTACTAGTGATGAGATAATGAGGAGACTAACCTCTTTCCCTAAGGGGGGGGACTGCTACTCTTCTCCACATGGAGAGTTGTAGCCATCCACTCCTCTTGAGTGGAATGAGTCTATCTCCTCTAATTATCATGAAATCTCATTATCTCATGATATCTCCTTAATTTACAACAACTCTTGTTGTAAATAATTTTCATAAAAAATAATTCACAATTATCTTGTGAAAAAATTCAATCAAGCCATTGAAATTATGTGAATCTCATTCACTACCCAAAACTAAATGTAATTTATATTTTCAATTAATCATTCAATGTGAATCCAATTCACATTAACAATTAATCAACAAATATAAATCGCAAAACATTCTCTCTCATATATTATAAATCACATTTATAATATACAAGGATTAATTGGATAGTATTATCCACATTATCCATATACACAATAATTAAATCACATTTAATTTCATTGGATAATCATTCTCATGCATTCAGATAATGTGAATCAAATTCACATCATTCATGATAATTAACTCACATTTAATTATCCATTTCTCAATGCTTAGATAAAATTCAACTTTGGAATTATTCCTGGTCTCTTTCAAGAATAACACGCTTTCTCCGCAGATACTTGGAGATAAGGATATGGCGATTGTATTCTTCCACGTATAGTGACTTGGATATTGAGATCACATCTCAAATCCAGATCTCACAGACCTCTCATAGATGCTTGATTTTCAAGGCTGCAAATCTAATCTTCTCATTGCATCTGAATCTCATTCAGATCAATGTCGAATACTTGGACCAAGATCAGATTACTTCTCTACTGAGAGGAGTCACTAAAATCCAGACATGTTTCATCACTCCCTCGGAATGGAAGCGTCATGGTTATACAATCGTTTATGATCACATCATCCTCAGGTATTCCTAATACCTGTACATCCTGTATACTGGAAGACCTATGATGAACCGAAGATATAGATCAATTTTACAATGTCATCTTCATGGTTTCATCATCAAGTTTCTCAATCTTGGTCACTGGGATTTGGTATTGATCATATGCTTTCCAAAAGCATATATCGTACCTTCAAATTCTTGTCATGCTTCTAAAGTACGACGACCATGCATGGAATTTGATCGGTCCCAATACCTCATGAGTGAGCTCATGTCTTCCGGTTCATAAGTGAACCTGTATGATCCCTTTGAGAGATCCTATTACTCATATGCCCTTGTATGCACACTAGCGCGTCGGTGTATAGACCTTGGTTAGGCCATCAACCTATTGGTCTGCCAAATGTAAATACTCAAACATATAGTAACACATCTGTCTCCGATCAGAGGATGTGTGCATGTATCGTGACAGTATATGATATAGGACTTCGATTATCTCAATCTCGTTAAGTCAACTCTTTGACCTAACTAATCCGGCACTTCCGAATCTCTATTCCCATGTAGAGGACCTACATCAAGAGGTCACACATATATCAGCCTATATGAGAAAGGATTGCCATCTCCTACTCAGGTTGGAGATCATCTCTTAACAATCATTTGACGGTGCTTGATGAGTCCTCAGTCTAACTCCTTAGATATTCATCAAAACACTAGCCTCTATGATTCTATTATTGAATCAACAGCTGTATGATTATTAAGATGGATATGGTACATAACCTTAATTGTACAAAGGGACCTTATAGTGCATTCATTCTATCTCAGAAAAGGGAGTGAAAAGAGAATCAATAACTTTTATTGATAAATCGAACATTACAATAACATTTATTGTTGGAATGGTTCACCTTGGGATCACATGGCTAACATACCATTCATGAGATTAACAACATTATATAACATAAAATCAAGTATACCTGAATTGAGGAATGGTGAGGCACTACAAGCTTTCTACTCCCTATGCTTGAAGTTCTTAGGGTTAGTCTCTACCTGCGATGATATGATCGCCTTCGTTGTTGTGAGGTCATCAATCTTCTAGCTCATCTCATTCATGTTTTTAATCAGCTGTGCCAAGCAATCGAGAGCGGGATTTACGGAAGCTGCCTCAGATGATTTAGCAACATGGTTTTGCCAAGGCATTTAGTAGCGAGGCTTCTACAGGAAGTTCTGATAATGATGCCGAGGGTGTTGTTGGTATTGGTATTGAGGAGGAGGATAGTTCTGATACGGACCTACTGACTGCTGCTGATAGAAAGGTTGGCAATAATCCAGCGGTTGGAAGTTCTTTCTCTAGGTGTAATTCTGATGTAGTAGAGACTATTAATGCGGTCGTCGTTGGTGCTAGTGTTGCTGGAAATTTCATCCAACCTGATTCTAGTGGAATGGTCGGTTGGCCTGTGCTTGACCTTGCAATTGTCCACCGGGATGGGTCATACTATTCAATTGCCCAAACAACATCCACTTCATTGATCTACGGAGGTGGTGGCTGAAGATGCCTCTTCTACCCTTGTTAATTCAACCAAATTATCGATCAAATTAAAAATTAAGTTCCTTGCAGTCGGGTAATCAAGACTTCATAAAAAAACACCACTAAGACTTTATGAAGAATCAAGTTTAAGCGGCAGATTTATTTTACTTGGGCAAGCCCACAGTCGAACTCAGGGAGGCAACTGTCTCCTTAGAGAAACTTTCAGTCAATTTTGAGATCAGGTCTTCAGAAGAATATTTTTGGTCTTTTTAGGATCTTTTATGCAATTAAGGAAAAACGATGCAATTTCAGACCAAATTTGCAAGTTAAAATGAGAAATATAGTCAAATAAAGTCCAAAATTAATGAAACTTGGCCATATGATGGAATGCTTTGAACCTAAGTGTCTACAATTTTTTGGAATATTTAGACTCTAGATGAATTCACTATGAATAAATAATGAATGCATGGCGGTTTTTACAAAATTAATTCTAATAAATACCAAGAGCCAATATTTTTAGATATAAAAATTATCCTAGATAGGTCTAAGTAAGATGAATCCAGGAAAATTAATAAACCTAAAAATCTATGTGAATTGGACCTATTAAAAATCAATTAAGCAAATTACTGTTTGATTTATTCAGACCTCATGATGTGTGCGAATGCAATGATTTTTGGGCACATTGAAGAGTAATTTATCCTAGGTCTAATGTGATGTTATGGGAATTTTTGGAGCAACAAAGAATTTAATATTAATTAAAAGGCATACAATGGGCAAAATATATCAAATTTCACCAAAAGAATATTATTAAAATCAAGATGGCTCACAAAAATAAGACACATGTCACACAAGATTGAGGACAAGTTAAACTACAACATGCAATTTTTAGAAATTTAAAATGATGAAATATGGACTCCTAAATATGTGTGCAAAGACAGGGACCAAAATGCAATACAGAAAATAAAATTTCTGAAAAAACATGCGTACAGGGACTCAAATGCAAATACCTATAATGCTGGGGGCATGAGTGCAATTTGTCCACGAGAACATGTGCTCCTCACGTGGTGCGTGTGGCAGGGACCAGAATGTAATTTCAGAAACTTTCCAAGGCCTTTGTGCAAATTACCCAGACCTCACGTGAGAGACGCGTGAGGGGGCTAGGCTCGGACGGCGTTGGAGGCTCGGGCAGAGGCTCGGAAGACTTTGGAGGCTCGGGCTAGCTTCGAATATGCTTCGGTCACTCCGAGCCTAAGGTCGGGGAAGAGGCTCGAAGTCTCCACGTGGCGAAGGATGGACCGTCAGATCAGAAGTCAATCCAATGGCTCTGATGGATGGCGATGTGGCTCGATCAAGGAACGTCAGATCAGGGAGATCTCACGGTGGTGACTGTTGATGCGTGGCTTGCTGCGGGCCGTTGGATAGCGATCAATCCAATGGTATCCGGAGATCGATGGTGATGCAACGTGGCAAGATGCGGTCCGTTAGATCAAAAAGATCCAACGGATGCGGGTGCTGGTCCACGTATTGAGATGAGAATCGTTGGATCGGGAAGATCCAACGGTAGCCGGAAGCCTTCTTCTCCGATCCACCGCCTCTTGCGGCGGACTTGGCGGGGCTCCGCGACGATGTTATGGCTCCGCCGCCTTCGCCTGAGGATGTGGAAGCTCGCCGACGACCCCTTGATGGCTCAGGTCGATCGTGGGAACATCAGGAGTCTGTCGGAGGTTCTGGAGGCGGCTGGAGTCAACCGGAGGCCGGTGGAGACGAAGCTCAAAGCGGCTCCGGTGTGAGGTCCGACCAATGAAGATGAAGGTACCTGCAAGGTTAGTCTATGCAAGGAAGCATGTGCAATGTGCTCGTGAGGTGAGTGTGAGTGCAGTGAGGCTTGGAGCGTGAAGTGAACGGTGGCTGATGGTCCTCCTCCGCCGTGGCGGCGGAGCTTTTGTCAGAAGGGGGTGCAACGTGTCGTGAGGACAAGCTAAGAGTGTCGCGATGATCAGAGCTCCAAGTCGGAGCTTGGTGGATGGTCAGTGGAAGATGAAATCGAATGAGGTGGCAGAATAAATTAAGAGAAGAATAAAGGAAAGAAAGAAGAAGATCGGATAGGAGATGGAGGGATCTACCTGAGGATTGGAAGCTCGAAGAGTACTCCCGGTCGTCGTTCGAGGGACGGTAGAGGGACCGAGCTCAAGCAGCTCGTCGGAGGAGCTACGGCATGGCGGGGATATGCCATGGATCTCACCGGAGGTGAAGACCTGTCGTCGCTCGATTTCACCCTCAATTGATGTCACCAATGGAAAGCTAAGAAGAGATCTAGGATGCCTCTCGCTATGGCGGATGGGGTGAAAAGAGGCTGGAGGTGCTGGATCTATAGAGAGAAGGTGAAGGTAATAGTTGATGAATCTCCATTTCATCACCTTTATTCTATCATTTTGGCCTTAAATCCCAACAAATGCATGTAAATAGCATTAATTTGTATATAATAGCATTCATGATTCATTGTATTTATTGTGCATAAAATAAGGTTTTTAATGCCAAAATTATAGAATAAAGAGAAGAAAAGAAAAAGGAATAAAATATTGCAAATAGTTTATGACTAGAACCCCGAGACCAAGGCCAGCATGGAATTGGTCGACAAGGAATAAAGTAGGGGGAGATAAGGGCCTGTATACAATAAATACCTCATTTATTTATTCATTTATTTATGCATTTTGACACCTATTTTGTACATAATTATTTATTCATCAAATAAAGAAACTTTGTACATAAAAGTTGTAGATAATAATGTAAATAAAAATACAAAATTGAGTTTGTGCAAAAATAATACTCAGTGTACATTTTATACACAGAATAAAAAGCAAAAATCTCAACTTCACAGACCCATATCTTTCAAATAAAAACTCCAAATCACCCAAACTCACCTTTAATTGTATATAGCATTCCAAGAACTATTTAATAAAATTTGTTTCATGATTTTTGGAGATCATCTGTTGAAGTTAGGTTTTTGACCCTCCTTGTATATAGGACTGATTAAAATATTCATTTTATTCAATATTCGTTATGTTTATTTTTAGAATTGTGTAAATAATGTATATAATACATGTACATATTGAAATTAAAAGAAAACCAAAAAGAATTTGTAAAATAAAATAAGTTTATGTAATACATAGGCAAAATACCTATGTTAAGAATGTACATAAATAAAAAGGGATTTTATTCTTTTATTCTTTATTTTTATAAGGTTGTACATATTACATATAACTTATTAAAAATACAAATCCAAAATAAAAACAAATAAAATACATTAAATAAATAAAATGTATATAATATATAGGTAAAATACCTATAAGTATACCTACATATACATATACACATTTATTTAAATATGTAAATAAACTCATAAAAATTATAAAAATATATTTGTACTCATAAAAATAAGTTATAAATTTATAAAATAAAAAAATAAAAAAATTAAAATGAAATAAACAAAATAAAAATAAATATATGTAAAAATACTTATAAATAAATTATTTTAATAAAATCGTAATAAATACTTCAAAAAATAAATAAAAATCATAAATAAATAACACATTAATTTATAAACATTTTTTATTTTATAAGTAAAATCTAATTCATTCATTTATTATGTTAAATAATTAGGTCAAGCCCAGGCTGATGTGGACCAATCAGGGGCTAGGGAGTGTTGACCTCCGGTCAACTCCCCCCTGCGCCTCTGACGTCCGTCAGAACTGTCGTGTCCCCCGATTTCCTCCATTTTTCCCGGTCGATTGGTTGCTCCATCACCAACAGTCTCTTCACGGAATTTTCTCCCAGATGAATCATGATCCTCGCCGTCTACTTAGATTGCTTGTACATACCACCGATTCTTTGATTTTAGCCGGTCAATAAGGGCGCCCAACCTTGTTTATAAATAAGTCCATCTCCTTCGTCCGAGCTTTTTGTCCATTTCCTAAGCCCTAGAACCCTCGCCTTCGGTCAAGCGTGTATCCTGGTGACAGCAAGAGGTCCCCTGAAGCTCCGAGGAGGTTCGCGGATGATGGAGATGCGCCCACGGCGGCGCTCCGGCAGCCGTCCTGCTCCTTGGCCCTCCGTCCAAGTCGAGCTGCGCCTTTATATTTCTTAGGTAGTTTTTCATGTCAGCATTTTATTTATGTCTTTTATTTCGCATTTAGATTACTAGTGTAGCGTAATTTAGGTAAATCTAAGTTCGCTGGAGCTCTGCTCCGGCGACTTCGCCACCTTGTTTCCGACCGTTTTCCGACACCATTTCACCTTCATTTCGATCCCCTTCGCCTTCTACACCTCCAGACCACTCCATCCCAACCAGATCTGCTCCAGATCTGCGAACCGAAGCCTCAACTCCGTCTTTCGCCGGAGGCTTCGCCATTTCGCCCATTTTAGCGCTAACTGCTTCAAACCCCAGGTCGAGGTTGAAGCCCTCGAGCCGTGCTTTGTTCCTGTGCAGGTTAGGTGCGTTGAAGAGCACCATGAGACGTTTCCAAGGCCGGCGGAGGTACCTGGAGCTGCGTTCCTTCCCCGAGCTCGTGGCGTCGCTCCAGGGTACCTCGGTCCGATCTAGCACCTCCAGCCGATCAAGCAACCTGCCAGGAAGCTTTTGGGACGCTCAGGTGCAGCGATGAACGGCGGAGGAGCGAGACCTAGGCGGAAGAAGCTCGCACCGACGAGCTTTCTTCCCTGTTCTTGCACGTGTGCTCCCCGCCGTTGGATGAAGACGAAGGCCCAGGTCATCGATCAGCTGTCCGATCTTCCAAAGCCCAGACCGTTGGATCACGTGGGTGATCTAATCTCAGACGTCATATCGCGAACCGTCATCGGCTCACGTAGTGGCGACGCGTGTCAAGTGAAGAAAGCCAAGCCGTTGGATCGCGCGCCTATTGGGGGTAATTTGCATATTTTAGCCCCCGCTCTTTTTGTATTTAATTTTTAATTCTGTAAATAATTTTTAACGTTGTAAATAAAATGTAATTTTTGCTGAAAGGACCCTGAGGTTTATAGAATTGCATTTAGGTCCTTCCGTGCCTCACGTGCAGTCCCACGTGAGGCACGTGAAATTTACACTTTAACCCTGGCGGGTCTTGTAAATTGTAAATTAGCCCCAAAACTTTAAATAAATGTTTATTTCTATAGGTATTTTTGCACTGTGCCCCCTGTTACTTATTTTATTTGCAAAAATGCCCCTACCAGGCTATTTATTTTTGTGTCTTTTATCTATTTATTAAAAATACCTATGAGGCTTCTAAAAATCCTAAAAAATTAGGATAAATGTTTCATGTGATGTTCTTGCACGCCCATATTTTATTTCATGTTTTTTGAATTTTTCCTAATTATTAAAAATGAAAAAGAAGCCCTTTGTGTCTTGTTTAAATTAAAAAATACAAAAAAATTATAAAATAATTTTGAAAAATTACAAAAAAATTATATATGGTATCTTAATATATATATATTGAGTCCAGGAATTAAAAAAACCTAAAAATATGAAAAAGAAAAATAAAAAAATCAGAAAGCTCCAAAATCCAACAAAAAATAGAAAAACCCTTAAAAAATCCCAAAAATACATTTTTCTCTTTTATAATTATCTATATATTATTTCTAAAGCGTTAAAATTAATTTGGGTAATTTTGGGAAGTATTTCATTTTTTTAAAACCCAAATCAAGTTCGACTAGTTAATTAGTCCATATTGTGGACATTTTTGAAATTAAAAATATATAAAAATTAGAAATATTCCAGAAAAATAACAAAAAAATTAGAAAAATATTAAAAAGCTAAAAAAACTATAGCTATATATATTTTTAGTATTTATGTCTCTATATATATATTTATGATAGTATTCCTCTCTCTCTCTTCTTATATATATATATATCTTTATATATATGTATACATATCTATATATTATATAATTAAAAATATAAAAAGAAAATAAAAAAAATATAAAATATAAAAACAAAATAAAAATTATAAATAAATAAATAAATATAAAAAAATGTAAAAACCAAAAACCCACAAAAACAATAATTGGACATGAACAATGGATTGAATAATTACACAACACATACAACCATTCGCCTCCCAGTGTTCGACCTCTACCTGTACTTACACCTATACACATTTGCATGTAGAGTTATAGTAAATTTTAACTCCACATTTTTTTGGATATTCATTGCATATATTTATTGTGGGTTAATTGTTGATTGATTTGGGAGTCTGTTGAGCGGTCGCCGCAGCAACATTGTGATCCCGCCTTGTGTGGATTACTCTAGGCCCTCACAATTCCCTTTCATCAAATGGCGCCGTTGCCGGGGAGGCAACGGATTTTGTATGATTTTGTGAGCTTATTTGTTCATTTATTTAATCATTTGCTCATGTCCATGAATCATTTATTTATTTGTTTGGTTTTTATTTCTATTTGAACTTACTTGATTGACTGCTCTGACCATCTCTTTTCTTTGTCTTTGGTGCGAGGGACCGCCAAGCGAAGGAGGACCTCCTAGGAGGGCCTATGCACCCGAGCAAGGCGAAGTTGGCTCCTCTATGCCAGCCAACAGGAGAGGGCATCAAGGATAGCAGAAGGAGAATTTTTGAAGGCAGTCTATTTTATGCATTTTATTCTATTATGTATATTTATGTGAGAGAGTGACACTTAGAATTTTGTAATAATACAGGACTCTCACAGGTACACTTCGACTCCCGAGGTCCAGTGCCCGAGGGATTGTTCCCTTGGGGGCCTCGATGATTTTGACGCTTTTTCTTTTCTTTATTTTATTTAATTTTTATTATTTTGTGTGAATGAGCCTTAGCTTAGGAGTTGCTTGCCCGTAGAGTTAGGTCCAAACACCCTAATATATATTTGCATGTACCTATAGTTCGCTTTGGACCTAGATCAAACTCTAAACAGCCGTTCATTTATCTCTTAGCCTTTGTGCCACAACGAGCCCCGCAAAGCGCTTTCTCCTAAACTCAAGTGTGTTGAGCAGAGGAGTGGTGAGCCAAGACCGGACTTTTTGAGGCTAAAGATGAATGAGCGACTTGTGGTGCTTCACGATAATAGCAATTTCTGTACCTAGGGCGATTTCTTCGGCTTGCATTTGCATATAACATAAGTTTCAAATTCTGTTTTGCATTCCGCATGGAGAGAGCTGGGAGGCACTGTAAGTCTTCTTACTTGGCATGCGTCATTGTTTTCCGACTTGCATGGCTTTTCCGATCTTCTCCCTCTGTTTTTGCCAACCTAGGATGCTTAATGGAAATTGGAACTTCGATAGGCACGTGCATTGAAAAATACCCCAAAAAAGTGATAACTTAAATAAAATCGGGACTGCTAACTCTATTGGACCTAAAAACAAAATGTAATGGATTCCTTGTCTTGGGGAGCGCAACCCCCTCATTGTATGCGTTTTAAATTGCTCACGTAGACACTAAGGAGTAGAGCCCAAATCCCATCAGAGCCTCCTAAGTATTTTTACAACTTTGTGATTTTCACCTCACTCTAAAACTGAAAAGATAAATGACCGTCACCTGACGGTCTTCACTGTGCTGAGTAGGTGAATTGGGGGTTTGCCTTGTGTATTGATTGTGACTTGGAGTTCATTGTGTTTTTCATTACTTGAGTAGTCGGTCCCGTCCGTGTGAGTCATGCATTTTTCGTTTTTGAGTCTCTCTACCTCTCTTATACATATATCTCCTCATCTGCATCGAGTCATGATATTGGCGCTTGAGCTCAATTATTTCTTCGCCAAGTCCTTCGTTTCCCCTCTTCTTCACCATCTTCCTCGTATCCATCGTACCATCTCCATCTTCTTCGGTTCGAGGAGAGCCTGCTCTTCGAACCACCATTTTGACGGTGTTCCCGCCTTATGTGGACACCCAATTTTGTCTGTATCCCGATCTTCTCGCCCGCCCTCCTCGTACCCTCTGTATCACCTTTCGACTCCCCATGATATTGGCACGCACGCTCAATCAGCTTCTCCCCCCCATTGTATACCCTTCTTATCCATCTTCCTCGTGTCCCCCGTATCATCTCTCCCTTTACCCAGGAATGCTGTGCATATTGATGAAGCCCGCATCGAGGATTATGTATACTGATTATTTGTAAGTCGGGCCAATGATGTTGAGGATGCTAAGATTGATGTGATGGATTTGTCTTTGATACATGCATATGGGCTTCTTGAGGATTTTCGCTGATGCATAGAGCATAGGTGTGATGCATTGTTGAGGAATTTTAGTTCTCGCACACCGGATTAAGGATGTGATATGATGCGATAATTTGATGAAGACTTCATGCGTATTGATTGATCTATCTTTCTTGAGGTTCCAACCATCTTGATTTTGAGGATTGAATGCTTATTCTGATATGGAGTGCCTGATAGAGGTGTGCGGATCCTGCATGATCTCTCATCTTCCTATTTGACCCATCCTTGATCTCCTGACTCTCTAATCCACCCTGGCACTTAAAGGATTCCTGACTATTTTTCATGCCATCTCAGCTGTCTGGATTGACCCAAGGGATGTTTGGTGAATGACATGATTATTTGCTCCCTTGCATGATCTTATGCCCTCCAAATGATTGAGTGATTTATTGCTTTTAAGGACCTGAGATGACTTGTCAGCATTCCCATGACCTATATCGATGTAGCTCGCATTCCTCCCCGAGGACTATCTGCGGGAGAATGCAACAATTTCTAGGACTGCGGTTTCATTCACTGCTTGGATCGACATAGTGATGGGACCCGGAACCGAGTCAGATAATATGCTTGATTGGCCTCCCCCTGTGATTGTGTGCCTGACCTGTCGGTACACGAGGCCAATGTACTAGACTCATCTGAGTCAGCTCTCCTTGACGGTCCTCGCAAGGCAGAGCTCCATTTTTCTGATTGTTCCATGCCTAGTTCATAGCTCTCCGAGGGTTATCTGCGAGAAGCTATGACACATTATAGCAATGTTGGTCTCCTCTGCTGGTAGGCTGTCTGCCGCCTACCATGACCATATTCTGTGTGGGTCCATCTGATGGATCCGGCTCCTGTGAGCCTCCCTCTCTCCTTGACGACCCTCGCAAGGACAAGATGTACTCTGATTTTTCACTGTGTAGCCCACATCACTTCCCGAGGACTATCTGCGGAAGGATGTGACACTTTCTTTACGATCGGCTTCTCTCACTTCTGGTGCCTCCATTTGTTGGGGCACATCGCCAATTCGTCTGATACGAGCAGTCAGTCTCCCTTTCTGATTATGCGCTCGATCTGTTGGGGCATGAGACCGACCTGCTGAGACGCCTTTGCGTCCGCTCTCCTTGACGGTCCTCGCAAGGATGAGCTCTTTTCTGATTATTCCTTGACTAGATCGTAGCTCCCCGAGGGTTATCTGCGGGAGACTACGACATATTTCCGATCTGATTGGTCTCTTCTGTTGGTAGCCGATTTGTCGACTACTGAGACCACTGTATGGATCCGTCTGATGGATCCGGCTCCTTCGCGCCCTTCTCTTTCCTTGACGACCCTCACAAGGTAGAGACACATTCTGACTATTCTTTGCCTAGATTGCAGTACTCTCCGAGGACTACCTGTGGGAGACTGCGACACTCTCTTTACGCTCGGTTCCCACTGCTGTTGTGTCTCCGATCTGCAGAGCACGGAATCGAGTCATCTAATATGCATGATTTTTGGTCCCATCTTGACTTGCGTATCCGATCTGCTGATCATGGGACCCATCTGATTAGACTCCTTTGAGTCTGCTCGCCTTGACGGTCCTCGCAAGGTTGAGCTCCTGATATCTGCTATTTCCATTCCTAGCTGGCACCACGTTCCCCGAGGGTTATCCGCGGGACGCTGCCACACTTTCTTGATTTGACGGTCTCTTCTGTTGGTAGCCGATCCGTCGCCTACCGAGACCGTCTCTGTGATCCAATCTGATGGATCATGCTCCTTTGAGCCCGCTCATCTTGACGACCCTCGCAGGGGTGAGCTTCTATTCTGATTATTCATTGACTAGCATGTATTACTCCCCGAGGGTTATCTGCGGGAGAGTACATCATTTTCTAGGTACTCGGCTTCATTTCTGGTGTCTCCCATTTGGTGGAGCACGAAGCCGGGTCTTCTGACTTGTATACTCGGTCTCCTCCCTGGTTGTGTCTCCTGTCTGTTGGAGCACGGAGCCGAGTCTTCTGATTATTCTCTCATTCTGCTCACCTTGAGGACCCTCGCAAGAGTGAGCCACATATTCTATTGTTCGGTGTATTCTTGTGACTTTCAGATTATATCACCACCGTGCATCACACAGTCTCATAGGCTTCATTTCCGATCCATCTGAGACTCTGATTGACTAGGCTGATCTGTTGTCCCTGGTAGCTGACACCCACTTGATTGCATATCCAGGTGTCTTTTCACCTTCTGACTGCGTCCTCGTCTCATAGGGAGACGACGACGAGAGTACGGTATTCACTTGTCAGATACCGTCCTGTACTCCACAAGTTTTTCACCGCTTGTATATATGTGTGCCTTTTTCATTCTTTCTCCCATATGTTTTATGTGTGCCCCAGATCTATCGCCATATCTTTGTGTCTACACTTAGGACGTACCTTGTCCTAAGTATAGGGGGGTACACATCGCGTTGTTCTTTCGTTGTTCAGTTTTGTCACTCCTGTTGTTGCCTATACTTAGGATTATTTGATCCTAAGTTTAGGGGGGGTGATGCGTATATTCTCCACGATCGTTTAATCTATCTGTATATATCTCTTCTCTTCTTTTCTTCTTTTCTTCTTTTCCTTTTGTATCTTTTGAATCTAAATAAAAGGTGTCGCCCCTTTGTGTTAGTCTTCTGTACTTAGGACGTACTTTGTCCTAAGTATAGGGGGGTACACCCCTGATTTGTTAATTCTTTCATTTATTTATTCCCACCCTTGACCCTCCCTGCTTTGTGTACAGTCTGCTATACTTAGGATTACTTGATCCTAAGTATGGGGGGGACGGTCAAGTTCTCATTCATTCATCTTTTATTCATGTATTCGTTAGACTTGTCTATACTCAGTACGAGTTATGTCTTCTCTTTCTCTTTTCCGATCTATGAGGACATAGCTCCAGCTAAGTATAGGGGGGTCGTATATACTCTGTATATACTTTAGCCATAACTCGTACTTTTGCAATAATATAGCTAATAATTCTTTAAAAACCTTAATAAAAAGATGTGATTATTCCTCAGATTCTTTTTGTATATACTGATTAATAAATCAGGTTAAAAATATTTTTGCAAAACGATTTGAAAAATGGTGTGAACTGTTTGGAAAACTTTTTGTGAAGTATTTTCAACCTTTGTAAAAATATGTTGATTGCAAAAATTCTTCTATTTGTGTGAAATAAAGGATTTGAAAATCTATTTGCAAATGATTTTCAAAATGTTTGTAAAAATAGTGTGAAAAATGTATATAGTGTTTGAAAAATCTTTGCAAAATAGCTTTCAAATGTGTGTAAATATTTGCAAAAATTATCTTGTACTATAGTTTTCAAAATGATTTTTCAAATAAATCTGAGGAATGAAAGCATCTTAATAAATCAAATAACATTCTTTATCAATTGTATATACACCTTACTAAATTACTTTGTTAAAAACGGGAAATTCTATAAAATTCTTTAAGTCTTGTAAAATAAAGCGACACGCCCGTGTAAACATTTGTATATATTGGATGCCAAAATTCTTTCTTTGTAAAAAAAATTCTTCTCTTTGTTTTCAAAATTCTTTGAAAAAAGTGCATTATTCTTTGCATATTTGTAAATAGCATTTGCATAGCATTCATATTCTTTGATTGAGTATTGATGATTGAACTAGTCAAATAAAGTCGAAGATTGGAGCTTGGTTGGATCTTACTGCACCTAATTGCACTGGAACCTTATGGGAACTAGGTTTAAGGCACTTCAGGTCTATTCAGACTTAATTCTTTGAGAAATCAGGGCTAGGTTCAAGTCACCTCAGTGGACTAACTAGAACTTTTCGAAACACACGTATGACTCTTGTCGACCGTGACCTAACTTGGACACTTGCACCTTCCACTTGGCCCAACTCAGTTGGAGTGGTGAGGGGGTTGGATTTGCCAGTCTGATACGCACACGGGTGGAAACATTCGTCCTCGTCTAGGGAGGGAAGTGCACCCCAACCTGGTCCAGTAGCCATGAGGTCTAATGACAGGAGAGTGTGGGTTGCAATAAAGCTTCAAAAGAGGGATAGTCTTCTGGCTCAAGAGGAAAAAAACTCCTTATGTAAATGCTGATGTATATAGTATGTTGAAAAAAAAAGTGGCCAGGCTTGAAAATAAAATAAAGTGCCTGCCGGAGTATGTATATATGTTGTATAGAGAATAAGCAAGCTTGAGCATCAAAGTTATACCATGTGAGCCTGCAGCTGGATGACTTGACTACACTGGTCTTGCATCCCAGGATAGGTAGCTACACTGGCTACCGTCCATTCTTTTCTCTACCTCCTCCTCTTGAGTTGGATGCCACTTGAACTTAGAAGGGAATACCCCGCTCCTCGAGGAAAGAGTTGTTGGATTAGGGAATCATTGGGTTGTCATTCTGGAGAAGCTAGTCTCTTTGTCATTTCAGTTAGGGAGAGCCACTATCACTTACACTGTACAAGTTAGCTTCATAGTCATAAGGGTTTGTGTATGACGTAGGCTAGTTCTGACCTGACTATTGAGGTGATTTGAACCAAGTTCTGTGACTCTCGAAGGCTGTTGTGTTTTAAATTTGAGTCCCTACCAGGTTCCACACACATTCTCACACCAAGGTCTAACCTGAGCTCCAAACTTTGATTTTGTACAGATGAGTTTAATAATCATGTTCAATTCAATTTATTCCTTAAATTCTTTATTTTTGCTTTTCCTTTTCTTCTTATTCTTTATTCTTTTTGCACTTATTGCATAAGTGTTTGCTAGGGACTAGCAAAGGCAAGTATAGGGGGGTGATGAATCTCCATTTCATCACCTTTATTTTATCATTTTGGCCTTAAAAACCCCAGCAAATGCATGTAAATAGCATTAATTTGTATATAATAGCATTCATGATTCATTGTATTTATTGTGCATAAAATAAGGTTTTTAATGCCAAAATTATAGAATAAAGAGAAGAAAAGAAAAAGGAATAAAATATTGCAAATATTTTATGACCCGAACCCCGAGACAAAGGCCAGCATGGAATTGGTCGACAAGGAATAAAGTAGGGGGAGATAAGGGCCTATATACAATAAATACCTCATTTATTTATTCATTTATTTATGCATTTTGACACCTATTTTGTACATAATTATTTATTCATCAAATAAGGAAACTTTGTACATAAAAGTTGTAGATAATAATGTAAAAAAAATACAAAATTGAGTTTGTACAAAAATAATACTCAGTGTACATTTTATACACAGAATAAAAAGCAAAAATCTCAACTTCACAGACCCATATCTTGCAAATGAAAACTCCAAATCACCCAAACTCACCTTTAATTGTATATAGCATTCCAAGAACTATTTAATAAAATTTGTTTCATGATTTTTGGAGATCATATGTTGAAGTTAGGTTTTTGACCCTCCTTGTATATATGACTGATTAAAATATTCATTTTATTCAATATTCATTATTTTTATTTTTAGAATTGTGTAAATAATGTATATAATACATGTACATATTGAAATTAAAAGAAAACCAAAAAGAATTTGTAAAATAAAATAAGTTTATGTAATACATAGGCAAAATACCTATGTTAAGAATGTACATAAATAAAAAGGGATTTTATTCTTTTATTCTTTATTTTTATAAGGTTGTACATATTACATATAACTTATTAAAAATACAAATCCAAAATAAAAACAAATAAAATACATTAAATAAATAAAATGTATATAATATATAGGTAAAATACCTATAAGTATACCTACATATACATATACACATTTATTTAAATATGTAAATAAACTCATAAAAATTAAATAAAAATATATTTATACTCATAAAAATAAGTTATAAATTTATAAAATAAGAAAATAAAATAATAAAATGAAATAAACAAAATAAAAATAAATATATGTAAAAATACTTATAAATAAATTATTTTAATAAAACCATAATAAAATACTTCAAAAAAATAAATAAAAATCATAAATAAATACTACATTAATTTATAAACATTTTTTATTTTATAAGTAAAATCTAATTCATTCATTTATTATGTTAAATAATTAGATCAAGCCCAAGCTGATGTGGACCAATCAGGGGCCAGGGAGTGTTGACCTCCGGTCAACTCCCCCTGCGCCTCTGACGTCCGTCAGAACTGTCGCATCCCCCGATTTCCTCCATTTTTCCCGGTCGATTGGTGGCTCCATCAACAACAGTCTCTTCACGGAATTTTCTCCCAGATGAATCATGATCCTCGCCGTCTACTTAGATTGCTTGTACATACCACCAATTCTTTGATTTTAGCCGGTCAATAAGGGCGCCCAACCTTGTTTATAAATAAGTCCATCTCCTTCGTCCGAGCTTTTTGGCCATTTCCTAAGCCCTAGAACCCTCGCCTTCGGTCAAGCGTGTATCCTGGTGACAGCAGGAGGTCCCTTGAAGCTCCGAGGAGGTTCGCGGATGATGGAGATGCGCCCACGACGGCGCTCCGGCAGCCGTCCTGCTCCTTGGCCCTCCGGCCAAGTCGAGCTGCACCTTTATATTTCTTAGGTAGTTTTTCATGTCAGCGTTTTATTTATGTCTTTTATTTCGCATTTAGATTACTAGTGTAGCGTAATTTAGGTAAATCGAAGTTCGCCGGAGCTCTGCTCCGGCAACTTCGCCACCTTGTTTCCGACCGTTTTCCGACACCATTTCGCCTTCATTTCGACCCCCTTCGCCTTCTACACCTCCAGACCACTCCATCCCAACCAGATCTACTCCAGATCGCCTCAACTCCGTCGCTCGTCGGAGGCTTCGCCATTTAGCCCATTTTAGCGCTAACAGCTTCAAACCCCAGGTCGAGGGTGAAGCCCTCGAGCCAGGAGACGTTTCCATGGCCGGCGGAGGTACCTGGAGCTGCGTTCCTTCCCCGAGCTCGTGGCGTCGCTCCAGGGTACCTCGGTCCGATCCAGCACCTCCAGCCGATCAAGCAACCTGCCAGGAAGCTTTTGGGACCCTCAGGTGCAACGATGAACGGCGGAGGAGCGAGACCTAGGCGGAAGAAGCTCGCACCGACGAGCTTTCTTCCATGTTCTTGCACGTGTGCTCCCCACCGTTGGATGAAGACGAAGGCCCAGGTCATCGATTAGCCGTCCGATCTTCCAGAGCCCAGACCGTTGGATCACGCGGGTGATCTAATCTCAGACGTCATATCACGAACCATCATCGGCTCACGTAGTGGCGACGCGTGTCAAGTGAAGAATGCCAAGCCGTTGGATCGCGCGCCTATTGGGGGTAATTTGCATATTTTAGCCCCTGCTCTTTTTGTATTTAATTTTTAATTCTGTAAATAATTTTTAACGTTGTAAATAAAATGTAATTTTTGCTGAAAGGACCCTGAGGTTCGTAGAATTGCATTTAGGTCCTTCCGCGCCTCACGTGTAGTCCCACGTGAGGCACGTGAAATTTGCACTTTAACCCTGGCGGGTCCTTTAAATTGTAAATTAGCCCCAAAACTTTAAATAAATGTTTATTTCTGTAGGTATTTTTGCACTGTGCCCCCTGTCACTTATTTTATTTGCAAAAATGCCCCTGCCAGGCTGTTTATTTTTGTGTCTTTTATCTATTTATTAAAAATACATATGAGGCTTCTAAAAATCCAGAAAAATTAGGATAAATGTTTCATGTGATGCTCTTGCACGCCCATATTTTATTTCACGTTTTTTTTGCATTTTTCCTAATTATTAAAAATGAAAAAGAAGCCCTTTGTGTACTGTTTAAATTAAAAAATACAAAAAAAATTATAAAATATTTTTGAAAAATTACAAAAAAATTATATATGGTATCTTAATATATATTGAGTCCAGGAATTGAAAAACCCTAAAAATATGAAAAAGAAAAATAAAAAAATCAGAAATCTCCAAAATCCAACAAAAAATAGAAAAACCCTTAAAAAAATCCCAAAAATACATTTTTATCTTTTATAATTATCTATATATTATTATTAATGCATTAAAATAAATTTGGGTAATTTTGGGAAGTATTTCATATTTTTAAAACCCAAATCAAGTTCAGCTAGTTAATTAGTCCACATTGTGGACATTTTTGAAATTAAAAATACATAAAAATTAGAAATATTCCAGAAAAATAACAAAAAATAGAAAAATATTAAAAAGCTAAAAAAATTATAGCTATATATATTTTTAGTATTTATGTATATATATATTTATGATAGTATTCCTCTCTCTCTCTTCTTATATATATATCTCTTTATATATATGTATACATATCTATATATTATATAATTAAAAATATAAAAACAAAATATAAAATATAAAATATAAAAACAAAATAAAAATTATAAAATAAATAAATAAATATAAAAAAAATGTAAAAACCAAAAACCCACAAAAACAATAATTGGACATGAACAATGGATTGAACAATTACACAACACATATAACCATTCGCCTCCCAGTGTTCGACCTCTACCTGTACTTACACCTATACACATTTGCATGTAGAGTTATAATAAATTTTAACTCCACATTTTTTTGGGTATTCATTGCATATATTTATTGTGGGTTAATTGTTGATTGATTTGGGAGTCTGTTGAGCGGTCGCCGCAGCGACATTGTGATCCTGCCTTGTGTGGATTACTCTAGGCCCTCACAATTCCCTTTCATCAGTAGTGAATTCAGGCGAGGTTTCGTGAAGCATATGGAGCGACAAGGACGGGCGTTATGGAGATCATGGAGGCCTGCGAGGACGAGAGTGGTATGGCCGACGTCGTGGGGGTGATAGGGGGAGGAGTAGGTGGCTGGAGTGGTACCGAAATAAGGAAGGGGGCGGAGCAGTCGCGATGGGCGACGTGGGCGAGGGTCGAACGGAGGTAGACGACAAAGGCTCCACCGTTGGATCTCGTGATCCAACGATGGAGCGGAGGGCGCTAGCGAGCGGTTAGGATTAGATTGGGCCGATCCAATTAAAGGACGTCGAGTATTGCCACGTGACGAGATATGGTGGAGGTGCTAGCAAACGATCCAGATTATATCTGGAGGGTGATCGAACGGTGAGAATTAGAAGCGGGAGGGGATGACTGATATGAGATCATGTGGAGAGGATCGGACGGTGATGGAGTGGACATGTGGAGAGCTGGGGAAAAGGCGCGGGTGGACGGCCTTGATGCAGTGCAGGATTTGATCGAATGGTGGAGGTCAGTTGCGAGAAGGAGCGGGTGAGATCAAAGCTCAAAAAATGTGATCGGACGACAGGAAGCAGAGGGCGCGTGGCGGTCAATGGAGTGGGTTGTGTGGCGTAGTCTGAGGGCGCCACGTGGCCCAATCTAGATGGCTGAAAATGAATGTGAGATAAGTGGGAATAGATGGCCGAATTTGGAAAAACTCAAAACATGAAAATTGCAGATCTCGATGAGATATATAATTTTCATGTTGACCGAAGATGGAAACAAGGTCAAATAAAGTAATAAAATACAAGGATACAAATATACATACATATAGTGTACAATGGGGTCTCAAAACCCAAGTTTTGCATATAAGCTCCGATTTAAATGAAACTGGCCTCATTTTGAATGTCTCTGAATGTGTATTGATTTAAAAGTAAGTAGACCTAGATTGGAGGCTATATGAGAGGGATATGAGCATTCTAATGTTTAAGGTCTCCAACTGGGTTTGGGGTTTTATTGGGCAATTATTCAATTTAGCAATTTTTAGTATTTTTCTTATATTATTATTAGTAATATATACACTATATAGTTGATTTTATTGGATTTGGAGTTAGCATAAAATATATACATACATGGTGAATTTTACAAGTGATTTGGGCTTCTCATTTAATGCAGATGCAAATGCTAAGATGCAGATGTTATCAATGCATGCATGAATATCTAATTCCCCGGTCCAGTAACTCTTTCCTCGAGGAGCGGGGTATTCCCTTCTAAGTTCAAATGCGACCAGCTCAAGAGGAGGGGTGGAGAAAAGAATGGACGGTAGCCAGTATAGCTACCTATCCCAGAATGCCTGACCAGTGTAGCCAAGTCATCCAGCTGCAGACTTCTTGCTAATATACATACTCTGGCAGGCATTTTATTTTCACTCAGGTCTATCCAACTTTTTTTGGAGTTTTTGCATTTTTTCCTTTTTTTTCTTTTTTTGAACTATATACAATGTACAACATGTACATCAAGAGTTTTTCCTCTTGAGCCAGTAGACTATCCCTCTTTTGAAGCATTATTGCAACCCACAGCATCCCGTCCTTAGATGTCAACACCACCAGACTAGGTTGAGATGCACTTCCCTCCCTAGAGGAGGACGGATGTTTCCACCCGTGTGCTACTCCAGGCTAAAGGATTCTACCTCCTCACCACCTCATCAATGAAGAGCTACGTGCATGGTGCTTGTCCAAGTTAGGTCAATATCTAAAAGAATCATGTGTGTTCACGAGATATTCTACTTAGAGTAATCAAGATGACATGTGAACATAGACTTGTGGACTCAAAGAATTAAGTTACTTGACCTGAGAAATCTTAACTCCAGTTCCTATAAGGTTCCTCTGAAATTAGGTGGATTAAGGTCAAATCAAGTCCCTCCTCAACATCTACTTATAACTTGGTTCAGAACCCACTATCTTTTCATCTTGCATATGCAAGATATGCAGATGAGAAGTAGATGACATGCTATGAATATGCAAGACTCTTTTTCCTTCTTTTCAGATGCAGAGATGATATGCATAAGTAAATAAGAAGCCTTTGATTTTGATTTTTCCATTTTTTTTCAAAAATATACCAATATATTACAAATATACGTGTATTTTACAAAAAAATTCTCCATTTTTACCCACCCCATAATTATTGTATAGTATATACAAAAATATGTGAAAGTACGAGCTATGGGTAAAGTATATATGTAATATATACACGCCCCCCTATACTTAGTGTGTGTTATGTCCTCAGAGCACGAAAAGCGAGGAAGAAGACATGGCTCGTGCTAAGCGTAGGAGAGCAAAAGGAACAAAAATGTATAGAAGTTGTCCTGCCCCCTATACTTAGGCTCTACCAGCCTAAGCGTAGAAGAGAATAAAAAACGGGGCGGATAAGGTCAAGAGAGGAAGTGGATGAGTATACATGATGGGCATCGGTCCCCCCTATACTTAGGCTCAGGTCAGCCTAAGTATAGGACGGGGTGAGTATGAGGATCGATGTGATATGGAGGATGTACAGTGAATGGACTCAGGTGACTCCCCCCCCCCTTATACTTAGGATCTGGTTATCCTAAGTATAGTCGTAGATGAAATATATGGAGCTGGGGCGAGTGATTAGAGTCGCGGGAGGGAGGGGAGAATATACATGAATGGTGGGTATATACAAGGATCGTGGTCTGAATCTTTCTAGATGATGCTGATGGAGAGAGCTCACTGCTGCAAGGTCTCATGCGTGGCTCTATGTGTATCTGCTGAGTCTGTCTTGCGCATGAATACAATCTCCTCAACATGGACAACTGTTCATTGGGTTCGATGAAGTGCTTCAGCAGTTGTCCATTGACTAGGAATGTTTGTGCTTCATCTTCATCTATGAGATCTTGGATCTCAACACATCCACTATCATGCATAGTACAGACTATGAATGGGCTCGTCTACTTGGATTTCAGCTTGCCTTGGAAAACCTTCAGCCTTACATTGAACAACCATACCTTTTGTCCAGGAACAAATGTCTTTCGTCTGATATATCTATCATGCCAATGCTTTACTTTGTCCTTGTACACTAAACTTTTGTCGCATGCTCGATTTCTGACTTCCACAAGCTCATTCAGATCCATCTCTCTTAGTTTCTGCCCTAGGTGCGTGTTCCAGTTGACCTTCTTGATTGCCCATTCTGATTTGTGCACTAATTCTGTGGGCAAATGACACGGCTTCCCAAATTTCATCCTGAATGGGGAGGATCCTAACGGTGTCTTGTAAGTTGTCCTATAAGCCCATAGGACTTGATCCAAGATTTGAGACCAGGCCTTCCTGTTTGGGCGGACAAGCTTCTGCAATATGGTTTTCACCTCCCTATTCGACACCTCAGCCATGCATGTGGGTGGTAAGGGCTAGCGACATGATGTTCGATGCCGTAATCCTTCAAGAGCTTCTTAACCTCTCTGTTCACGAAGTGGCTATCCCCATCTGATATCAACACTTTGGGGATCCCGAACCTAGAGGTGATGTGATCTCTAATAAATTTACAGACAGTCCTGTTGTCTGCAGCTCGGGTTGGGATAGCCTCCACCCACCTTGACAGATAATCTACCGCAAGAAGGATGTATTCAAATCCATGGCTAACCGGGAATGGGCCCATGAAGTCGATGCCCCAGGCGTCAAAGACATCTTAAATGATGATAGGCTGCATCGACATCTCATCCTTGGAACCAACGGTTCCTCCCATTCTCTGGCATACTAGGCACAACTTCGCAAAGGTGATTGCATCATGAAACAGAGTCAGCCAGTATAAGCCATACTGAAGTACCTTCCATGCGGTCCTCTTCCCGGAGTGGTGTCCTCCTGCCTCCAGACTGTGGCATAAAGTAAGGACACTCTGATATTCCTCCTGAGGAATATGATGAATCCACATTTCATCATCTTTATTCTATCATTTTGGCACCAAAAACCCTAGCAAATGCCTGTAAATACCCTTAAATCAAGCATAATAGCATTCATGCATGTGCATAACAATAGTGTATAAAATACTGTAATTAAGGCCAAAATTATAGAATAAATAAAGAAAAGAAAAAGAATAAAATATTGTAAATATTTTATGACCCAAAACCCCCGAGACCTAGGCATCTTGATGAATAGGTCGACAAGGAATAAAGTAGGGGGAGATAAGGTCAGACATACAGTCCAAATACCTATACATTATATTCATTTCTTATTCATTTTGGGACCTATTTTTGGTTCCACTTTTTATACATCAAATAAAGAAACTTTGTACATGAAAGTTGTAGATAAATTAATAAAGAAAAATACAAAATTGATTTCACAGAAAAATAATGTACAGATAAAAAGTTATGATCTGAATAAAATCCAGAATGCCAACTTCCCAGACCCGTATCTCACAACTGACAACTCCAAATGTAGCAAACTCACCTTTAATTGTATATAGAATAAAATAATCTATTTAATGGCGGTGGTTTCGCATTTGGCGGAGCTACGGTTTGAAAGTTGAGTTTTGGACCCCTATTGTATACTTGTACTGAATAAAATATTCAATTTATTCTTTATTCATTATTTATTCATTTTTATATTTTTATAATTTTGTAAATATTACTTATAATATATATGTGCATTAAAATTAAAATAAAATGCAAAGAAAAATAAAAATCAAAATACTTGTATAAAGACTACATAGGTATATTGCCTATATCTATACCTGTACAAAATACTATTAGATTTTATTAAATATACAAAATACATCAATAAAATAAAATAAAAATATATTTATGTGTATAAAAGTATTTTATAATTTTATAAAATTATAAACAACATTAAAGAAATTAAAATACACAAAATAAAAATAAATACTAAACTACATAGGTATTATACCTATATAGAGTTAAAAAGGCAACTTGTAAAAATAAATTTCATAAAAATAAATAAAAATCAGAATAAAATACTACATAAAATTCTAAGCATTTTTTATTTTATAACTTTTAACTAATTCGGCCATTTAGTATTTTAAATTGAATTAATAAAATGTTTTTCCAAGGTTTTTCCTGGTTGGTCCACGTGGACCAACCAGGAGGTCAGGACTGTTGACCAAGGTCAACAGTCTGACCTACACCCTGTAGCTCGTGCCAGACTATGTTTGACCCCCATTTCACCATTTTTTCGAGGAGCGAGCTTTCATCCTTTCGACTCAATTCCTTCTGCAAAATCCTTCCTCGCTGGACCGTCTTGCACGCCTAGTGTTTGCATCGGGACGTGCATCACGCCAACCACCTCCGCACCTCGTTCTTCCTCCTCTGACCGTCAACCCTTTAAAAACTAAAAACCCACAAAAATTCCCTTTGCTTGATTGCTTAGTGTAGACACATCACACACACACACTTGAGCACATTTGATTGAACTACCCTGCTTGCTCCCTGTGTTCGAACTCTCTACATACTTGCACCTATACATCTTTTATGTAGAGTTAAAAATAAATTTTAACTCCACATTAGTTCTAATTCATTGATCTTTAGTGTGGGTTAATTGTTGATTAATTTCAGAATTTGTGTGGTCAAACACCGACTGTTGACTCGCCTTGTGAGTCGATATAACCACATCGATTTCCGAGATAATCAAATGGCACCGTCTCCAGACACAATCCGGTCCTTCAAAGAAAAGGATTGGATCCTCCCAATGGTAATGTCTCGAATCCGACTTCAGTCGGTCTATGTGGCTCTTGGGCCAATCTTCGGGAACTTTCTTGCACTACAAGAAAAAGCAGATTTTGCTACTACAATGGTGATAGCAAAGTGGTGGCAGAGTAGTCGCAAAGTGGTAGCAACTCAAAGTTGCTACTACATGTAGTAGCAAACTCTATAGTCGCGCCAAAAGGGTCGCAAACCTGTTGCGACCACACCGTTGTCGTCGATATGGTCGCAAAAGTAGTCGCATGTAGTCAAGATAGAGTCGTAAAATAGTGGTAAATATTTCAACAATTTGAGACTATATTTTCACTACTTGCGACTACATTAGTTATATTGGCACCACATTGGCACTAATTTGCTACCATGTTACCACTATTTTGCTACCATAGTAGAAGCAGTGTAGTACCAACATAGTCGCAAAGTCTAGAGAATAGGAAAAAAAATAATCCAAACCTATCAAAAATAATCCTAACCTATAACCTTGAACCCAATCCTCTTTGGGAATCACAACCTGTAAGAGTGAAAAACATATAATACTAGCTATTGCAACTTCTTATACTATCCAAGAAACCATTCCACACTAGAAGAACAATATGCATAGAGACATGCTGTGAAAAGTATAATTTGTAATAGTTCATGCAAAGATACATTGGTCATACATATTGCAAAATCAAAAATACAAGATTGAAATGATGTAAAAGAAGTTACATGTCTGGACAATCTAAGGTTTCGAAACTACAAAGTTTTAAAGTACAATATAACCAATACTAATTTTTTCTTTTCCTCCATTTGGTAAAGACACTATCTTTCTTAGCCTTATCCTTTTCCTTCAGATTTTCCTTTTCCTACTTCCTACTCTCCCTACATCCTAAAATGATAACCCCCTTCCTTTGTGATACCGTACATGTCATGAAATCATCCTCGATCTCCTCGTTGTCGTTATCCTCTTCCTCGTTGACGTCATCCACTTACTCTTCATCATTCTCCTCTTTCATTTCCTCGTGATCATGTCTTGATGGCATTTTCCTACAAAGTACAAAAGGGATATTTAAATGCTAACAAGATAACTCATTTATTAAGTTATGATCTAGCATTATATGATAATGAGAAAGTTAGTATATACTCAAATAGGTATTTGCCTTAATGGTCTCCTTGAAAGAATCTAAACCAAAAGGAATTTCATCTACCATTTTCATCAGTACCCACTATTTGTGAGAGTTCTACAAACTCGATCTTGAATACTTCGGACTAAGATGTTGGCATGCTGCATGTTGAGGGCGTCGCAAAAAAATCAGAGGCTCCATTAAACTAGTAAAGGACGTGAACTTAGGTGGCAAACCAACCAAAGCCTGCCTTCTATTAGTCCTCACGCTCACCGACAGCTTCTTGCCATAAACTACATTGAAGTCTACTCCTTCATCAAAAATGGAAATACCAAACTTGCCTATGTACAGTCAATGTAAGATCCTAAAATTACATTTAGTTTAATACCAAAGAATTATAAGTATATATAAGTGATAACAAACATACCAACACTGCCTTCGATTCAGTCGACTCCACCTCATTGGATTGCACCATGATGGTGCGCATGCTTTTGCTTGCACAACATACAACTTCCACAACATACAACTTCTTGATTGCAGCTTTTATTGCCCTATAGACATTGTCCTTTACTCAATCCATTACTAACTTTATCAGGATAAATTGATACACTTCTCTAGTATAACCAGATGGTAGTGCAAATAAGTTCTGCAATCAAATTTTGGTTACTAATAATCATTTTAAAAATAACTAATAAATACCATTCAAGATTTTCTCTTGTTCTTCTGGAGTCATGAAACTCCATCCGTAATCCGAGCAATCCTGCATAGCTCGGAAGACTTTACTAAGCGCTTGGGACACATCATGCTGATTATCGAGCGCACACCTAAATTCTAAAAATTGTGTATTAGAAATAAACAAACATACATATATACTAATTAAAAAAAGTGTTTGTAATTTAGATACCCATTATGTAGAAAATGCAAGTATCTACTAGGACCTTGAGTTGGGGGCTGATCTTGACGCTGGAGAGTGTCATGGGATTGAAGAGGGCCATGAGTATTGGATGGACCTGAACCAAGTAGAGGAGGCTGGGGAGGGACCTCTATGCCGGTCTCAAGCATATACAAAACACGCTTTGTGACTTCTTCATTACACTCACATGTGGTTGAAACAAGCATGTAATACGATTAATCATGACTATTTATAAAAAAAATATTACTATAAGGAACCATACCATTGATGTTTGGAGTACGACAATCTGGGATATGATCATCACAATGATATGATCCGCTCCCGCACCGTCACCCTCTAGAAATTCTTCCATGGATCATAGGCTTTCCTGTAAACATGGATATTACATTAAATATTAAGAAAGAGATATTACAAATAAAAAAATATTAGACTTTATTTTTAATCAACTCACGTTATCAATGATACTACATGTACATTGCTATCCTATGTTGACGCACAGAGTCTGCAACAAATAGATTTGATGATTCATCTATATTCGATTAGTCATTAGAACCGCTATAAATGCGTGACATATTCTTTAATACTGTAAAAAGATCATCTCTTTTTCATTTCCCCCACTATAGGCACATAACATACTCGGCGAGTGGTGTCACTTTGTCTGTGTTGTCTAGAATATAAAGCTCGCCAGCTTCTTCCCATCTACATCAACTATTCTGTATCTTTGGGCATATGCAAAATGAAGAAAGCCTTCTATACCTAAGAGAAATGGCATGCAAATGAACCCGTTTATTAAGCAATTTTTTATCCAATCCATTCTTTCATTTATTGTTCTATCTAAATGCAACCATAACATGTAAGTACACATGATTTGATAGCACAAAATATTTTCCTCTATCCGAGAACAAAATCACATCGAAATCAATAGGGTTCCAAAATTTTAATCTTTTCCACACAAACCATGTTTATTTAAGGAAATAGTTCACTGGACCCATCACCAATATAGATTACACATCATGACATTTCAGGAGCCAGGAAAAGGGTAGTTGTTCAAGTTTTTATATAATTATATGCAATGTGATTATGCAGGGCTTCATTGTCCTACATTTCAAAGTAACAAACTATCCATTATCTTTATTTAAGGATTTAAGAATAGATTCCCATGTAGATTATAAATGCTTATCAAATTGATAAGGCAACACAAGATGTAATCTCAAGGTGTCTTATATTGAGATGTTTTCGTAACTTGCTGATCAAATTGATAAGACAACACAAGATGTAATCTCAAGGTGTCTTATATTGAGATGTTTCCATAACTTGATGAATAGTGCACAGTCAGAATCTCTAATCCAAATGACCCAACTTTCATTTTAAGCCTCAAACTTGATATCAAATGAACATACATAAAGCAGATTATAAATAAAAATGGACATAATCAAATGGGCATAATTGCATTGGAATAGAACAAAGGATTAGAATGAGGAATATACTGAAGGAAAAAGTCAATCCTAAAATATAGAATAATCTATATAAAAACAATTAAGAAATCATTTAAAGCTATAATAAATGGCCATATCAGATGGAAAATTGGGCTGTTGGAGTGGTCTCAGTCTGGCATTCCCCATCATGTGCCCTGATCACTGAGATGACCCTAGTAAAAACAAACGTGGTACTTTTTCAATAAAGCTCTTATAACACATGGAGAAGAGATCAACTGCACGAAAAGTATTAGTATGAAAGATATACAAATGGCTACTTAAATGTCCAACAAGATTACTTCCGTTAGAGTTTGGTTGTTAAAGCATCTAAGTGCAAAGTTAACAACTACTGAGCTAAAAAGGTTATGGTCCAAATTATTGCATTCAGAAATCTCTATCTCCAATTGGACTTCTCATAGACAAAACAATATTTTTATTAGACAAACCAAATTTCTTGTTGTGCTGAGCAAATTGCTGCATACTTTGTAAAAGTAAAGGAAAAATAAGGATCTCAATTTGAGCTACTCCAAATAAGGAACTGATGACTGATTCAAACTTCAAGACATTTCGTAAGTATAATCAACTAAGAACAACTATCTGGCTTGGAAGACATAAAAAGGACTATGACGAAATATAGCTTTATTTTAAGTTCGAAAGATATGGAGCCAAAAAAACCGTGTGCGCACTATTTCTTTGTATAATTACCCCGTGACATCAGATTTTAGCATCTATGCATTTGGGTGCAATTGTCTTTAACAAACCTCGTTCATATTGAAACATGCAAAAATAATGGAACCATGTTCATTGGTCAATGGTCATAGATAGATTACGCATCGCACCTACGCAAAGCTCTCCCATAAAGTGGTTATTTCATGTGAAATATTAAGCACTTCAGAAAATATATCGACAAGAAATGGGTCCACTTTAATTTATTCGTCATATAAATCCTACCAACATATTAATGCCTCAGCTATAACAATATGGGACTAAAATATTATACCCAGTTCTGATCTGTACAGATCATGATGGTATTTTACACATAATGATTCAACCTATTAATCCCTCTGATATAAAACAATAACAAGTTAAATTACACTAGCTTGCTTATGGATATATATCAAGTTGGGTTTTTACATTATATATACATTCTGCTAGGAACCTCACATATCTGAACATAAAACTCCCATATATCATGCTTCAACTACGACCACACTATAACATTGGAAAGAATAGAAGATAGGAAAAAAAGGAGATTAAGGAGAATACCTGGAACTTTAAATATACAGGAAAAGAAATCTCTATTGGACTTTCCTGTGAGAATACTGGAAGGAGATAATAAAAAAGTAGTTGCTAACCATTTCAGTAGCAAATATGGCAATTGCTAAGGCTAATACACTCCTTATCCTCTCGCTCTCGCTTTTCATTACTTCAGGTTGCCTCTCCCTCCTCGCTCTTTCTCTATAAATCTAACATTCAGAAATTTCTGTAGAAAAAATGAAGCAAGCATATAATACGTTGTATTTAACAAAATGAACCATCATGGACCCCGATTTAGATTTCATTTTGTGTGTTGATTCTTTGTCAAGATTCCAGTCCATCATTCGATTTTTTGAAAAATCAAGCCATGATTACCCTAAGAGATATTGGAAGGTTCAAACAGCTTGGATTATTAGATATACATAAATAATACCAACATCTAATATGTATACATTGTGTACTCCACAGACGAGTCCATTATAGGAAAAAAAGGGTATTCCACCAACTATGTAATGATTGTCAGCATATAAATTGAAATTGCAAAAAAAGAGAGAGGATAGTACCGACAGTAGATTAGCAGGAGACCGCAGTGGAAGCATCGGCAACGACGTCGGTGTTGCAAGGTCGGTGTTGCATACCATTGGTGATGACAGTGTGCGTTGTTAGTGATGGTAGTGTGAGGTCGGTGATGACAATGAAATTGAGGAGGGGTTAAGGAGAGCATCGGAGAGAGGCGGCATAGAATGGAGGGATGGGCAAGACCATCAGAGAGGAGGCGACATGGGAGAGGTGAGAGGAGGGCGGAAAGGAGAGAGGAGGGATTTGGGTTCCCTTTTGCCCGCACACCTTAGATGAATTTGGGATTTTGGAAGGAAGCACGCACACCGTCAAATTTTAGTACCAAAATTTGGGACAACTTTTGCAACTACATCTTAGTCGCAATGTGGTATGGATATTATTGCGACTATGTTGTAGTAGCAAAATAGTTGCAAAATAGAGGTTAATATAGTTGCGACGCGAAAGGCACCTGGTGTAGTAGCAAAATTGTAGTCGTAAATTCTGCTTTTTCTTGTAGTGTTGGAGACAAGATAGTTCACGATATTGGCGTACTATGGGAGTGAGTCGACAACAAAATTCGACTCATCAGGGAAGGAGTCTTGAATCGGCATATCATCAGAAGCATTAAGATCCTCGAGATGGGAGAGGTGATCATCTACTACATTCTTCTTTCCATGTCTATCATGAATGTCCAAATCAAACTCCTGAATAAGCAGAATCCACCTAAGAAGACGCGCCTTTGCGTCCTTCTTTTCCATTAAGTATCGTAGCGTTGTATGGTCCGTGAACACAACTACCTGGATCCAATTAAGTGAGATCTAAACTTATCCAAGACGAACACTACCGCAAGCATCTCCTTTTCCGTAATTGTATAGTTACGTTGAGCAATATCAAGCACTTTGCTTGCGTAGTGTATGGAAAACGGGATGCCATCCCTCCTTTGTCCTCACAGCCCCAACAGCAAATTCTGATGCATCCGTCATGATCTCAAAAGGCAGAGACCAATCTGGGTCTTGTAGGATTGGGACGTTCCATGACCATTCCTTGTAATTGCTTAAAGGCTTCAAGACATTTGTGATCAACAATGAACCCCATGTCCTTGCCTAAAAGCTCAGTCAGTGGTCGGGCAATCTTAGAGAAATCCATGGTAAATCTTCAATAAAATCCAACATGCCCGATGAAGGACCGCAACTATTTTACGTTGGTTGGTGGCTGGAGTCGTCTGATCGTGTCACCTTGGCAGGGTCAACCTCCATTCCTCTTTTGGAGATGACATGCCCCAACGCAATGCCCTATGTCACCATAAAGTGACTTTTCTCCCAGGAGAGCACCAGATTGACCTCACAACATCGCTTGAGGACTCAGTCCAGATTCCTAAGATAGGAATCGAAGGAATCGTCATGGACCGAGAAGTCGTCCATGAAGACTTCCAGGAATTCGCCGACCATTTCGGCGAATATAACAATCATGCACCTTTGAAAAGTACCAGGAGCATTGCATAACCCAAAGGGCATGCGCCTGAAAGCATAGGTACCAAAGGATCATATAAACGTGGGTTTCTCCTGATCCTCAGGAGCTATGGCTACTTGATTGTAGCCTGAGAACCCGCCTAAAAAGCAGAAGAATTCTTTCCCCACTAATCTCTCTAAGATCTGATCAATGAATGGTAGGGGAAAATGATACTTCTTCGTCGTGACATTGAGGCATCTGTAATCCACACAGACGCGCCACGATGTGGGTACTCGTGTCATGATCTCCTCTTCGTCCTCATTGGCGGTCGTCTGAATTCCCGACTTTTTCGGGACAACATGGATTGGAGCCACCCATTTGGAGTCGGAGATGGGATAAATAAAACATGCGTCGCACCATTTCTCTATCTCCTTCTTTACTACATCTTGTAAATTTGGATTCAACCGACGTTGGAATTCACGAGAGGGTTTAGCCTCATTCTCCAAGTAGATATGGTGCGAACACAGAACGAGATTTATCCCATGGAGATCGGAGATGCTCCAGCCTATTGCCTTGCGGTTTTTCTCCAGGATCTCTAGCAAGCGAGATTCCTGCTCCTCGGTCGATCGCAAGCTGATGATGACCGGATATTTCTTCTCTTGTCTAATAAGGAAGGCGTATTTCAGTGTTGTGGCTAAAGGCTTGAGCTCAGGTAAGGTGTGATCATCAAGAAAGTCTGGCTCACTCGAATCTGGCTCTGTGTTGGTAGTGGTTGGATCAGTCTTTGAAATTGCTGCCACCAACTCATTCAGTTCTGGAGTCGGATCCGTCAAAGTTTTCTGAGCAATCAGTAAAAGCCACGTCCGACTCATCATCCTCATCTTCTGATTGTCCTAAAGATGGAAGGACTGACAGGCCCAACTGGGCCTCTAAATCATCGAAGATGTAGGGGGATGCACATTCTACGCTGTACTCATTCCTAAGGGTCTCGCAAACTTACTCATGTACAAGATCTTCTCCGGAGGAGAGGGACTCATCGGTGCTAGAAAGGTTCTGTCTCCATGGCCCAACAGTGTCTATATGAATACAATCTGCTTCAGACGAAGAGTACTCGGTGCTAGATTCTGAACCCAGCCTCTGCCACCTGGTCTGCTTCATCTTAAGTTCCTCATCTCCGCCTGGAGTTTGGAACTGGATTTTCTCGATCTTGTAATCAAATAAGGCCCCTGCTGTTCTGAGGAAGGACCTTCCTAATATGATCTGGGAATCTCTCCAGTTTTGAGGGGTCTTCATATCCAGGACTGTAAAGTCCACCATATACTCCTGACCCTCGACTTCGATGATAACGTTCCTCAATTCTCCTAGGGACCTCTTGGTTGATTTATCTGTGAATTAGAGTAAGGCTCTGGATTTCCTAAGAGGTACGAGATTAAGCCGCTCATAGAGGGTTGTAGCATCAAGTTAATTGAGGATCCGTTATCAAGGAGAGTGCATGCAAACGCAGTGTCATCGACATGACTCACCACATAATGTGCACCCATGTCTCTTCGTTTCCTCTGAAATGTATTCTTTATTGTGCAAGTAGTGGCTACTGATAGAACGTATTTCTCAACACGGCTTTTGGTCTTCCTACTGACCCTAGTAGGTGTGCATCTCGCCTTAAGGTACTTCTGGAATGCAGGTGTCATGTCCACATACCCATTGAAAGGGATTGTGACCTTGATGTACTTGTTACAAGATTCTGTCATCTCATGGTCATCTTTTTGTATTTTTTGGTTTTCTTCCTTCCACCCTTGAGAGCTCGGGGGAAGGGATTATTAATGCTAACTGAGATTCTGAAACCGAAAGATTTTCATTGAAATTAGGAACTGAGTTATGTACAAGACTCTGACATTTATACTGACTCTGACTCTGACTTCGACTGAAAGGAAAATTCTGCTGCGAAATTGGTGATGCGTTTTTCACAACAGCTGGGACATCCTCCTCAAATGGAGGTGCGGGCTCTTCATCGATCTCGCCGGACTCACTGTTGGTGATGTTCTCCTTCCTCTTTGAGGACTTGGATGTCCTCTTCTTCAGCCGGTGGTGGTGGTAGTGTTGCTCCTCTGCCTCCAAGTTCTCCTCAGGTAGAGACTTGGCGGTGTCTTCCTCTGGTGCCCGTGTCCGATCAGGTACGATCACGATCCTTCCGCTCCTGAGGGACATATGATTTACATTATCGTACGAAAGGATCTCATGTTCAGATAAAGAGTTATATGAATAGTATACCTAATCTCGTGGTCACTTTTGGCTTTGATTCGGTCTATTTGGGTTGGCCTGAACCTGGGAGGGAATTGGGGTCTTTGGCACCATATGCTGGTCTTGGGTACGAGAAACACAATTCAAATCCGTTCTCATATCCAGGTAGTCATTCTGAATCTGTTGGATCCTATCAGTCAGGGTCTGGATTTCCAAGGTGAGGGACTCTAATTCGCTTGTGGGCGGGACGTGTTGATGCTGACTCGAGGACGAGTTCCTATATTGGCCCTGTTGGCCATGCCGGTACTGCTGCTGATGGGACGGTGGTGGAGGGCCCTGCTGGCCCGAGTGGAACGTGCGCTGCTGCTGGTGCTGCTGAGGTTGGTACCCATATCCGGGTCGGGACTATATAAAGTGCGGTACGGGGATGGGGTTGTTTTCCTAGTAAGCTAGGGAAGGTTGGTGTGGCTGACTATTCCCTATCCCCGGCTGTCTGCCGATGGGGTCATGGCTGTACCACATCCCGTTGATCTCGAACACCTGCGGAGGCTCCTCTTATCCTGTCTCCACTTGTGGGGATACGTGCTGCTCCTGTTGAGTCTATGTATGCTCCTCTACCCAGCTACTCTGAGGCCCCGGTGCATGTTCTTGTACAAGATGAACTCGGTGTATAGGTACAAGTGGTGTAGAAGGGGTAGGTAGCTGTATCTTGGCTACCTTCTCATTCAGTTCCTCTACTTGTTTCGGCAATTGCGAGAGTGCCTCAAGGTCAGTGACCCTCTTATGAATCTGCTCGACCATGGTTAACTTGTCAGCTATTATCCTCATGCTGGGGATGAGGTCATCCGTCAGATCCGCTACAGTCCTCCGAGTTGTTTCGTTGGATAGGCTTGAAGGAGATAACTGATAGGCCCTGGTGGCATGAGATCTGCCTGTTTCTGCCATCTGCTCTAGGATCTTCCATATGACATCTTCATTATTGTTCAGATAGCTTCCTCAACAGGCGGTACCCACTAACCCCTACATCTCCGGGGTCATGCCACAGAACAAGGTCTGGACTAAGATCGCTTTCGTAATGTCTTGGCAAGAGCATTTCTGTGTTAAATCATTGAATCTGTCTCAGGATTCATGGAATGGTTCATTTGGTCCTTGGGAGAATCTCACGGTCTTGGTTTTCATCTGATTAGTCCTACTGAGTGGGTAGAACTTCTTCAAGAAAAGATCCTTAAACTGCATCCAGGTCGTACATCTCACCCCGAGATTTTTCAACTAATGTGCGGCCTTATCTCCTAAGGCCAGCCTGATGTAGTCTTGCCCAACCCTAGGGTGACTAAGGTTGTTGCAAACCAGCTCAAAGTCTCTAAGGAAAGCATAAGGTTCTTCATTGGCATTTCCGTTGAACTTCGGTAGCAAGCTCAGAAATTGGGGCTTCAGGTCGAATGCTTCAGGGGGAACCTCAAGTACTAGCCAGCTATGTATTTCGTTCTCTGCGGGATTATATGCGGTTGCCATGGGTCGGTCAATTCTTCAGCCTCGATCACATGTCCCATCCTGGCCACCAGTTCTGCATTCAATTGTTCGTCTCTAGCTAGCCGGGCAAGGACTTGGAGCATGGGGTCTTCTCTGGGTTCTTCCTCGTCAGGGTTTTTCTTTGGCATTGTGTCCTCTTTTCTTGGGTAAAGAAGATGGTCTAGGTTAGAGGACATATCAAGGAAGGGATTCTTACCGAGGCAATGGTCTTCCTCGGTGAGATCGGAGGAGAGAAAAGGGTTGGTTTGAGAGTAACCACCCTGGGGTTGAGGGATCCCGAACTCAAGAAGGTCATGAGCTCGGGTTGGCCCAAGTTGCGCTTGGGCTGGAGAAGATGAGCTTTGTGGGGGGTTCAAAGAAAGATTGGAAAATCGGGAATAGATATCCCCCCAGTCAGTCATCTCGGATGGTGAGAAGAAGAATCAGGAGTTCTAAGTGTAAGATAGGATTTTACTCCTAAATGAGTCAAGAAATTGAATCCAAACCCTATTTTTCACACTCAACACGGTGAAGGAATCGAAATCTAGTCCGGTTAATCTGGTTGATTTTAAGTGTGAATTTATCAGACAAGTAGCAAAGGTTACGCGACCTATAGGGGAGTCGGCTAAAAGCTGGACGCGTCTCTCCTATTTAACTTGTCGCCTAAGATACCAACACCCTTACTTTCTCCGCTCCTATCACCAACCAAAAGTTCAAGGACATGCCTCTATCTACCTATACTGTAGGCGGAGGCTGACAAGGCTTTAACTTTGCCCATATCTACCTGCTGGAGCAGGCGGAGGCTACTAGCAACTTGTCGCGGTGCACTGCAATTTCGCCCCTATCTACCTACCAGAGTAGGCGGAGGCTACTTGGCGCTAGCCAGTTGAACCCAAAGCTTAGCCGGTGATACTTGCTCGGATCGGGGTACGCAATATGGAAGGCAGGGATTTTTGGCTCTGCCCTAGGGTGCTCACACACTCTAGTACCCTCACTCAGCCTGAAAACAAGATCGGGGTTACTCTCCTGCAGGCAAAATTTCCAATTTTATTGATTTTTTTGGCCAATTTTGTTTAGCAATCCCGATTTAAAGTTAGGTGACCACTGATTTAGTCAAACCACAAAGCACGCCTATCATCCAGTCCTAATTTCCTTTTTATCCTAAGTTTGACAAAACCAAGGGGAAGGAGTCGAGAAAAGCCGATGCAAGATAAAACAATGATGGTATGCAAAGTTGAGAAGACTTACACTGATCCTTTCGCTTTTATGCAGGATGCATAACAGACGTGAAAACTTTATTCTATATGCAATGCAGATGATAAAATCTGCTCCTAGACAGGAAGTTCTATTAACGAGTGAAGCACAGATTGAATTTGGCTAGATCCGCGGTCTAAGTGCGACTTTTATGTGTGAAGTGTGGTCCTAGAATTTTACGAGCACAAGCAAGTCCTAAAGTAGCTCTAAGAGCCGCAAGTGCAAGCCTATTCTACGTAAAAGCAATCCAAACAGCACACGGAGACACGTTTCCACTATCTTTACATTCACGATAACCCAAACGGGAACCGCTGGTAAAATGCAAAAATATTGAAAATGACAGCAATTACAAGTCCTCACTTTTACTCAAAATATTTAAATGCAAGTTCCTCGGTTCGCCTAACGAAGCACCTCTGACTCCTTGTTTTCCTCGCACGAAAATAAATGGAGGTCAGATAAAGGACGACACAAAAATAAACAAAAATAAATGACAGAAAAATATTCAGAAGAAAGGCCGGGAATCAGACTACTTGTGGATGGAAAATCAAAAACGCAAAATTCTCTAAAAATTAACCTAAGCCGTGCCTCTCCGGCAACGGTGCCATTCTGAAGATGCCTCATCTACCCTTGATAATTCAACCAAATTATCAATCAAAATAAAAATTAAGTTCGTTGCAGTCGGGTAATCAAGACTTCATCAAAAACACCACTAAGACTTAATGAAGAATCAAGTTTAAGCGGCGGATTTATTTTACTTGGGCAAGCCCAAGTTCAAACTCAGTGAGGCAGATGTCTCCTTAGGGAAATTTTCAGTCAATTTTAAGATCAAATTTTCAGAAGAATATTTTTGGTCTTTTTAGGAATTTTTAAGCAATTAAGGAAAAACAATGCAATTTCAGGCCAAATTTGCAAGTTAAAATGAGGAATATAGTCAAATAAAGTCCAAAATTAACGAAACTTGGCCAGATGATGGAATGTTATCAACCTGAGTGTATACATTTTTTTGGAATTTTTAGACTCTAGATGAATTAACTATGAATAAAATATGAATGCAGGGTAGTTTTTACAAAATTAATTCTAATAAATACCAAGAGACAATATTTTTAGATATAAAAATTATCCTATATAGGTCTAAGTAAGATGAATCCATGAAAATTAGTAAACCTAAAAATCTATGTGAATTGGACCTATTAAAAATCAATTAAGCAAATTACTGTTTGATTTATTCAGGCCTCGTGATGCATGTGAATGCAATGATTTTTGGGCACAGTGAAGAATAATTTATCCTAGGTCTGATGTGATTTTATGAGAATTTTTGGAGCAACAAAGAATTTAATATTAACTAAAAGGCACACAGTGGGCAAAATATGTCAAATTTCACCAAAAGAATATTATTAAAATCAAGGTGGCTCACAAAAATAAGACACGTGTCACATAAGATTGAGGACAAGTTAAACTACAACATGTAATTTTTAGAAATTAAAATTATGAAATATGAACTCCTAAATATGCGTGCAAACACAAGGACCAAAATACAATACAGAAAATAAAAATTTCTGAAAATAAAACATGCGTATGGGGACTCAAATGCAAATACCTATAATGTTGGGGCATGAGTGCAATTTGTCCACGAGAACACGTGCTCCTCACGGGGCATGCCTGATAGGGACCATAATGCGATTTCAGAAACTTTCCAAGGCCTTTGTGCAAATTACCCAGCCCTCACATGAGAGACGAGTGAGGGGACTAGGCTCGGACGACGTTGGAGGCTCGGGTGGAGGCTCGGAAGACTCTAGAGGCTTGGGCTAGCTTTGGATCAGCTTCGGTCACTCCGAGCCTCAGGACGGGGAAGAGGCTCGGAGTCTCCACGTGGTGAAGGCTGGACCGTCAGATCAGAAGTCAATCCAACGACTCTAATGGATGGCGACGTGGCTTGATCAAGGACCGTCTGATAAGGGAGATCTCACGGTAGTGACTGCTGATGCGTGGCTAGCTGTGGGCCGTTGGATTGCGATCAATCCAACGGTATCTGGAGGTCGATGGCGATGCAATGTGGCATGACACGGTCCGTTAGATCAGAAAGATCCAACGGATGCGGGCGCTGGTCCACGTGTTGAGACGAGAATCGTTGGATCGGGAAGATCCAACGATAGCTGGAATCCTTCTTCTCTGGTCCGCTGCCTCCTGCGGCGGACTTGGCGGGGCTCTGGCGATGAAGCTTTGGCTCCTCCGCCTTCGCCTGAGGACGTGGAAGCTCGTCGGCGACCCCTTGATGGCTCAGGTCGATCGTGGGAACATCAGGAGTTTGCCGGAGGTTCTGGAGGTGGTTGGAGTCAACCGGAGGCCGGTGGAGACGATGCTCGAAGCGGCTCCGGCGTGGGGTCCGGCCAATTAAGATGAAGGTACCTGCAGGGTTAGTCTGTGCAAGGAAGCATGTGCAATATGCTCGTGAGGTGAGTGTGAGTGCACTGAGGCCTGGAGCATAAAGTGAACGGTGACTGATGGTCCTCCTCCGCCATGGCGGCGGAGCTTTGGTTGGAAGGGGGTGCAACGTGTCGTGGGGACAAGCTAAGGGTGCCGCAAAGATCAAAGCTCCAAGGCGGAGCTCGGTGGACGGTCGGTGGAAGGTGAAATCGAACGAGGTAGCAGAATAAATTAAGAGAAGAACAAAGGAAAGAAAGAAGAAGATCGGATAGGAGATGGAGGGATCTACCTGGGGATTGGAATCTCGAAGAGTGCTCCCGGTCATCGCTCGAGGGACGGTAGAGGGCCCGAGCTCAAGCAGCTCGTCGGAGGAGCTACGGTACGACAAGGATATGCCGTGGATCTTGCTAGAGGTGAAATCCGGAAGTCGCTCGATTTCACCCTCAATTGTTGTCACCAATGGAAAGCTAAGAGCTCTAGGATACCTCTCGCTATGGTGGATGGGGTGAAAAGAGGTCGGAGGTGTTGGATTTATAGAGAGAATGTGGAGGTAGCAGTGATGAGAGGCGAGGTTTCGTGGAGGGTATGGAGCGACAAGGACAGACGTTGTGGAGATCATGGAGGCTGGTGAGGAATAGGGAGGTATGGCCGACGACGTTGGGTGATAGGGGCAGAGTAGGTGGCTGGAGTGCTACCGAAAATAAGATGGGGGCGGAGCTGTCATGAGGTGGGCGATGTGGGCGAGGGTCGAACGGAGGTAGACGACGAAGTCTCCACCGTTGGATCTCGCGCTCCTACGATGGAGCGGAGGGCTCTAGTGAGCAGTTAGGATTAGATTGGGTTGATCCGATCGAAGGGCATCGAGTGTTTCCACGTGGCGAGATATGGTGGCGGTGCTAGCAAATGGTCCATATTATATCTGGTGGGCGATCGAATGGTGAGAATTAGAAGAGGGAGAGATGACTGAAATGAGATCGTGTGGAGAAGATCGGACGGTGATGGAGTGGATGATGAGTCGCTAAATACGATATTTAGTTTGGTCACGTTGTAATACGTGTACTTAGCGAGTCGGTCAGAACCGAGAGAAGATCTCCGTATAGAGTGTCTAGGCTTTAATTTATATCCCGGGCAAGTCCAGGGTCGAACTCAGGGAGGCAAAGGAACAACTTGGGTTTTAATTCAAAAACTTAGGTCTAGATATCCAATGCGGTATTTTTTATATTTTTTTATGCAAATAGAATGCAAATGCAAGTGAATTACAACACTAAGAAAACACACAACAAGGCCAAATTAATTTTAATATCAAATTAGTCCAATTTAGCCAAATTATATTTTTCATAGAGTCCTAATCCAGAGATGAATGCAAGGTACTTTTTTTTTGGAATTTTATGGGTTAAAATGCAATAAATAAAAATGCACACTTTTTATGGGTGTTTTTGCAATTTATCACACAAACAGAAAGCAAAAATTATGAAAAAAATTACTGGAATGAAAACATGATGCAAGGAAGCTACAATAATATTTTTGGATTTTTTTGACAAAATATGAATTTTTTATGTATTTTTTAGTGAAAACAGAGTGATAGTGAGTAATTAATTCCTAATTAATCTACGTTATCAAATTAATCAAAGTGCAAATTATCTCAAGTATATATTTTCATATGGCATACAAGGGACTTTAAATTTTGCAAAAAAGATATACGTGGATTTAATTAAAAATCAAATGCTAAAAACATTCCACAATTTATTTCAGGTATAGGACATCTCCATTTTATATGAAATTTGGATAGTAAGTTAAGCACATATTAAGGCATCATATATAATGTTTTTGAAATTTTTAGAGCAACCGTTTGTGAGATATAATTTTAAGAGCACGGAATGGGTAAAATATATGGATTTTCAGTTAAACAATTTTAATTAATTACCCAATGACAACAAAAATATAAATAAATATCCATGAGGTATAGAATTAGTTGCTCAACATCAACATATTTTTCATTGAATAAAAAGATGCAAAAATGAGTCCAAATTAAAGTACGAACACAGGGGTATCCGTGCAAACTGGAAATTGAAAATTACAATGCAAGTTATATACAGGGATGATTATGCAATTACATAAACATGAAATATTTATAATACAATTTTTACATTAAAAAAAGAAAAGAAATCCACCTTCTTCCTCCCGAGGCTTACGATGGAAGAACAAAAAACACGGGGGAGGGGTCGGCGGCCGGTGGGTGGCCGCGCGCGGCCGTGCGCGCAGTGCGCGGGTGGTGGCGAGGGCGGAGGGCCGCAGCGGGGCGGCGGCGTTGGCCGGCTGAAGGGGATCGACGGTGGATGCTGGAGGGGAAGCTGGAGGGGCCGCGCGCGGGCTGCGGCAGGGCGGAATACGGGCAGCGGCTGGTGCAGGCCCGCGACGCTTGTGCGGCCGCGACTGTGCGGGATGCGGCTGGCGGCCGGCGCAGGCCCGCGGGCGGCGGCTGGAAAGTGGGGAGGGGCGGCGGGCGGCTCCTGCGCCTGCTGCCTCTTCCGATTTTTTTATTTTTATTTTATTTTTTTTTGATTTTTTTGAATGATTTTTTACTAATGTAATAAAGAATTTTTTTGTTTTAATTTTTTTTAATTTTTTTTAGTTTTCTTAAATAGGAAATAAATGTGGTTATAAACAAAAGGGAAGGGGATGAGTTGGTGGTAAAAAAATGGTGGAATGAAACAACAAAGAAACAAAATATTAGATAAGATAGAATAATAAGAGAATGATGAGAAATACTTACCTGAATCTTCGCCGGATTGGCAGAGCAGCTATGCTGAACTCCTGTCGTCGCTTCGATCCGATTGGAGAAACAAAAATCAGAGAAGCTGTGCGAGCTCTATGGGGAACTCGTGACGCGGAGCGGAGCTCCGCGGATCTCGCCTGAAGGAGGTCGTCGCTTGAGGAAGATGCCTCGCCGCTGTCACCAACAAAACACTCCAAGCTCTCTCCTTATTCTATAAGAGTGGCGGATGGGCAAAAATGAGAATGTAGAGATGATTATAAAGAAGAAGAGAAAGGGAGGTTAGCAAGATGGTGGAGATGAATGGAAGTTAGATTATTGGTGGAGTTGAATGGAGGTTAGATGAAGAATGTGGGGTGGAATGGGAGTTGGTGGTAGAATAGAAGTTATTGTAGAGAATGGGGAAAAATAAAAGGAAAAAAAATGAAATAAAGTAGGCTACTTATAATACAATAAAATAAAAGATAAGAAAAAGAGTGGAGAATTTACAAAAGAAGATCTACAACATGTACATATTTTTTTGTTTGCTTTTCTTTTTATATAATTTTTTTGTCTTTTTAATAAGAGATATTTACAACGAAAAAATACAATAAAATAGGATAATTAAAATACAACACAAGTTTGATTTTTTTGTATTTTTAGTTATTAAGAAAGATACAATAAAAATTAAAGAAAGAATGAATATATACATGGTATACAATGTACATCTAAGTCCCAAAACCCAACTTTTGCAAAAGAGCTCCGATTTTAATGAAACTACCTTCCATTGGATAGATAAGTTTCTAACTTGAACTTTAAAAGCGAGTTTGGTAAATTTGGAGTTCATACGGAGCAGGAATTTAGCTTGGAAGTTGGATTTTACGGTTTTTTCTCTTTGGGATCTAGAGCATTTATTTGAGATGAAATTTGTTTTGTATTTTTGTATTTTTATATACATTTTTATAAACAAGTTAGAGAAAGAAGTAGGCAAAAAGGAGTTGAAATGAAATTATCAAAAATACATGGAGTTTTGGGCTATTTACATGTATAAAACTCCTTTATTTTTGCGGCTTTTTATGTATAATTTATTTTGTAGAATCTAATACACAATAATTAGTGTAATTTATTTACAAGAGTCATTTTGTTAATTTATGGATTTTATGGACATTTATTTGGGATTTTACTTGGGGATTTTTCTAAGATCAAGATATTAAGATGATGAATCGTGGATTCATCAGTGGACACGTGGAGAGCTGGGGAAAAGGCGCGGACGGACAGCCTTGATCCAGTGTAGGCTTTGATCGAATGGTGGAGGTCAGCTGCGGGAAGGAGCGGGTGAAATCAAAGCTCAAAAAATGTGATCGGACGGCGGGGAGCAGAGGGTGCGTGGAGGTCAATGGAGTGGGCCGCGTGGCGCAGTCTGAGGGCGCCAAGTGGCCCAATCTGGATGGCTGAAAAAGAATGTGAGATAAGTGGGAGAAGATGGCCGAATTTGGAAAAACTAAAACATGAAAGTTGTACAAGTTTCATGTTGACCACAAAATGAGGTCAAATAAAGTAATAAATACAAGGGTACAAATATACATACATATACAATGGGGGTCCCAAAACCCAAGTTTTGCATATAAGCTCTGATTTAAATGAAACTGGTCTCATTTTGAAGGTCTCTGAATGTGTATTGATTTAAAATGAGTAGACCTAGATTGAAGGTTGTATGAGAGGGATATATGCATTCTGAGGTCTAAGGTCTCCAACTGGGTTTGCGGTTTTATTGGGCAATTATTCAAGTTAGCAATTTTTGGTATTTTTTTTGTATTATTGTTAGTAATATATACGCTATAGAGTTGATTTTATTGGATTTGGAGTTAGTATAAAATATATACATACATGGTGAATTTTACAAGTGATTTGGGCTTCTCATTTAATGCAGATGCAAATGCTAAGATTGACGAGTAGCTAAATATGATGATTAATTTTTGTTCGTTGTAATACATGTACTTAGCGATTCGGTCAGAACCGAGAGAAGATCTCCGTGAAGAGTGTCTCGGCTAAATTTATATCCCGGACAAGTCCGAGGTCGAACACAGGGAGGCAAAGGAACAACTTTGGGTTAATTTGAAAATTAGGTTTTAGATTTCCGATGCAGTTTTTTTTTATAATTTTTTTATGCAAATAGAATGCAAATGCAAGTGAATTACAACACTAAGAAAACGCACAACAAGGCTAAATTAATTTTAATGTCAAATTAGTCCAATTTAGCCAAATTATATTTTTCCTAGAGTCCTAATCCAGAGATGAATGCAAGGTACTTTTTTTGGAATTTTATGAGTTAAAATGCAATAAATAAAAATGTACACTTTTTATGGGTTTTTTCGCAATTTCTCACACAAACAGTAAGCAAAAATTATGAAAAAAGTACTGGAATGAAAACATGATGCAAGGATACTACAGTAATATTTTTGGAATTTTTTGACAACATATGAATTTTTTATGGATTTTTTAGTGAAAACAGAGTTACAATGAGTAATTAATTCCTATTTAATCCACAATAGCAAGTTAATTAGAGTGTGAATTATCTCAAAAAGATATTTTCATATGGAATCCAGAAGACTTGAAATTTTGCAAAAATGATGTTTGTGGATTTAATTAAAAATCAAATACTAATTTCACTCTATGATTTATTTCAGGCACAAAACAACTCCATTTTAGATGAAATTTGGACAGTAAATTTATCACATATCAAGGCATCACATGTAATTTTTGTGGAATTTTAGAGCAACTGTGTGTGAGATATACATTTAAGTGCTCATGATGGGTAAAATATGCAATAATTTATTTGAACATTTTTAATTAATTCTCCAAACATCAGAAAAATATAAATAAATAACCATGTGTTAGAGAACTAGTTGCTCAACATAAAGGTATTTTTCTTTGAATCATATGAAGCAAGTTGGATGCCCAAATTAATAAGGAAACACATGGGTGTTTGTGCAAAATCCGAAAGCAAAAATTACAATGCAAGTTATGTACAGGGTCCTTTTTGCAATAATGAAAACATAAAATATGTACAAAGCAATTTTTACATTAAAAAAATGAGAAAAGACCTTTCTTCTTCCTTTCTTCCTTGAAGATGAACCCAACAGGGACGGCAATGGCGGTGGCCCGTTCGCTGCGGATGAGCACCGGGCGGCGCGGGTAGGCGGCGCGGGGGAGCGGGTCCGCGCAGTGGATGGCGACGAGGCGGGTGGGGGGTACCGCGCATGGGCGGTAGACCTGCTTGAGAAGAAGGACCGTCGAGGGCGCGGGCCTGCGGGCGGAGGACGCCGCCGCTGTGGAGGACGAGCGGGCGGTGGAGGCAGACCGCGGACGCGGCTGGGGGGTCGGTGGCGGCAAGCGGCGGCGCCGGCCGCTTGGTGGTGGTGCGGTGTCCGTGGAGAAACGGGGGAGGGGCGGCGGGCGGTTGCCTGCTGCCTCTTTCGATTTTTTTTATTTTTTTTGATTTTTTTTAAATAATTTTTTACTGATGTAATAAAGAAACTTCTTTTTTTGTTTTAAATTTTTTTAATTTTTTTATTTTAGTTAAACAAGGAATGCAAATGGAAATGATAATGAAAGGGAAAAAAACTGATATGGTGATAATATGTGGAGTAGAACAAATGGAAGATGGTGGGTGGTGATATGGTGGACTAAAAAAAATTACAAAGATAAAAATAAAGACAAGATGAACTAAAATTACCTAAGATGAACACGGGCGCCTATGGAGTGCTCTCGTGAGCACGGTTTTCGCTCAAATCTCCGGCGTGCGATGAGCTCGAGCAGCGCGCGGTTGCGGCTGCGATGTTGGCTAAAAAGCCAACGGATCTCACCGGAGAGAGGGCCGTCGTCGCTCGACCGCGGTTGCGTCGCTGTCACCGATTCAACTCTGGGAACTTGGCTCTCCTCATATAAAGATGGATCAAAGGCAAAAATGAGGAGAATGACATGTATATAAAGATGATGGAATGAGTGGTTATTAAAGTGGTGGAGTTGAATGGGAGGTTGTATTATTAATGGAGTTGAATGGGAAGTTGGGAAAAATGTGGAATAATGGAGTTCAATTGGTGGTTATTGTAGAGAATGGAAATTAAATAATAAATAAATACATAAATAAAGTTGTCTACTTTAAATACAATAAAATAAAAAGAGAAGGGAAATAGTGGAGAATTTACAAGGGAAGACAAACAACATGTACACATTTTTTTTACTTTTCTAATATGTAATTTTTTTATCTTTTTAATAAGAGATATTTACAACGGAAAAATACAATAAAATACTACAATTAAAATACAACACAAGTATAATTTTTTTTGTATTTTTAGTAATTAAGAAAGGTAAAATAAAAAATGAATAAAGAATGAATATATACAGAATATACAATGTACATCTAGGTCCTAAAACCCAACTTTTGCAAACGAGCTCCGATTTTAATGAAACCACTTTCGTTGAATAGATAATTTTCTAACTTGAACTTTAAAAGTGAGTTTGGTGAATTTGGAGCTCATACGGAGCGGGAATTTAGCTTGGAAGTTGGACTTTACGGCTTTTTCTCTTTGAGATCTAGGAGCATTTATTTGAGATGAAATTTGTTTTGTATTTTTGTATTTTTATATACATTTTTATAAACAAGTTAGAGAAAGAATTAGGCAAAAAGGAGTTGAAATAAAATTATTAAAAATACATGAAGTTTTGGGTTATTTACATGTATAAAACTCCTTTGATTTTGCGGCTTTTTATTGTTAATTCATTTTGTGCAATCTTATATACAATAATTAGTGTATTTTATTTACAAGAGTCATTTTGTTAATTTATGGATTTTATGGACATTTATTTGGGATTTTACTCGGGGATTTTGCTAAGATCAAGATATTGCGATGATGAATCGCGGATTCATCAAAGATGCATATGTTATCAATGCATGCATGAATGCTAATTATGCAATTTGTGAAAATATGCTCTTAATTACTTGGGAACAAGGCTCTATTTTCAACTTTAAGAGTGATGAATCATAGATTCATCAGAGCCGGAGTGAATGGCTCATAATAAGATGGGGACTGCGGATGGTAGACATCAATCTATGAGTGTTGCAGGGATTACAAATCTTGGCCCGGTGTTTGAATGCAATAAACATGCCAGATCAATTGCTGTTGCGCTGGACTGTGATGGAGAAGGTGTTTGCTCTTTCGTCTCGACTATAGTAGTCTTGGTATATGCGCTCACGACATGGACAACATTGATGGTGCCAACGAGAAGCTCCAACTACCGTGTAATCAAATCGAGCTTATCCAGCAGCTTTGTTCTTTGTTCGGTCACATTAATTTTTTCTAAGTATTGTGATTGTTTCTCTAAGATTTCCACCTTGGATAGATGGTTCCCGATTATGCAAAAGTTGGAACTCTCATCGTTCATGTCTTCTTCATGTTGTGTTGTCGTCATGTTGACAACCTTGTAAGAAATCTGTGTAGTCTTCTGAAATGCAGAAAATGAGAACACCGTTGCCAATCCTTCGATCATTTCTTCAAATATTTGCATGAGCGCATCCTTGTCTTTATTGAAGTTTATCCTCCACAAGCAGCATCCACCATCCGTTGGCTCTCCTAATGTAGTCCCCCAAATAAGTTCTACACTATGCCTGTCTTTTGCAAATCGTGGTGGGGGAACTTCTCCCGAAGATCTTTGAATCATTCCCACGCTTCATGAAAAGGCACGTGGGACAGCTGCGAGAAGTTAGATATGAGAGCTCTCATCTGACTGAGACAACCAAGGGGATAGTACTTGTGTAGAAATTTAAATTTTAGTTCTTCCTAGGTCGTGACCTCTTTCCCAAGATGACTAATCCAATAGATTTACTTATACTGAAGGCTAAAAGAAAAAGCAGTCATCTTCACCACCACAAGTGGTATGTTGGTATAATGCATGGTATTGCAGATGCGGTTGAATTGCTGCAAGTGGATATAGGGCTCTTCCTTTTTTCCCATGGAAGGTGGGTTGGGGAGGTAGTAGTGATGGCTTCAGCTCAAAGTGATCATGAATATGGAGGATGCGGATCCACTCAGTGATCTACCCTGCTCCAGAGTTGTATGTATCTTTGAGAGTCGATTTATGCTCAACCTCTCTCTCATCGTCACCTCCACTATGGTTTCCTCCTGCAACTCCTCCTGCTCCTCCTTGTGCACCTCCTTGTTCACCTTCTCTAGCACCACCTAGTGCACCTTGTTCACCTCATCCTCTATTTTCATGTTCCCTCCTCAACTCCATTAACATTTCTTGAAAGCAACTTGGGCATTGGCTTGGTCTACCAATTGCTACTGGATGATCTGAATGGATACGAGAATCTATGTGTTGACTTTTGTTCTGATCCAGAGCTTGGTCAGATACATGTGCCTTTCCTTGTCTCTGAGGAGGCATCTCCAAATCAGTATTATTATCTGACTCCAGATCAAGCTTGTGATCTGCATCATGAAATGAGCTCCGATCAGTTGTATAAATAATGGAGTCTGAAAATATAATTTGATATTAGAGTCAAGCTCAAATAAGGGATTTATTGGTGATAGATAAGTAGTGAATGAAGAGAATTCAGTAAGAGAGTTATCACGAACCATTGGTGGAGTGAAGATTAAAGAGTCCAGAAGAAGGTTCGCAAAAGCTAAACACATCTCATGGAAGTCGCCCCAATGCAGCGACGATGTCGGCCTCTTGGAGTCCATGTAGTTATTCGCGGAGTCCGAACAAAAATCTCCATGAGATGACATCGTGATGGCAATAGGATTGATATGATGATAGAATAAGAAGACGAGATAGAAGAAGAATTCAAGAGTTGGGAAGAGAAGGCTCGAAGCAAGCGTGATAAAAGAAGAAGAATGGAAGTAGAGATGGAAGGGTGCAAAGTGCGTGAATTTTTATCTTGACCCTCCTTTGATATTTATCCAAACATTCCTCAAAACAAGGGTTTCATTCACCAGGTACCAGAAAACAATGAGGGCTTTATGAACCCAAGACAATGGAGTTCGTTACGATTTTTAGAATTAGGTCAAATTTTCGTTAGCAGTCCCTTTCTTATTTTTTGGATTATCACTTGTCTTGAGAGTTTTTATGCAAAGGCCTAACAATTTCTCGATTTCCCTTTGTTTTTCCTGAGTTCTCAAAAATGGGGAAGAGAACGGAAAAGTAATGCAAACTAACACGATGCTGGAAAACTCATCATCGTGTTGTCTGATGTATGCTCAGTTAGAAGACACACCTTGCTTTCCAGCGCTCTCCATGCAGGATGCTAGATAAAATTGAAATTACACTAAATGGATGCAATATTGTGAAATCACACTAGATCAGGAATTGTTATAACGTGAAGCACTGGATTAATTTGAATCTACGTCCAAGTGAATCAACTATATGAGCATGATATATATTAAACTTGGGACCTAGATTACTCGATCAAGTAAACATAATATCCATGGGATTAATTAGAGAATACGTGAAATATAAATAAGGCATAAACACACAAATCACGAGAAATAAAAAAAGGAAAATAAGGAGAAAATAGGGAGAAAGAAAAGAGAATTGAAGAAAATCGTAAAAGTCGTAAATCATACAGTGAGGTCCCCCAAGTGCAACTGTACTTGGAGAAACAGACCCCGATAATCTAAGTGTTGGAATTAGTCTAAGTCTATTACAGGTTCAAATAATCTCTCTCTTACATACTATTAATCTACACCAATGCTAATGGTGTCTCTCGGTTACCTTTGCGGCTCTCTCCTGCTAGTCAGTGAAGAATGCCTGGCTCTACCTCTCGAGAGTGCAACGGCTATCCGAAGAAAGACTCCCCTGATAAGAGGTCATTCGCAGCAAAGATAAACAACAAACGATATCCGAAATAATTATGAAACAATTATAAGAAAGATACCAAATAAATAAAAAAACAAGCAAACAAAGCAAATAAACCTAGTGCCTAAGGCTGCTAATCTACCAGACGATTGCTCCCCGATGGCAAAACCAATTGTTGAGATGAGTGTTGCAACACTGATAAGGTATATCAGATGGATAACCAAAAAGGGTCCGACCTTGGAGGGTCTTCGGTGTCCGACAAATCAGATATGCACTGTATAGACCACTCTCTCGGCACATGGTATTCAATCCAAGTGGCTCTTAACAATGATAAAAACCCACGGTGTGTATATGCGAAGGACTCATGCAAGTGTGTGAGTTATGAAATTTATTTAACTCTACATGAAAAATGTCTAAGGAAACCAAGTAGAGTGTTGTCCACGGGAGCAAACAGGGATAGGTCACAAAAATTATGTATGCTAAAATAATTAAACTAAGTATTTTTTGTTGGTTTTGAAGCCTTTTAGGTTTTTGTTTTTTTGTGGGTTTTACTTAATATGTGATTTTTATGTGATTTTTAATTAGCTTATATATTTTTTATGGGTTTTAAATTTTCATAAATGTTTATAATTGATTTTTATATGAAATATATACTAATATATGTGATATATAAGAGAAAGAGATAAATTTTTTGTATTTTTTAAAATATAGCAAATGAACTCAAACTTCACAAAATAAAATGTTTTTGTGTATTGTATATTTATCTTTATTTATGATATTTTTAGGGTATTTTTTGCTTTTTATGGATTTTTAAAATTTAAAATACAAAAATAAACTAAATATAAAATATATGAGCTTAAATGGGCATAATAAATATCTATTAGATCAGAAAAGGACAAGGTTAATTTTCTTGTATAGTATACAAAACAAAGAAATTTGGAGATTTAAAACATAATTTTCTGATTTTTATATGATTTTATTTGATTTTTATAATTTTTAAGTGTTTTGCAATTTTTAAGGTTTCATTTTGTATTTTTTAATGAATTTTTGACATGTTGTACAACAGAGTAAAATACATCAACTTTGTTTTTTGGTAACTTTTTAGAGCCATATTTGAATTTTTATGATTTTTAAAGGTCAAGAAAGTAAAATATAACTTGTTTTTGATTTTTTATAAATAGGAAAATAATAATAACCACCTTAATACAAATATATGTGATAGAATATCGTATAATGTATTTAAAATATTTTTTCTAGAATTTTGGAGGCAATTAGACAATTAAACTATTTAAAATAAAGACAAAATAAATTCAATGATACATGGAATATTTTGAAAATAAAGAAACCCTGAGCATGCAATTGTAACAAAATTCAAGAATCCATGGGTTAATCAATAATTATACCAATTTAATCTGCAATTTAAAAATACCCAGAAGGGGTATTTATGCAATTATACCAAATTCCAGGGCAAGCAATGCAAATATGGCACTCATTTGAACTGACTGGTACTAAATAACGAATATGTAAAAGTTAAAGAGCGACCGGTAACATGTAACTCAAATCCAGGTGTATAGCATGCAAAATCACCAATATATTAACATTTAATATTCAATGAATATGGACCCACTTGTAATTACTCAAAACTTCAAATCATTTAATAACATGTCCAAGAAGGTATATGGGGCACTACGCAAATTAATCTCAAAACCCTTATGTGGGATGGCACGTAAGTGACCTGGCATGGACTAAAATGCAACAAATTAAGGCTTAGGTCTGAGTTTGTAAAATACAATAAATAATTACAAGACTAAAATGGAAATACAAAATACGGAGGCGAGATAGTGCAAAATATCCACTCCTTTACGCATTAACGGACAACTGAGATGCTATCACTTAATGCGATCAACGATGGACAAGCGTTGATACCGCTTCATGCAGCAACGACCCATATTAGATCCTGATCTAAATCTAACTTTGAAGGCGGGCCAAGATCTGATGATCGCTATTAAGTTCGGAGCGCACTTTTAATCAGACGGTGGAAAGGAGACCAAGAAGAACTAATAATGACAAGTGGCTGGGGTAGTTTCGATCAGGACTCCTACATAGCTCCGGCGGTCTCTCCAACCAATAAAATGCTCAATCGAATCCTAGAGGAGGTCTGCAGCTAATGGAAGCTCAGAAGGGTCCAAACCTCATCGGAGGAGGCCTAGATGCTCAGAGAAAGCACACGACCTGGAGGCCATCTGTGCCAGGTCGAATCAAGCCAAGGGGGGATCCTTTGAACACATGACATGCACCAAAAGATCCAAGGGTCGAGGTGAAACAACCTCGACCCATTAGCGTGTGAAACAGAGGCGAGGTGTAGTGTGGTGGTGAAGTCCGACAAAGGTGGCAGAGATGGACCTCGATTCCCAAATCGAGAACCCAACAAAGTGATTAGAAGGGATCAGGAGATGGAGAAATTCTTGAGAAGGATAAGGGAGGCAAAATGAGAGGCGGAGGCAATGGATGGCTGAGATAGGTGCTGGAGCTTCAAGCTCTAACGTTTGACCTTTTTGGGTTTTTAGTTAGATTAGACAAAATCACATGAAATAAAAGCTAAAACTAAGCTACTACAATAACAAGGAATATAAAGACGTAAAGAAATGGCATCTCACCAATCAGAAACGATCGGGAGTAGAGGTTCAACAAGAGCAACTCTTTTGAGGTGGATCTGACCTCCTCCTCCTCCTTTGTCTACGCCTCAAATTCGAGGCTCCGATTTCCTGTCACAAGTGGGAGACCTCACAATGGAACTCAGGGGTTACATGCGGGAAAAATGGATCAAGGAGCAAAAATGGAGGAGGTTGAATTTTTATACAGGCTAAGGGAAAAGTAAAATGCGATTAGGCTTTCGGCTCGATCGAGCGATAAAAATCAAATAATAGGGAATGTGCGTGAGAGAACATGATTCGCTCTACAAGATTTAAAATGGAATCAGGCAAAAATGGTTAAAGGAAACGAAGAAGAAATTAGAAGAAAAGGAGTGATCGATCGACTCTGACAGAAGCAGAGGCGTAAGGGGTGTTCACATGGGGTCAACATTCCCTCGTACGCCTGTGGTCCACATCAGTAGCCGCGCCAACATAAAATGACAAAAAGAAACTTGAAAGGAAAGAAAATGAAATATAACATGGCTTCGTATTTTATTATATAAAAGTCAAAATACAAAAGTTGTTTCTTATTTTCTAAATTGTTTTATTATGATTTTATTTATTTTTATAACCTTAATTATTAGGTTAAATTATTTAAGTATTATTATATATTCAATACGTATTTTTATTTTTATTTTGTTATTTATGTATATAATAATATTATTAAATAATTTATTTATTTATATTATTATTTAAGAGGTATTATTGTATATTTTTTTAGATTTTATCTATTTATTTATATGTATTAATAATTACATGTGTATGTACATTACATGTATAAGATGCATATTATTTTATGTATATTAATATTTTTTTATTTTGAAGGCTATTTAATTTTAATAAGTTATAAACATTGTATACATTTATTTAAAAATATGGCATGAAAAAAATATACAATAAATATGTATTAATAATTAGCCGTCTTTTGCATCTTAACTCTGACAAAAATGAAACCACCTTCATTAGATAGATAATTTAATTTTATGAATAATAAAGATGATTTGGTTCAAATTGAGTTTATATGGAGAAGATATTAATCTTGTGAAGTTCCTTTTATGGCTTTTGCAACTAAGTACTTAGAGTGATCTGTGCATCAAATAATTTGACCAATATTTTTGTTATTTTATATACATTAATATATACAAGTTTCATGTTGATCGCATGATTATTTGAGGTGTGTAGAGTGTGAAAAAAATAATGTAAAAATAGGCTCTATAGAGTGTATTGACACCTAGACAAATTAGGGTTTTTAATGCATTCCTGCACCCTATCTCCCCCTACATTATTCCTGGTCAACGAAGTCAATTATTGACTCGATTTCAGGGGTTAAGGTCAGTCAATATCTACAATAATTTCTTTATGTTCTTTTCATTTATTTGTTCTTTTTATTTTGGCTTAAATACATGTGTTTATACACAATATATATACAAGTGTTAATTTAGGTGTGTTAGTGATATATACATGTATTTATCTAGGGATTTAAATCCTAAAATGAATTAATAAATGTGCGTGAACGGAAATTCATCACTCCCCTACACTTAGCTATGTCTAGTCCCTAGCAAACACTTATGATGCACATAAAAAGAAAGAAAAGAAAAAGAAAGAACTTGGAATGATAATGAAGTTTAAATTTATATTCATAATATCGAAGTTTAGAGCTTAGTTAGACATTTGGATTATTAGTTTGTTGGAACCTTAGTGGGAATAGGATTTAAAACTTAACAACCCTTAAGAACCACAATCCTTTGTTCAGTTCTCCTCAATAGCCAGACCAAAACAAGCCTTTTCATATGCAAACTCTTACGACTATGAATCTCTCTTGTACTTTGCAAGTGAATTATAGCTCCTCATATCCGAAGTGGTAAAGGAACAATTCTTCTCCAACTTGGCGACCCTAATTCCCAAATCCAGAAACTCTTTCCTCGAGGAGCGAGATATTCCCTTCTAAGTTCAAGTGCAACCATCTCGAGAAGATAGGGTAGAGAAGAGAATGGGTGGTGCCATGTTTAGTAACTCATCCTAGGAAGCTCGACTAGTGTAAACTCATCCAGCTGCAAGCATCCATGATTTCTTTGACTTTGAAGCATAAGCCTTGCTTTATTGATACATACTCCAATCAAAATTGATTTTCCATTGAGTTTTTACCTGTCTAGCTATTTTGGAGCCTTTAATTCGTACTTTTTTATGTACATATGACAACATTTACATAAGAAGTTTTTTCTTCTAGAGCCGGTAGACTATTACTTTTTGAAGCATTATTGCAACCCACAACCTCCTATCCTTGGACCTCATCACTGCTGGATCGGGTTGGGGCACAATGGCCACAGATTGTGTCGTTGTATGTTTTCATTCACTTGTGTCTCATGCCAATAAATCCAGTCCTCCACCACCTTTTTGAGTTAAGCTACGAGTAGAGTGCTTGTCCAAGTTAGGCCACTGTCTAAAAAGTCATGGTTGTGTCCGAAAATATTCTACTTAGGCATACCATGATGACATGTGAACATAGACTTATGGCCTTAAAGAATTAAGTCAACTTGACATGAGAAGCGCAAATCCAGTTCCTACAAGGTTCCTGTGAATTTAAGTGTATTAAGATCATAACCAAGCTTCAATCTTTAGGTTTTACTTAGACCAGTTCAATTGTCGACGATCATTCAGAAAAAATGCAAATGCAAGGTATTTTTGTGGAGTACATTATCTAGTTTTCAACTTTTTATGGGATTTTTCGAACATTTTGCATATGAACTTCAATTGAGATGATCAAAATTGCATTTTGTTCCTTATTGAATTATCTTTAATGTGGTATATTTAATCCTCTGATTGGACATGTAATTAAGGATTTATTTATCAGATATGACTTATGTGATATTTTAAGATCAAATGAACATTGGCTTTTAATAATTCCTCAATTGGACCTTGATCCTTATTCTAATTATCGCTTAAGTTTGACATGTAATATAAAGGGCACGAAAATATGTATGTATATACATGTTGTAATTTAGTTCATTATATTCATTACATTGATTAAAACTTATTAAAAATGCATGCTCATTCATCCATAATGTTGTGTGATGTATTGCATTGTGAATGTTCTTTTAAGCTAGATCTTATATATCACTTAGCAAAGATATTAAATACATAATTAATTGTATTATTAGCATGTCTCTTTGTGTTTGACCTTGGACTTACCCAGGATATAAACTATGCCAATTCCTCTTCGTAGAGATCTAATTGACTTGGTTCTGATTGAGAGATAATTGACCATGTTGTAATGAATGAATTTTAACACTGCCAATTAGTGTTTTATCACCCGTCAACCAGGAGTATCCGCTTCTTGTCATGAAGAGCAAGCTCCAAGAACGATCTTTGGGGAGAAAAGTTGGGTAAAAGGGATTAAATTTTAAAAATGAGTAGATTAGATAATTTATGCAAGATGCCCAAGTAATGGTCTTCGCCTAGGGTTTTTGGTTAAATCGAGGGTTGACTAGTACCAACTCTTGATCCGTATGAGAGATCAGAGGTTTTTAAAGAAATCACAACAATGAATTGGGGTAGGAGAGATATGCAATGAGCCAGAAAATTTGGTGAAAATAGAAAAAAAATCATGGATGGACCGGTCCATAAATGGGGTGGGACAGTTGACCTAGGTCAACAAACACCACCTCCTCATTGATCCTTGTCAGACACTACAAGACAAAATAGACATAAAAATAGAAATAAAATAAAATAAAATAGAAGATTATTTTATTCAATAAAACTTAAAATATGAAAGTTATTTCTTATTTTATGTACTATTTTAGGTGATTTTATTTATTTTTATAAATCAATTTATTAAGTGTTAATTTTTACAAGTATAATTATATGTATAAATACCTATATATTGTGTATTTGATTTTTATTTTGTATTTTATTTTTTATTAGTTTATGCTTATAATTTATATAATTATAATATATTATGTGCATATTTTATTTTATTAGTCTGATTTAATTTGTGTACTTCGATAAATATGTACATGTACATTATACGTATAGTATACCTATATATTTTATTACATTATTTATTTTAATGTATTTAATGATTTTGTTTTATGTTTATAATTTCAGTATATTTCACATAATATTAACAAGTATGTAACTATGTACATATACATTACACATATTTGTAATGCATTTGTTTCGTGTTTATAATTTCGTACTCCTTCCTCGTGAAGAAGGTGTTGGATTTTGTCATACAAAATCCGGAGATTCTTCACTCGAATCTTCGACTCGGATAGAGAGAAGAATGCATCTCATCCACATGCTCGTAAGTTCCTCCTCCGTTGTCGAACTTGAGACAGGAGGTTTCTTAGATTAGAGACACGGTCACAAACATGCTTCAGGAGGCAATCCTTGTACATGTTTGTGTTGTTGATGAAATGATTTATGAAGTGTTCTTGAATCATGTGGTTTTATCATTTAGAGTTTTTAAATTATGCTACCTAGTGCAACTAGTATGATTAGTTGCCCTAGGTCGTATGTGATGCGACCTTCACGCTTCTGTGATGTGATAAGGCCCAAACCCTATCCTTCAAGTGGTATCAGATCCTTGGTTAAAGGTCTTGGATATGATCCAAATCCTAAGGGAACATTTTGCATATCAGTTGCGTGGGGGGCTCGTGGTTTGTGCATACGATGCATGTTTCGAAATGTTTTCCGTTAAAATGAAAAGCCATATTCATGCATTGTTTGGACGAATTTTTTGGATAATAAAATGTATTTAAAATGTATAAATATGTACCCAAAATAGTATCCAATTGTTGGCAATAAAAGTACATGAATTAAAATTCGAAAAGTTCTCACAGTGAAATTATTTTTGCATGTATTCTCAGATCTCTAAGAAACACTTTAATTAAGTAGAAAATTAAATCAGCAAATTTCTCAAATTTATTTCACGTGATTCCGACTTTGTTTGCCCTAGATATTCCATATTTAGTGGAGATGGGTCGGATGATAATTGGATCACGATTACTTTCCTAATATGTTTATTATTCAATGAGAATTAAGGAAATTATGAATTTGCTTTGATTAATTTTATGCTTAATATTTATGAATTTGTTTGATCAAACGTCAACGATCATTGGACGAGAGTTTCATGACAAAACCCTAGTTTATCCTACAATAGTTGAAAAACGGTTTTTACATGCAAAACTAAGAATATGTTTGCTTAATATGCTTAGAAATTTAGGATCTCAAAAGTATTTTAATATGTCTAATAATTCTGAGTGATTAAATATATGTATAATGTTGGTCACTAAGAGCATGTGATTGATAAAACCTCTTAGTATAATTTGTACCGATTGTGTTGTCTTGAATTGATTCGGTGATGGTGTCTAGGCCGTGGATATGCTAATGACTTAATTGGCATCCTGCACCACAGTCAAGCGCTCCTTGTTAGCATAATATGTTCGATCTGATTTTATCCATTTCAAGGATGGATAGCATGAGAAGTTTATGCATACTTTAATTAACTAATTGGAATAATACAAGTGTACATATGTGAGGGTGTATACTATATAGTAATATCAAACAAACCCTGATTGTTTATTTGTTGAATTGGATTATTGATTAATTTAATATGATTAAATTGATTAGATCTAATTAGAATAAACACTATGCTATGAATGGATATGTGATTCCCTTGGAAGAATTAATCATAGTGAATATGATTCATAATGATTAATTAAAATTTGAATTGGATATAAATGATCATATAAATACCATCCATGGTCTTCCATCAAGGTGAAGGGTTCCATCGTCATGGATTGTATGTTGGAGACGCATATCCGAAGTGATAGCTCATGCATACAAGCACACATGGATCAGGAACTTTGCTTCTTAAAAGAGTAAGAATGTATGCTTAGTGACCCCAATATGGATTCCTCGTACAATTGAGGCGGCATTGGATTGCGCATAGCGAGTTCTATTCCTATTGACGGTTGATTCAATTAACAATGGGTCAACATCACCTTAGGGGTGGTAGGCCCGGGTGTTAAAGACTGAATTAGGAAATGCATGTTGGACTTGCAAGGAAGAATGAGTTGTCGTTTATTTTTGTCTGAGTTGCAATTCTCATATAATTGAGATGCAATAAATGTAGAAAGAATATCCCAGATCTTGCTAGAGATATAATAATAAATATATCTCTTGCTTTGAAAGTGAATAAGGGAATGAACTTTCATAGTTTAAAAGGCAAGATAACTTTGATTCGAAATTATAACCTTAATCAAAGATATTTTTTTTCAAATTATCTTATTTCAAATAACCTTCATTAAATCTACTGAAATCTATACGCAATCATAACCATTATCATGGATTGGATCCATGATTATGATGTAGTACTTGTAGTTTCACACATAATGTATGTAGTTGTAATGCGCAAGTTTCCTCGTGATTACGAGGATTGACAATTAAATAGATAATGGGACAACAACCTAGGATTTGTGTGCCTAAAAAGTCTTGATCTCTCATCGAGTGTACTTTGCAAGTAACATGTTGGTGATGATCGTAATTGTCAAGATCGTTCTTAAAAACCTAAGAAGATGTTTTGGCAAACATATGTGCTCTCAACATTTAATCACAAATAACATGGTCCGCTGCATTATGCGGAATGGTGGATCAATAAGAGATGATGTACTCAAAATGTTTGAGTTCTGCCTGAACCTAAGTCTTTTTTAGTTAAGATGAGTGTGGATATGATGAATGTCATCATTCTACTATCTCCACTCAAGTCTTTCATGATGCATCATATTATTCATATTGTATGAATGGGATGAGGCAAGAATAAGTGTTGAAATACTCTTATATTGAAGTCCCTTGAGGACATGTTCAATTTAAGAGATCCTTTATCTTAAACAATGGTTGTTTAAGTGTCAAGGAAGCGCAACAGAAGCATGGGTCTGACCCATGTAAGAAGGAGAGTCCAAGAGTTGATTGTACTTCTGTAAATTCCATACATATGACATCCAAAGAGTTGGATGAATGCTAATACTGTAACAAGATGGTGTACTGGAAGTATGACTATCTGGACTATCTGAAATCCTTAGAGAAGGATCAGGATGATGCATCAGAATACACTACGTCTACATATCATCATTGAAATCAACTTACTTATTACATACGAATAAAGTCCAATAATTGCATCTCCTTCGAAGAACACTTGCAATTGGTTGCATATATTTTGGAAGACTAGAAAGTTTTGATCTTGAGGTTTAATAGTCATCCACATGGGAGTTGGTGCAATTGTTGCAACAATCTCTATTAGATAGCAGAACATATTTTCAGTTGGAGAGTCATTAGTCTTAGAGAATGTCTCTATGACCTAGATATTAGAATACATTCATTGTTTATTTCTAAAGTTGTTAGAAATAAACATACAATTTGTAATACACCTATCATAAAGAGTCATGATGGATACATTTCAGATAGTAGTCTAACATCTAGAGGATTCTACTAAATTAGAAAATTAATGGATGGTTCATTAACATTTCTAATACTGGAAATTTAAACCTTAAAAGATCAATAAGAGGATGAAGATCATTTGACAGTGGTCTAACATCAAGATTAGGACATATGTCTATTGATAAGATCAATAAACTAGTAAGAAATTGAACTGTAGACTGTCTAAAAGTTCAAAGCTTACATACTTATGAATATTGTATTCAAAGTTAAAATGTTTGATATACCCTTCTCTAGGAATGGTGTACGATGCCAAGGTATTCAAAACTTCATACATATTGATGTATGTGGACCCTCTATACCATAATAAAATATTAATGATATATGATATCCATTAATGATTATTTATGGTATGATATTTCTTCATTTACCTATTAGAAACTTTTGACATGATATGATCAATGATGACACTTAACATAATTACCTTCTAGATATATATATATATATATATGTAGTAGAGACTGCAATATATATATATCCTTAATAAGATTCCATGCAAATATAACCCAAGACTTCTCGTGAGATATGGTTTGGAACCGAGCTTAGTGTCAAACACTAGAGGATTTAAGGGTTGCTTGGTCCGTGCTATAACATGGATGCAAGAAAGCTGTAAACTTGTACTTGAGGGTGCTACTTCATTAGGAATATAAAGGATGGTTATGGATACCTACTTCATGACCTTGATATTCTTAAAAGATCTCATCTCTAAGAATATTATTATAAGAGGATAACTTTCTTGAGAATCAATATAAGAATGAAGTAAATGGACTCATTGAATCTTAAGAGAATAATGAGGCTTTTAGAATCGAAAACTAAAAGGATGATTAAAGATGAAACACTCATACCTCTTCAAATCAGTTTGAGGGTGGTAAAATCACCTTGAGGATATGGATTCCATGTGTCGTAGAAATCTGACAATGATCGAACTTCATGTGATGAAGCTTCTGTAGATCGTGACATGGAAATATGGATGTTAACAATAAAGTCTAAAGTAGACTTCGTACACAAGTGTTGTGTATGGACCCTCGAAGATCCACCTATAGGGATCAAACCCATTGGGTGTAAATAGATCTTTAAAATAAAGAGGGAACCTAATGAGAAGGTAGAGACCTTCAAAGCACGACTGGTAGCCAAGAGCTACACACAGAAAGAAGACATCGTTTGCAATGAGACTTGCTTTCTAGTAACCATGCTTAAACCCATCAGAATATTGCTAATTGTAGCTCCACAACTTGACTATGATTCTGTAAGATGGAAGTCAAGATTGCATTGCTCTATGAATACCTCAACGAGGATATTCATATGAATTATCCCCATGGCTTCATGGTTGAAGAATGCAAGGTGTGCAAGCTAAGAAACTTCATCTCCATCTCCACATATTCCCCATGCTTCCCTCTTTTTGATTTCTCTTATTTATCTGCACGCATACACAATCCATCCCGAGTAGCTCCATACATTCACCATTCAGCCCACATTCATGCGTAAATTTCCGTTCATTCACTCCCTTCCTCTAGGTCCTCAACCACCTTGATCTCTTCTTCTTCTTGCACAGGTGAAGAACCCATTAAGGGGACCATCTTCTCCACCTCTAGCAACCCTCCATCCATGTCCATTTCACCTCCACGAAACCCTCAAGTGCTTTGGCTATCGACTAACACTTGCAAGTACTCAATGGCATGAAGCTTTGAAGCCTCACCGATCTCCTACTCTGCCTTCGACGAGGTGGTGTCGTACAGTTAATCCATCCACTAAAGCAGCTTCACAACCCTGCCACTGATGTCGTCAGCTCTTCAGGAAGCTCCATCGAGCGTCAGCTAGCCTGGAGGTCCAAGGAGGAAGAGTCATGCCTTCACCGAAGCTCCACTAGACAACCACCGCCTGTGGATGAGTGTCAAAGGAGATGTCGCACAATTACCATTAGATTGAGCCTTTTTGGTCTCAATTCTATAGTCCACGCACATCCCGAGCCACCTATCCGATCCTCTCAACCTTGGAGGACCCGTACTTGGGTCGAAGCAACAGAGAGTGGGATGGATCGAGCTACTGGACACCCGAGCCTCGATCCGAAGCAGAGCCCACATAACCCATGCACGAGCTGCCTTTGGAATTTTGTAGACAAGCCCCGCCAGGCTCTTTAACTTATACTTGTACCCTCTTGTGTCTGGAACTACTGCATATAAGCCCCTCTTACTTTCTTTATTCACATTTTGATCCATTTTGGCAGTGTTTGTGATGTTATATTTATTCGTAATTATGTTTCTATTGCAACGAAAACCCCAGATTGTTTCATTAAATAATGTTTTCATGTTAAATCCATTTTTAATGTAATTGGTCTTGATTTAAAGCTTTGATTCATTATCTCTCTAATGACATGTTTTAATCTCTGAATTGATTAATGTATATTCATTAATTAATCAGAGAGTTGTAGGATTTGTTGATCCTTAAATTGTATGCCATAAATTAACCGTAACTTCATTTTTTGAAATTAATTAGGTCATAGAATTCTTATTGCATATATTTTTTAATTAGGTGACTTGTTCATCAATTCTATATCATTAATCTCGTGATAATTGTTAAATGAATATAAAGTGAAGCAGGTGCCTCGTTAGTTAAGTGCATTAAATGAAACAATGAAGATTGGAACTTCCAATTAAGTATTAATTTAGATCAAGTTGGAATTAATTGATTTATGTCCTAGGATTTAATCTTGGAGTCCTCTTACATGTTATATGATTGTGTGAATTGTTTAGTATTACATTTTGTAGCATTATATACTGCACTGAAAAAGATAAAAAAATACCATGCATCCTATCATCTTAATCTAGATCACACTAGATTTTATAACTTATATATTTAAACCCTTAGTTGAGTTACTTAATCGCTCGTGTCCTTGTGTTCGACCGTGGACTTATTTAGGCATAAATTTACGTAACGCTCTCTTTATTGAGATACATTATGCGTGGTTCTGATTCATGTGTTGATCACTCGGACTACAACTTGATCTGTTTAGAGTAGTGAATTACCATCTCAGTTGCTTTGTTTGGAGGTTCTTTTTATGCAGATACGCACCTTTTGACGGTACAGAGCAGTAGCCATCTTTTTACTGCTTTAGCTTCTAGTTGTATTTTTTGGAGAGACATGTTATGAGATATGTATATATGACATTTTATAGATGCATACATGTAATATTTTACGTACATGGAAAGTTGAATGAATAGTTATGAAGTATACAATGTGAACGCAATTAAATGGAAGATTTTCAAATTCGATCTTTCTCTATGCTATTATCTTTTTTTGCTTGTGTGCACACTACGAATGTGGTTCTTACGTGTGAGGAAATGATTTTACCGAGTATCTGGGTCCATGGGACTTGACAAGAGATTATTTAACGAATTCGAATTTTCTCTTCCGGATGGCTTTGGATCCATGTCTTCTCTTTAAAGTATAATATAAAATGATTGTAATAAATGATATAGTTATGCAAATTCTTGTGGTTAACTTCTTTATTTTATATTTCAGGCATCCTCATTTACTTCGGAAGATGATTTTTTTCCCATGACGGCTTAACAAGATTTATTGGAAAGCATACAACTAAGTGCATTAATTGTGTACCTTTGTTCTCAACTATTTAGAACAAAGCTTAATGTGAGAAAGCAATGAGTAATATAATTGACAAGATTTATTGGAAATCATACAACTGAGTGCAAAGTATACATTTGCATACAATTTCTTTCTTGCTAAATTGTACATTTTTATTTGTAGAATAAAAAAGCAAGGAATAATATACAAGCCTAATGCTAGAAAGCTAAAACGATATCCAACACATAAATGGGGTCGAAAAATCTTACGATACAATACGACTTACAAGCTACTCAGGTTTGTTATGTCTACATTGATGTTTGGCAACCTTTTTTTTCTTTTAGGTTTGATCATTGAGTGCTAATATACAATACAATGAGATCTGTCGAGTGACAACATTGGTTCCTTTTAGGTGCGATGTTTATATTTATTTATGACATATTTTTTTAAATGTGATATATGTTGGTCTTGTTTTGATGGTCCACAGTTAGAAGACCAATTACAAGTAGCTAAATCTACATGCAACAATGATATGCATTAATACAAGTTAAGCATAAATAACAATATGGTCGCTCGGATTAAAGCGAGCAACATGGTTACTATTCAAGTTATAGGAGTTGAATTAGCAATGACACGTACAAGAAGCAGCATTTCGAATACTCTTGTTACTGTTCAATTGTTTGATTTGATATTTTAAATGTACTTTTTTAATTATTACATTTGTTTCACTTGTATTTACATAGCCACATGAAGGGCACGTTTTATAATCTTTCGAAATTTTGAAATAAAGGGGTTACGTGAATCCTCTAATATCGGTTTTGCGAGTTAAAAATTAAGACAAAATGAGAATAAAAGTGTCCGACTCAAATTCTTATGTATGATCCAACCTATAATGGATCGACTGAAGTCAGTTAACACCCCTAACTACAATTTGACATTCTTAACTAGGATACAAGAGCGATTTTTCAGTTACTTACATAGAAAAATGACGTTTACAAATGTCGGTAGAAAAATTCCAACGATTTCAAATCAGGAAATATTATCGAGGAATACTATAAGAATGTAAATTGAAAGTGAGTAATATCATGTTTGTTTGCATCGTAGTTACTATATATGTCAATTGATTTTATTACATTAATATTTACATGATTGTTTCCAATTTTTATCGTCTCCTATGTAATATCCTTGCTCCATCCCCGCCTCCAATGACCTTCAAGAACTAGTGTTCCATGTTTTATACCTTTGAGACAAAGGGGATAGTCGTAAAGCAATTGTTGCATGGTGTTATCACATGTAAAAACCGCAATCTTGATTTTTAAATTATTGACAATGTTGAAAAGAGTAGGAAAAGCGAAGATGAATCAATGGTCTTATCCAAAATGAAGGACAACAAGAAGATAAAAGTTTCACACATGCCTAATGGGATTTATAATACGACTTGTCCAAAATCAGTGTAATACCCACAAGGGATTTTTCACATAAGAGACATTACCAGTATGAAGTCGAAGTAAATTAACTAACTATATATTACGTGTATTTTAGATAAGAATGCCATCTTGAGAGACCGGTGGGGGAGGAAGAAGTGGGATCACACCATCATTATTTGTTTGAAGCAACGGAGGAGTGTAGTAAGAAAATATGCATGTGTACATGCTTTTTAATGGGTGGAGAGGATAAGGTATACTCATGTGGGTTTCGGTAAGGAATGTAAACAAAACTTCGCATCAACCATCCAAACAATGGAATCATACAAGATTGTGAATGGCCACTCCTTTCTAGTGACGATCACTGCCAAACAAAATACGACATTAAATATTAAACCGTCAAAGAAAAAAAATCAGCTTCTTTCAAATGCTTGGAGTCCATGTATGAGGATTTAGTTTTTTTGATGGTTTTTCTTAAACATAACACATGGAAAAAATCTGAAGGAAATATAACAAGCCGATGCGTTCCTTTTTTGTGTACTTCACACAACAAAAAAAGATCAAATAAATGTCTGTAATGAAGAAACAAAGTGTGCCAGTGTAGACTTTTAGAGAGAACGAGAGAGAAGGAGAGGTGTTGGGTTGAGAGAGGACTCCCTAGTATGAGAGAGATCGTGTTGTATCTCCCCCTCCTAGAGGAGGTCGATATTTATAGGGTGTGTCTCCACAGTCCGCCCTCATCCCTCTACATTTACAAGATCCGGTTCACGCAACCGCCGGCGCGCACAACTACCAGCGGTGGTTTTGAGCACGATGCCACCTTAGTTGGTTCGTTCAAACATCTCCTTGTTGACAAAAGTATCAAAACACACCCCCACTTTTTGTGCAATGTACTATGCAAAAAGTTATGGTGAGGAACATTATTCATGAAAACCTCTTCCTTGATTCATGAATCTCTGAATCCCTTTAAACCAACATATATTAATGCAAGTGCTAGCTACTATTCCCTTGGTCAGAAAATCAGCTAGCATATCACTTGTAGGTTTTATATGTCCCATAATTTCTTATTTCGCCTCCTCAGTATTGATCAAGCTTATTACAACTTGATTGTCACAATACATTTCAATTGGACATTTAGCCAATTCAAGGCTTAAGTTTTCCAGAAAGTATTTAATTCAAATCGCATGAGTGATGGCCATGCTACATGCAATGTATTCTGCCTCGTGTGTATGGCTAGATACACATCCTTGTTTCTTGCTACTCCAAGTAGTAGATGCTCCACCAAATATGAAAAGATAACATGATGTAGATTTCCTATCATCCACGTCCTCTCCGAAATCTGAATCGGAGTATCCGGCTACTTCAAGTGATTCTGCTTGATACACTTTTCAAATGTACAGTTCCTTTCATATAGCAAAAAATCCTCATAACAACTTCCCATTGTGCTGGTCCAGGATTATTTTGATTTTTACAAAGTTACTAACTAAGCTAATTAGATAAGCCAAGTCAAGTCGAGTGCACATCATTGCATACATCAGACTTTCCACTGCTTGTGCATATGAAACTTCTAAATATTCCTACACCTTTCCAGGATATTGACTTTTACTGATCTCTTTCCAATCACAAGTGGTGTAGGAGTTGGAGTGATGTTCTGCATTTCAAATCTCCTCAATATAATATGCAGATATTTTTCTTGACTAAGACTCAATGTCATTGAATCTTCGTCTCTTGCACTTTGAATTCCTAGAACATAGGATGCTTTACGCATATCTTTCATGTCAAATTCATTTCTCAATTTCTCTTTAATATCATTGAGCATTCGTATGTCATTACGATCGACTAGGATGTCATCTACGTACAACGGATTGATAGCAAATTTGCTCATACTCTTCATAATCTATACACAATTAATCAACTTATTTCCAATAAATCCAAATTGAAATTTTTTATGAAATTTGGGATACCAATGTTGTGAAGATTGTTTCAAGCCATACAATAACTTTCTTAACTAATAAAACCCTTTTCTCCTACCCTTATACCTGAAAACCACCAGGTGGTCGCATATAAATCTCCTCTCTTAATTCTACATCGTAGAAGGTTGTCTTAACATCTATTTGTAATAATTTCAAATCCATATATGCGACTATAGCTAAGATCATTCGAATTGATGCAAACTCAATAATCGAATAGTAGATTTCCTGAAAGTCTATTCCAACTTACTGAATATAACCCTTGGAAACTAATCTTGCTTTGTATTTATCAACAATACCATCAACTTGGTACTTTTCATGAATACCCATTTACATCATATGGATTGTGAAGGATATGGTTAGATCCTCAAGCGCATCACGGAAGCGTGAGCGTCGTATCAAATACGACGAAGAGCGACTAGTCGCACTAGTTGCTCGATGCAGCGGAATTTAAAAAATTTTCTTACGACGAAACCACATGATCCAAGAACACTTCTCGGATCGTTTCGTCTAAACCACAAACAAGTAATTAGGATTACCTCTTGAAGCGTGGTTGCGATCAAGTCTCTAAACGAAGAGACCTCCTGTCTCAAGTCCGATCCGACGGAGGAGACGCTTGCGAGCGCGGGGATGAACCGCGTGCTTCTCGCAATCCATGTTGATGATCCAAGCGGCGGATCTCCTGATCTCGACACACGAGATCCGACGTCTTCTTCACGAGCGAGGCGCACCGAAGGAGACGGAGATCCACGAGCAGAAGAACGGGCAGCATAACGACGATGCCGCGGCGATGGAGAACCTCTCCATGGCATCCATGGTGGACGGCCATGAGAGGGAGAGAGAGGGCTGACCTCTAAAGAGAAAGAGAGAGGGAGAGAGAGATGATTCTCAAGCATTATGTGTGTAAAGAGAGAGCATGGGTATGCCTCTCTATTTATAGGGTTTTGGGATCCATGGATCTCAATCCATGTGTCATATAAAATCAATGGTTGAGATTGATTTATGACAATCCAATGGTCAAGATTGTTGTTGGTAAAAGCCAACAACTTGTGATTTAATTTTGATTAAATATATTTGATAAATCAAATATATATTAATACCAAATTAAACCAACTAAATAAGGAGTGAAAAAACAAATGAGAGCCTCCTTCCCTATTGGGAGGAGTGGACGGCCACCAATTCCATAAAGGAATTGGTGCCGCCCCCCTCTTCCCATATGGGGAGGGCAATCCCATGGATTCCCATGGGATTGCATATCTCCTTGTTTCTCTCTCAACTTATTTTCCAACAATTATTCACCAAAAAATAATTCTCAATTAATTTTGGGAATATTGCAATCTTGACATTGGAATATTGTGAATCACATTCACAACCCAAAACAAAATGTAATTTACATTTTCAATTAATTAAACAATGTGTATCCAATACACATTAATAATTAATCTACTAATATAAATTATATTTAACTCTCTCTAATACATTATAAATCACATTTATAATATATTATGAATAATTGGATATTACTTATCCACATTATTCTTATCCTTGATGATTAAATCATATTTAATCATATTGGATCTCTTTATCTCATGTGTTCAAATAATATGAATCACATTCACATTATTCACATCTTTGATAATCAAATCACATTTAATTATCTAAGATAACTCTCCTTATAATATGAATCAAATTCATATTATTCATGATAATTAAATCACATTTAATTATCCATTTTCTCAATGCTCGGATACATATATCAACAATAGAATTATCCATGAACTCTTTCAAGGATAATGCGCTTTCTCCGCGAATACTTGGAGATAAGGACAGGGCGATTGTATTGTTCCACGTATAGTGACATGGATATTGAGATGACATCTCAAATCCAGATCTCGGGCCTCCCATAGATGCTTGATTAAATCAAGACCGCAAATCTAATCTTCTCATTGAATCTGAATCACATTCAGATCAATGTCCAACATTTGGACTAAGATCAGATTACTTCTCTACTGAGAGGAGTCACTAAAATCCAGACCCGTTTCATCACTCCCTAGGAATGGAAGTGTCATGGTTATACAATCGTTTATGATCACATCACCCTCAGGTATTCCTAATACCTGTACATCCTGCATACTGGAAGACCCAGATTAAACCTGAAGTATTGGATCAACTTTATACTGTCTACTTCATGGTTTTATCAGTAAGTTTCTCATTCGATCATTGGGAGTTGGTATTGATCATATACTTTCCAAAAGCATATATCATATCTAGGTCTTGATCATATACTTTCCAAAAGTATATATCAAACCTACAAATTCAGTCAAGCTTCCAAAGCGAGACGACCGTGCGCACGGAATTTGATTCTTCCCAATATCTCATGAGTGAGCTCATGTCTTCCGGTTCAGTAGTGAACCTGTATGATCCCTTTGAGAGATCGTATTACTCATATGCCCTTATATGCACACCAGCGCGCCGGTGTATAGACCTTGATTAGATCATCAACCTATTGGTCTGCCAACTGTACATACTCAGACATATAGTAACACATCTGTCTCCGGTCAGAGGATGTGTGCCTATATCATGACAGCATATGATATAGGACTTTGGTTATCTCGATCTCGTTAAGTCAACTCTTTGACCTAACTAATCTGACACCTCCGAATCTCTATTCCTATGCAGAGGACCTGCATCAAGAAGTCGGTCAGATATCAGCCTAACTGAGAAAGGATTGCCATCTCCTACTCAGGCTGGAGATCATCTCTTAATAATCATTTGACGGTGCTTGATGAGTCCTCAATCTAACTCATTAGATATTCATCTAAGCACCAGCCTCTATGATTCAATAATTGAATCAACATCTATATGATCATTAAGATGACCATGGTACATAACCCTAATTGTACTAAGGGACCTATTATGCAAACTATGTACTCTTTATTTCAGATTAAGGAGTGAATTGCAATAACATTTATTGCATAATGGCTCGCCGTGGGCTCGCATGTCCAACAATCTCCCACTAGCCCAAAGAGCCATTAATGGGCTAATCATTTAAACCCACACTCATGTGACAATCATAGGCTATTTAGAAAATAGCTAGGTAAGCTGATCAGTCACTCTGTTCCCAAGAGACTACGCCAAGTCCTTTTACGGTACTTGCATATCTCCTAGTAACAGTGCTCGCATCCAATGCGAATGTTGCATCTCATGCAACCGATACTCAATTTTGTTGATTATAGTGTCCTTGACACTACATCTTATTAATTATCATAACCAGTATTCCCATAATCCTTTTAGAATACCTTCATTCCTGGAGATCTCTATCTCCTAAGGTATCTATAGTCAAGACCCTTATAGATCACTATCTATAAGATCTTAAACTTTTGAAGATAAGACTTTGAGATCACTATCTCTAAGTTTCATCATTTTTGAAGATATTGTTATTACTGCAACCAAGTGTTTTATCTCCATAGTAGGATTAGTAACAGTTTACTACTCCCACTGCATGGCAGACATCTGGCTCTTGTACACATCTAGCATATACCGAGCTTCTCATAACTGATGCACAAGTGCAAGCAGTTCTAGCATTCACTTCCTCAACTCTTTGAGGTGCTATCCCTTTAGACAGGTCACTACCACATCTTAAGGAAAGGAAGCCTTTCTTGGAATTTTCCAAAATTGGAATAGGTCCAAGGTGTATTACTAATGTGACGGTCCCAATACCCTCTTCTCTTTGCTTCTGAACGACTTCAGAATTAAGATATAAGAGGTATCCTTGAAATCGTATCTCAAGGTATGGAACAACCAAATTATAAAACACTTATCATTTATTCTTATATGATTAGAATAATATCTACATTAAGCACGATGAACACAATGGTACTCCCACTAAGCTTCACATGGTTCATCAAGATTTTATCTGAAATCATAACATTTATAATTTCATTAAATCTTATTTTCCAACTACAGGAAGCTTATTGGGGTCCAAAGATGGAGTTCTTCAGCTAGCACACCTTGCTTTCCTCAACCATGAAGCCTTGGGGCTACTTCATATGAATATCCTCAGAGAGGTATTCATAGAGGAATGCAATCTTGACTTACATCATGAAGATGTCATAGTCAAGTTGTGTAGCTATGGTTAGCAATATTATGATGGGTTAAAGCAAGGTCACTGGAGAGGAAGTCTCATCTCAAGCGATGCCTTCTCTTCGGTGTGTAGCTCATGGCTACGAACCATGCTTTGAAGGTCTATACCTTCTCATCAGGTTCCCTCTTTCTCTTGAAGATCCATTTACACCTTAATGGGCCTGACCCATATAGGTGGATCCTCGAGGGTCCATATACAACACTTGTATATGAAGTCTACATTAGACTTTTATTGCTAACATCCATCTTTCCATGTCATGATCCTCAGGAGCTTCATCACATGAAGTCCGATCATTTTCAGATTTAACTGACACATGGAATCCATCCTCAAACTTATTTGAAGAGGTATTAATGTTTCATCTTTAATTATCTATTTTTAGTTTCCGATTTCAGGAGCCTCATTATCTTTTCAAGATTAAATGAGTTCCTTTACTTCATTTTCATCTTGATTCTCAAGAGAGTCATCCTATAAGAATCATATTCTCAAAGATGAGATCTTTTAAGAATCTCAAGGTCATAAAGTAGGTATCTAATACCATCCTTTATTTTCCTAATGAAGTAGCACTCTCTAGTGCTAGATTCCAGCTTACATGCATGGAACCTTATTAAGTATATAATGTAGTCTCTACCACATACATATACCTGGAAACTAAGAGATAATTATGCTATGATTAATCATTGATCAAATCATGTCACACATGATCAATTGTATCTCCCTACAACTCTATTGAGTTAAGGTTCATCAGGAGGATTGAGATAGGAATGATATTCACATCTCCATAAGGTGTTCCTTGAATTGATCTAATAGGTACAGGCTACCTTGATTAGATCAAATTCATTTCATCTTCCTTCAAACTTTGGTTCTAAACCAAAAATTACGAAATCTTTGAACATTTCAAAGGTTTCTTAGGTGAAGAGAAGAAATCTCATATCATACATAATCATTAACAGATATCACATATCCATAATGTTTACTATGATATAGATGATTTGCATACATCAATATGTATGAGATCCTTAATACCTTGACACCTTACACCTTTCCCAAGGAAGGGTGTATTGGACATTTTTTACTTTGAATACAATATTCACAAGTATGTGAGACTTGAATCTTTAGACAATCTAAAGTTTCATGTCTTACCAGTCCATTGATTTCATCAACAGACATATGTCCAAAATTTGATGCCAGATCATTGTCAAATGATCTTTATCCTCCTATTGATCTTTTAAAGGTTTAATTTTCAGTATTAGAAATCTTAATGAACCATTCAATAATTTTCTAATTTAATAGAGTCCTCTAGATTTTAGATTACTATCTGAAATATTTCCATCATAACTCTTTATGATAGATTTATTACAGAATTCATGTTCATATCCAACAATTAGAAATAAACAATGAGTGTATTCTAATATCTAGGTCATAGAGACATTCTCTAAGACTAAGGGCTCCCACTGAAAATATGAAGTCTATTGATCTCATTGAAATTGTTGCAACACTTGCATCACTTTCAACATGGATGACCAATAAACCTTAAGATCAAATTTCTAATACATATGCAACCAATTGCAAGTGTCATTAGAAAATTTGAGATACAATTATTAGACTTTATCTTATCAAATAAGTAAGTCAATATCAATGATTATATGTAGATTATACTGATGCTCCATCCGAGTCCTTTTTGAGGGTTCTAGACAGACTTGATAGTCATACTATCAACACATCAACTTATTGCAGTATTGGCATTCATCCAACTCTTTGGATGTCATATGGAAGTCACAGAAGTACAGTCAACTCTTTGACTATACCTCTTACTTGGGTCCAACCCATGCTTCCACTGCGCTCCCTTTGTCTATAAGCAACCTTTGCTCAAGACCAAGGATCTCTTATGTTAAAATCAAAAATTTCAATATAAGAGTATTTCAACATTTATACAAGCTTCATTTAAGTTCATATAATATGAATATTATGGAGCTTCATGAATGACTAGAGTATAGACAGTAGAATGATGACACTCATCATCTACATCCATCTAAACTCTTTGAAGCATCGGTTCAGGTAGGTATTCAAACAATTTGAATACATTATCTCTAATAGAGCTACCATTCTACATGATGTATAGAACCATGTCATTCATGATTAAATGTCAAGAGCACATATATATGCCAGAATATCTTTATTGATTTTATAAGGATTAATTTGATAATTACGATCATCATCGACATGTCACTTCAAAAGTACATTCGATAAGATCAAGACTTATAGAGACATACAAACCCTAGGGTTTTAGTCCTATTGTCTTATTTAATTATCACTTCTCATTATTATGAGGAATCTTGCACATTGCAACCACATACATTATGTGTCCAATCGCAAGTACAATATCTGGATCAAGGGTCCAATCCATGATATTCTACTAGTTATTAATGAGTATAACATTGAGTGGGTTTAATGAAGGATTATCTGAAATAAGTAATTTTCATAAGGGTATATATTTATATATATACACATATTATACTTTGATTTAGGAGTTTTTATATCAAAGTTGTCTTGCCATGTCAACAATGAAAGTTCATTCCCTTAATCACTTTCAATGTAGGAGATATACTTACCATTATATCTCAGCAAGATCTGGGATCTCCTCTTTATCTTTGTTACATCCCAATAATATGAGAAACTGCAACTCCAATAAAGAGAAGCGGGAACACATTCCGCCTTGCAAGTCCAACTTGCATTTCCCAATTCGGTCTTTAACACCCGGGCCCACCACCCCTAAGGTGATGTTGACCCGTCGTTAATTGAACCAACCGTCAACAGGAATAGAACTCGCTATGCGCAATCCAATATCGCCTCAATAATATGAGGATCCGATATTGGGGTCACTACGCATACGGCCTTACTCTTTCGAGAAGCAAAGAGTCCGATCCAGATGCGCTTGTATATAGGAGCTGTCACTTCGTACAGGCGTCTCCTATATACAATCCCTGGCGACGGAAACCCTTCGCCTTGACGGGAGACCATGGATGTCACTTATGTGATCCTCCACCTCTTATTCAAATTTAATTAATTACTATGAATCACATTCATATAATTAATTCTTCCAAGGGAATTATTAACTCTAATCATATTAGAGTATTCTTAATTGGACATAATTAATTTAATCATATTAAATTAATTATCAATCCAATTCAATCAATCAAACTTAATTTTATGCTTGAATATATATGATATTATTCTCAAAGTACGTATTAATTCGTATTTTAATAATTAGAAAAATACATCGTAATCCCTCGGACATTATCCCGGCCCTACCCGCTGTCATGGCCAGTACCGACGGGAGTGGGGCGGACCACATACGTTGCAACCCGCTGACTAGCGATCCCCGACTAGACACCATATCCACCTCGGGAAAGGATAATGCCAAATTGATTATTTTGTACTTGAGATGATCATCGGTTCTTCAACCGAAATTATATCATATAGTAATCAAAACAATTTTGATTTTAAGGAAATTTGCTAGGCAAATTCCCAAGTCCTATTCAAGCAAGAAGTTTGATGATTGTAATTCCAATTAGGCTTTAGATCAAATCTAATCAACTAATTGGTTGGGGCCAAGTCAATTAGGCAAATAATCATGTTTCAATATTTCACAAATATTTTTCAAGATTATTTCACGAAAATAACAATTAATTTCACTAATTGACAATCACTTGGTTCTAGATTAGGAAAGCAATTTCAGCAGTGACCCCTACTTACTAAAATTGGCATATCTCAATCATATTAAATCCAAATTAAGCAAAGTCAATTTCTAAAGTTTGCTAATTTGATTTAGGACAGAACCTAAGTGATGTTTCACGCATTTCGAGGCAAGTCTAAACAGTAATTAACATTTTAATCACGTTCAGATTCACAGTTCCCGCAACAGTGCATACATGTTCATTAAAATGACCATATCTCGAGCATACGAAATCCGATTTACGCAAACTCAGATCCTATGGTTTCCTTATTTAATGGGGAACATAATACAAGTATAAAATTCGTGTTTAAACCATTTAAACAGTGCCGAATTTATTTACTAAACATATCTGCGAAATCAAATGCGATGAAAACTTTCGCGACCTTAGCGAACCCAAGTCGTCCTCGGTTAGCGAATCACTATTCGAAACCGTCAACCTGGCTCTGATACCACTTGAAGGATATGGTTAGATCCTCAAGCGCATCACGGAAGCGTGAGCGTCGTATCAAATACGACGAAGAGCGACTAGTCGCACTAGTTGCTCGATGTAGAGGAATTTAAAAAATTTTCTTACGACGAAACTACATGATCCAAGAACACTCCTCGGATCGTTTCGTCTAAACCACAAACAAGTAATTAGGATTACCTCCTGAAGCGTGGTTGCGATCAAGTCTCTAAACGAAGAGACCTCCTGTCTCAAGTCCGATCCGACGGAGGAGACGCTTGCGAGCGCGGGGATGAACCGCGTGCTTCTCGCAATCCATGTTGATGATCCAAGCGGCGGATCTCCTGATCTCGACACACGAGATCCGACGTCTTCTTCACGAGCGAGGTGCACCGAAGGAGACGGAGATCCACGAGCAGAAGAACGGGCAGCATAACGACGATGCCGCGGCGATGGAGAACCTCTCCATGGCATCCATGGTGGACGGCCATGAGAGGGAGAGAGAGGGCTGACCTCTAAAGAGAAAGAGAGAGGGAGAGAGAGATGCTTCTCAAGCATTATGTGTGTAAAGAGAGAGCATGGGTATGCCTCTCTATTTATAGGGTTTTGGGATCCATGGATCTCAATCCATGTGTCATATAAAATCAATGGTTGAGATTGATTTATGACAATCCAATGGTCAAGATTGTTGTTGGTAAAAGCCAACAACTTGTGATTTAATTTTGATTAAATATATTTGATAAATCAAATATATATTAATACCAAATTAAACCAACTAAATAAGGAGTGAAAAAACAAATGAGAGCCTCCTTCCCTATTGGGAGGAGTGGACGGCCACCAATTCCATAAAGGAATTGGTGTCGCCCCCCTCTTCCCATATGGGGAGGGCAATCCCATGGATTCCCATGGGATTGCATATCTCCTTGTTTTTCTCTCAACTTATTTTCCAACAATTATTCACCAAAAAATAATTCTCAATTAATTTTGGGAATATTGCAATCTTGACATTGGAATATTGTGAATCACATTCACAACCCAAAACAAAATGTAATTTACATTTTCAATTAATTAAACAATGTATATCCAATACACATTAATAATTAATCTACTAATATAAATTATATTTAACTCTCTCAAATACATTATAAATAACATTTATAATATATTATGAATAATTGGATATTACTTATCCACATTATTCTTATCCTTGATAATTAAATCATATTTAATCATCTTGGATCTCTTTATCTCATGTGTTCAAATAATATGAATCACATTCACATTATTCACATCTTTGATAATCAAATCACATTTAATTATCTAAGATAACTCTCCTTATAATATGAATCAAATTCATATTATTCATGATAATTAAATCACATTTAATTATCCATTTTCTCAATGCTCAGATACATATATCAACAATAGAATTATCCATGAACTCTTTCAAGGATAATGCGCTTTCTCCGCGAATACTTGGAGATAAGGACAGGGCGATTGTATTGTTCCACGTATAGTGACATGGATATTGAGATCACATCTCAAATCCAGATCTCGGGCCTCCCATAGATGCTTGATTAAATCAAGACCGCAAATCTAATCTTCTCATTGAATCTGAATCACATTCAGATCAATGTCCAACATTTGGACTAAGATCAGATTACTTCTCTACTGAGAGGAGTCACTAAAATCCAGACCTGTTTCATCACTCCCTAGGAATGGAAGCGTCATGGTTATACAATCGTTTATGATCACATCACCCTCAGGTATTCCTAATACCTGTACATCCTGCATACTGGAAGACCCAGATTAAACCTGAAGTATTGGATCAACTTTATACAATCTACTTCATGGTTTTATCAGTAAGTTTCTCATTCGATCATTGGGAGTTGGTATTGATCATATACTTTCCAAAAGCATATATCATATCTAGGTCTTGATCATATACTTTCCAAAAGTATATATCAAACCTACAAATTCAGTCAAGCTTCCAAAGCGAGACGACCGTGCGCACGGAATTTGATTCTTCCCAATATCTCATGAGTGAGCTCATGTCTTCCGGTTCAGTAGTGAACCTGTATGATCCCTTTGAGAGATCGTATTACTCATATGCCCTTATATGCACACCAGCGCGCCGGTGTATAGACCTTGATTAGGTCATCAACCTATTGGTCTGCCAAATGTACATACTCAGACATATAGTAACACATCTGTCTCCGGTCAGAGGATGTGTGCCTATATCATGACAGCATATGATATAATACTTTGGTTATCTCGATCTCGTTAAGTCAACTCTTTGACCTAACTAATCTGACACCTCCGAATCTCTATTCCTATGCAGAGGACCTGCATCAAGAAGTCGGTCAGATATCAGCCTAACTGAGAAAGGATTGCCATCTCCTACTCAGGCTGGAGATTATCTCTTAATAATCATTTGACGGTGATTGATGAGTCCTCAATCTAACTCATTAGATATTCATCTAAGCACCAGCCTCTATGATTCAATAATTGAATCAACAGCTATATGATCATTAAGATGGCCATGGTACATAACCCTAATTGTACTAAGGGACCTATTATGCAAACTATGTACTCTTTATTTCATATTAAGGAGTGAATTGCAATAACATTTATTGCATAATGGCTCGCCGTGGGCTCGCATGTCCAACAGATAAACTTCCTCCTAGCAAATCACATAACTCACATACATTATTTCATTGTATTGAGTCCAGCTCATCTCTCATGACAACCGTCCATGATTTTGATTCTTTCAAAGCCATCGTTTTGTTAAAGGATATTGGATATGTACAATTCGCTACATCATCGTCTATGGTGTAACATGATACCTTGCACTTATAGAAATAATAATCTTCCATCGATGTGGGTTGTGTCCATGGGTCTCTTGTTACCGATTATACTCCTGGGTTGTGTGGGTTCACCCAATTCCTCTAAAGGATCATCGATGTTCATAGGTTCATTCTCTAGGTATGGATGATCAATATCATCAACTAATTCTTGTCTAATCTCTAAGTCATCTTCATTACCATGTATGATAATCAGAGGATCTTGTTCCTCTACTTCATGCACCTTATCTTGATGATTTTCAAGAAAGGTTGCATCATGACTTTCAATTAGACCTTTTGATTTATGAAAGAACCTATATCTCTTAGAATGTTCACTATATCCAACAAATTTGCACTTTAATTGCTTGAAGTCCAACTTGTCTAGAAATTGATACCAAGATATGTATAACACATCTCTATTTCTTGAGATGACCTAACTCGAGTTTCCTGCCATTCCAAAATTTATATGACATTGACTCTATGGATTTGATGGGAATCCTATTTTGTATGTAATTAGTGGTCAACATTGCTTCTCTCAAAAATTTCCTTGATAGACCTGAGTGTGAAAACATACACCTTATTGCATTCACAAGTGCTCTGTTCTTTATTCTGGTTACACTATTTTGTTGGGGATGTTCAAGGCATCGTTGTCTGCCTAAGAATCTTGCTTGGACACAATATTCCTCAAACTCCATTGAGGTATATTATCCACTTATATCAATCCTAAAGGTCTTAATTGATTTTAGCAATTTTGACTCTACTTTTATTTTGTATCTCTTATATATTTCAATGGCTCTTGCCTTTCTTCCTAATAGATAGATATAAGATAACTTAAAGTAGTCATCAATAAATGTTATGAAGTATTTATTGTTTCTATATGTATTGACGCTCAATGATCCACATGTGTTTGTATGGATCATGCCTAATAATTCCTTTGTTCGAATTCCTGTCGAGAATGATTTTCTTATCATTTTACCGGTCAGACAATGTTCACAGGGCAATGTCCTTGCAATCGTAATCTTAAGCAAAGGATCCGATTTAATCACTTGATCCATTTTGGAATTTCTTAGATAACACAGTCTCATGTGTCATAAATCATAATTCGATGAATAACACAGAGAGTACTCAGAAACCACATTCATTGATTTACTAAAACTTATTACATGAAGACATAATATTAGGTCATACTCAGGTACAAACTTTCCCATAATATAGATATTCTTATTCTTTTCTATGGATACACATTTATTATAAAAACAAACTTCAAAATTTTTCTTTAGCAAAATTGAAGATATGAGATTCTGACATATTCTTAGAGCATATAGTACATCGTGAAGTACCATTGTACTGTCACCAAGGTCAAGCATGTATGTCCCAACATCTTCAACATCCAAGTAGATGTTGTTCTCCATGATGATCATATGTCTGTCTTTCTTCAGCTCCTTGAAATCCACCAGTCCCTCCTTCATCTTGGCAATGTGGTGGGTTACACAAGAGTCAATCCACCACCCGTTGCATACCGTGACCGTAGAGTTGCACTCTACGATGGTCGTGAATTCAGTTTTCTTCTTGATTTTGTTTTAAGGCATTTTAGAATTTTCTGGCTTCTTCTTGTTGGGGTAATTGACCTTGAAATGGTTATATTTGTCGCAACCATAGAAGGAGTCACATGGGTCTTTCCCACCTTTTCCCTTGAAATTCACTTTGTATGGTCATACTCTTCTCTTTGCGTTCACCAAATTAGCTTTTTCTCCCTCCTTAACCTAAAAGATCTCGACTTTCGATCTTTGCATTGAGAGCTTGCTAAATTACCTACAGTGTAGTTAGGTCCGTCACAATCTTGATGTTGCAGTTCATCCTCAAGGATGCAGCAACCATGATGAACAACGACGGAAGGCTTCATAGAATGGTTTCTATCTACATACTCTCCATAATCATGCATTCAACAACCATTAAGTCTTTGACCATCACTACTGTAACACCCCCAACTCCCATGATACGGTAATACCGTGCGATAGCGGTATCACACGATCGTGTGGTTCGGCGGCCACACTATGAAGTTCTGGAGGACTTCACCTTAGCTTACGGACGGCTAAGAATGGGGTTTACCGCATGACCGCGGGTTCCCCTTGGCACAACACAAGTGTTCGGCGGCACTTGAGGAGCTTGAGCTGCAGCATCCTACGTAGGAGCGTGGGGCCCACTAATGACGTGACGTGATGACATGGCGTGCTGAGGAGGCAGACGACAAGGCATGCTGACAGAGCGGGCGACGTGGCGTCGGTTGCAGAAGACGAAGGGATTGCACGGAAGATGAAGAGCCAAGCGCACGAAGAGTCATCTAGGAAGACAAAGGGTCTCCATAGAAGACTAAGAGTCCTTGCATTCATTGTACATGTAATAATGGTGTCCCTTCGTATACCCCCAGGATGTCTATATAAGGAGGGGTGGAGCTCATTTGTAGATAACACACTCAGAGTGAGTCTCTTGCAATAACAAAGAGGGTTTAGTGTCAAAGCTCTTGTGTCCTTGTGCTAGTGCTTGTGTTCGAGTATTCTAGCGGCGTGGCTACTTGGCGTGCTGGTGTACGTCTACACGCATTGGGGAAGGCTGGTTAGCTTGCGAGAAGCTAACGCTGCACAGGTTAGTCTCAAAAATTAGAGTTTGAGATTTACTCCTGTGACAACTACCATCTTGTTCATGTTCTCGATCATACAAAATTTACAAAGTGAGAATGAACTTTACAAAGGCAGTGCAAAAATTTACAATTATGACATTTACATACAAAGACTTACAAAAAAGCACATATTTTACAAACAAATGTAAAAAATTACTAAATACTGACATATTTTTCTTTTCAAGAATGTTGACAAATTGATATGTAAAATAAATTGCAATCATGTGCTAAACCATATTATCAAATTTACAAATCTAACATAAATTATACATAAAACTCATTAGGATTTACAAATATATATGCACTAATCTAGTTCGTTGGGAACATATTTGGAAATCGTTCAATAAAGGCATTAACGAAAAATTCTTAAATTTAAATGTGCCTAAATATTAATTGTCAGTATATACCAAAATTGCATGAGCCTAAAATAGTAAACTAAAAGGATAATTAATTTCAAATTTAAAGAGAAATAGAATGACTAAAATGCCCCCTTGGTTAAGATACCATTGGATTGAGATCCAATAGATTACATTGATGGCTCACCACAAATTTGGTGAGACCCCACCTCATTTGAAAGGGTCCCTATTATATAGGGGAAAATGGAGCTGTCCCGAGGGAGCTAACTTAGGTCCCCACCCCATTTTCCTATTTTTTATTTTTTTAAACAAATATTTTCCTAGATTTTCATAACCATATCCCGATATTATGTCATTCAAATTTCATGCAAAATAGAGACTCGTATGTCCCACATCCGGACGGGTTCGATTTAAAGAATTTTGCGATTGCTAAAAAATGACTCTATAGATGGAAGCCGTAGGAGTTTCTGTTTCGCATGAAATTTGAACGGCATAATATATGGATAATATTGATGATTTTCTATGGATTCATTTAAAAAAATAAAAAATAAGAAAAATAGAGCGAGGGGCCAAGTTAGCTCCCCATGGAGCAACCTCATTTTACCCACATATAGGGTAAAATGAGGTTGCCCCTCGAGGGAGCTAACTTAGGTCCCACGCCAAATTTTTCTCATTTTTTTATTCTTTCAAAAAAACTTCCATGGATTTTCATAACAATATCACCATATATCATTCAAGTTTCGTTCAAAACAAAGACTCATTCGGTTTTCATGCAAATGTGGTTGATTTCAACAATTTTGCGGCCGTTAAAAATGACTGTCTGGATGAAGGCCGTATGAGTTTCGTTTTCACACGAAACTTTATAGACATAATATAGAGATATAGTGATTTCACGGATACATTTTTCAAAAAAAAGGAGAAAATAGGACCGGGAATGCCAAGTTTGCTCCTCTGGAAGAGCCAAGTTAGCAACTGGTATTATCTTCTATATTGTCAAGCAATCGTGTTATTTTTAACAACAAATATTGAAAAATAACGAACCAAAGGAACGTCTTCTTATCATTTGTGATTACTTGATTTTCAGTTAAAAAATCCGAACTTATAATTGATCAGAAGTAGTACCCAAATTTGAATTAAAATCATTAATTAACATGGAGTTTCCGTTTTTAATTAAAAGTATAAAAAAATTCTTATCTGCCGTTATACTCGAAATATCGTTTTCAAATGTAACAGGAACGGAATAGGAAAAATGCCTTGAATTGGATACATGTTCTAATTGTTCCTAAAAAGTAAAAAGTGTTACCGTAAAAAATATTTAAAGATCGTCTAATCAATTTTTTTGTCAAAATAATCACTCGTTCAGATCGATTTACAATAAATAAAAAAATTTTTATGTAACTTCCTGAAGTAAAAAAGGTGGGGCTTATAATCAAACATCACATCGGCATAATTAGAAACAATATTCATCTGATACACTCGACATCTTTAGCAAAGGTGGAAACAAAATAATCGAAACTGTCACATCTTAATTATGAAAAGGACAAAGAGGAAATGACAACTCGTCGTATATTAATTATATAAATATACGAGTGCCTAACACGTGATTGCACGGAAAATTATTTAAAAATCTGTCACTAGTACTATAATTATAATAAATTAGGGTTTTTATCAGTTGTGCCTCTATGAGATCTTGCAATTTCAGTTATACACTTTCCTTTTTGGAAATATCAGTAGTGCCCCCAACTTCTTGGCGTTCTATCACTTGTATCTAAAAATTGATGTATGTATATAAAATATAAACATATATTCAACAATGCTGATATCCTTAAAAAAAGGTAACCACATATGTATCCATATTCTCAAAAAATTTGAAAACAATATCCGTATCCGCAAAAAAATAAAATCTCATATCCATATCCGTATCTGCTAAAATAAAAAACTTATATCCATATCCTCTTAAAAACGGATACGATGACCGACGGATACATCCTACACAAGATGAATGCAAGGAACTATTTTGCTAAAAAAAGGGGAGTTTGCATACAACGTGGCTGCTTGTCTCCTAGAGCAATCTGGCCCATCACCTATTTGGGCAAAAGTTATGGTGGAAGTAGAGCAGTACAGGCTCTTCAGGACAAAATTAGAGAAAACCTTTGTGTCTAGAAAGCGAAAAAATTCTTTCCAACTATTGAACTCTGTCATCAACGGGACCTCGTTATACTTGATTGATGGAACTATTGTTGACAAAGCTGCTATTAGGCGCATCTCGACCATGTGTGGTGATTTTCTGCGAGATGAAGGTAGAATGGGGTTGCGCTCCTTCGCTGATCTTTCTAACGCAACAACTTTATTATGGGGTTGGAGGCTCCTCACATCAGAACAATCCCAATGAGCTTCATCATGAAATCTAAATACCTTCACAGACTCAGGTTTTTGGGAAGCTAGAGTCATAACCACGGCGTTGACAATGTGGAGGATCTTGCTCCGTCTTTCACCTCTCCTACAACGTGCAATAGGTGGGGATCTCGCCCAGGTGTCTGGGATTCCCAGAGCGACGTGATTCTCCTTCTGATCCACATTCAATATGATTCGCAAGAAAGGCCCAGTGGTAAAATGGTGAGAAGAAGTTTGGGGTGGCAATGCAGCCCCAAAGCATTCTTGCTGTCTATAGAGTAATCTCCTGACCATGGACCATTTGGCTAGGACTACCCTTTTTCCTCTTGCTGTTAACAACGGTGTGCTCCTCACTCCAACTTCCTGCTCTGCCTGTTATCTTCATTTGATGGAAACCATCGAATGGACTTGTAGGCAAAATGGCAGTTGTTCCATTGTAGGGAGGAACTTGAGATCAGCACTTGTTGCGGTGGTACGGTGGATTTGGAAGGAGAGGAATCTCACCTAGAGCATATGAAATTACTTTGGAATGTCTCTACACTTGTCACATAACGCCATTGCCAACTTCTGATGGTTATATGTGAGATGTTAAACACTTTTGTCCTAGACGCTGGTTTTTACCTTGTGTTTTTTGCTAGAGATCTGTAACACATGAATGGCTTCTGGCCTTTTTTTTTTATAGAATTATATAAAAGTTCAATATTTTGGTTGATTGAAAAAATCTATCCATATATGTATCCTCAAAAAATACATATTTTTTTATTTGAGGTATATATATTATATCTTGAGGAAAGAGAGCCTACTTTAGGTACGCTTACCTACTCCATACCCATTTTCACCACTTTTTTTATTCTTTTTGAAAAATGCTTCCGTAGATTTTCATAACTATATTCCTCTGATATGTCATTCAAATTTTGTCAGAAACAGAGACCCATATGCCCTTCATCCAGAACATGTCGATTACAACAATTCTAAGACCGTCAAAATGACATGTTCTCAATGGAGACCATAAGAGTCTTTGTTTCTGACGAAATTGGAATGACATATTAGTGGGATATAGTGATGAAAGTACATGGTAATATTTTCAAAAAAATAAAAAAAAGTGGAAGAAAATGAGCATGAAGTAGGTAAGCTTTGAAGTAGCCTCCCTTTTCTCTTATATCTCTATCCGCAGAAAAAATATCTAGCAGAAAAATTATTTAGATATCAAATTGTATCGTATCTTTGTAGAAAAAAATGTACTTGTATCATAAAAATTATCCCTATTTGTATCAACATGATTGTAAAAAAATTATCCATATAAGTATTCGTGAAAAAAACACATCGATTTTTTCAATTTAAAATGGATGCAGTAGACACAAATATGAATGCATATGTATTAGATTGCTCGTAAAATGAACTCACGTCCATTTTCAAATCCGGACACATATCCATATCCATGCCAAAAATATACAATCATATATGTATCTATTTGCTCAAAAATAAAAGAGATTTTTACACCTATAACCTTGAGTAATTTCGTAGTTACAACCATAACCCTGCATAATCACAAATTACAACTAGGATCCTGAATAACCACTCAATTTACACCCATAACTCTCAGTTAGTTTAGTTCATTAATTCAACCTGATGACTGAGTTAATCTAACCAATCCACAATCTAATAGTTGGGATTAACCAAAATAAACAACAATGACAACAAAGCCTTTTCCCACAATTAAGTAGGGTCGGCTACATGGATTCTTCGCCTCCATTCAGATCTATCTTGGGTCAATCTCGGACTTATATCCAAAAAACTAAGATCCCTTCATATAGTCTCTTTCCAACACTTCTTGAGCCGTCCTCGACCTCTCTTAGCCGACTCAACATCCCAACACTCGCATCTCCTAACCGGTGCATCAGTTGACCTTCTTTGCAAATGACCAAAACATCTTAAGCGGTTTTCTCGCATCTTATCTTCGATCGGAGCTACACCAACTTTCTTTCTGATTGCATCATTCCGAATTAACCAAAATAAAAAGAAAAGAAAAATAAAATAGCTCATCCCTCCCGTTTGATCCAACACTTGCATGCGAGGATGGAGGGCAGGCTGCTGCAGGACATCGACGTGCTAAGGATGGAGGCCAAGTGCTACAGTGGTGTGCGAGGATGGAGGCGAGTGTTACAGGGCCGTCAGGGGCTTGCAGGAGGGGTCTTCGATGAGGGCTTACAGAGGTGGAGGGGAGGGCTTCGTCAGGGGCTTGCGGGAGGGGGGTGGGGGGTGTTGTTGGTTGGGGGATTGTGAGACAAGGGCAGGGGAGCGGGGGGCTTCCTCGGGAGCTTGCGGGCAGGGTAGGGGGCTTCGTCAACGACTTGTGGGGGAGCTCCATGAGTAGGGGAGGGGGGCTTCATCAGGGGAAGGTGGGGCCTTGGTCAGGGGCTTGCGGGCAGGGGAGGGGGAAGGAGTGCTTCGACAAGAGGTTGTTTGATGGGGGCGGAAGGGGGACATGGGCTTGCAGGCGGGGGAGGGTCTCGATGGCTTGGCTCTGGAGGAGGAAGGGGAGGAGAAGGTGGTTGGCAGGGGGAGGGGGCCAGAGGAAAGGGAGGAGGAGGTGTTGGATGATGAAGGGGAGGAGGGGGTCAGAGGAAGGGGAGGAGGTGTTGGATGATGAAGGTGAGGAGGACGAGGTCGGCGACCGGGGAGGGGTGTGTGCTGGCTAGAGGAAGAAGGAGAGAGTGGTATCATTTGTAAATATTTTGAATTTAAAGGGTAAAAATAAAAAATACTTAACAAATATCATCATAGTTAACGAGAAATTGAATGGAAGTTAATGTGGGGTTATGGGTGTAAGAGTTAAACACTATTCAGGGTCATGAGTGTAATTCGCGATAACGCAGGATTGCGATTGTAATTACGAAATTATTCAAGGTTATGGGTGTAAAAATCCCAAAATAAAAATAAAAATCATATAAATACAGGTAGATAAAAAAATGGAAATGCATATATGTATTTGTACCTGAAAAAAAAGTTAAAACGAGTAATCGTTGTTTTGTATTCGGTACGGAAGTTCTCTTAATACGACAAACAATCAGAATAAGAATATCCAAAGAAGTTGGCATCAACCTGATGGTTTATCTGGAGGGCTGGCAGCCTTACGAGTAGACGATGCAACTACCAACCAGGATGGCAAGGGACGTTGCCTTTCTCCTGAATGCCGATTCTATGAACCATGACTCAAATTTAGTGACTTAACCCAGCTCGTTCTGTCTTCATCAAATATATCTCATCATCTTTTGGTAATTTATCATCCCTGTGTTGGGATTTTTCTGGGCGTTGAATGAAACCTGGTTGCTTTTATCTACAAGAGAAATAGCTTCTTCTTGCCCGCAGTATCGGTGAACCCTACCAAAGTAGGGATTTTATCTTTACACAGATGCTCCCGTTTCTTTCTCTAAAGCTCATCTCCTATTTGAAGTTGCGCTTGTGCATAATTAAGAGATGATTAATAGCTTGACCGAAATGAGACCATATAGTCCATAAGGAGGGCATTCGGACTAAAGTGATTGAGGTCAATCAGGTTCTATGAGATTAAATTACATGAGAAACGGTTTATGTTGAAAACCAAGTGTCATTGTAACTCTCATCACACAGAAGGGGAGCATATTCTCTGCTGTAACCCATGCTACAACAGAGGTGCTGTAATCTATATTTTTTCTTGCGAAATTCCTTCCAAAAATCCAACCTTATAGATTGAATAAATAGGAATTTTGTTTAGTATATAGGAAATTAATCATAGCTTCAATCTACAAGGTTGGATTTTGTGCTTTGAATTTCACAAATAAATAGGTACTACAGAACTGCAACAAGACTAAAGCAACGGATCCGCTCCCAGATAGAAGACCATCTGAACACCTAGGGGGAGTCTGAAGAAAACCATTCAACCGCTACCACCAATGACTTTTGGCCCCTATATCTAAGGGTCTTGGACCTTTCCTATGGAGAAGCATGACCCCATCCACTAAATCAAGAGGATTGAAAGTTATATGCTCATGTACTCTCAAGTGTTCCATGATCGCCTTAGCTCTCAAATTTAGTGGTATATTCACTCAATTGTTTATCTGAGATGTCTTATATGATTCCTTTACTATCCAATCTATAGGAGACGACAAGGTCCAATTGAGGGATCACTGAGTCGGAGAGATTAGCTGCAAACAGCTGCGCTCTCTGTGGACATCTTTTGGAAAGTATATGGAGTTTTATGTTTTCTAATTGTAAATAATTTGATTATTCGTACATGTGTAGGTCATACTAATGTATGCTAATATTACATGTATATATGGATTAAATTTTAGGATTAGCCTCCTTACTCCAGGTCATACTAATAAATATCAATAAAAAAACAGGAAAATATCAGTCAAATTTATATCAGTTTTATCTAGAATATGGACTGAACACGATCCCGCATTCTTAAGCACTGGTTTTTAAGATTGGGAAAGTATGGACCACATTAAATTCATCTTTTTTACACGTGACATGATCCAGACAATGAAAGCGAGTCCGTATCTTAGTATTTTCTTTATAATTATTTTTGCTATTCTCATTATTCTATCATAATCGGAAATGTTTTTCACGTAGAAGACAGAAGGCTTTAAGCCCAAAAAGTTCAAACAACACATAAAGAACAATGGCACAAACATTTTCGATGTCAAAAAAGTTCACTCTGTATTATCGAATCAGCCTTCTCAAATTATCCAAATTCATCGCGGTTATAAATGGATAACAAGGTAGAACTATTTAAAAATTGTTCAGGCACTGTTAGAACCAAGTTGAAGTCAATACTGTTCTGAGAATATAAGAGGAGGATACAGTCCAAAAATAAACACTTTTGATTTAATAAGCAACTCAATTAAAATTTTTTATTCTGGACCTTAGGCTGATATAGCAATACCATATAGAAAAATGGTTTTATTGTAATACCCAAAATTTTACGGTAAGTCGTATGTTATAGTCATACTTTTACAAGCACATGCATTGACACGTTGAATTTCGGCAAACATCGTACCTTACGCTCCAGAATAATCAGATTCCAGCAGGCATTAGAAATGTACCTTTGAAATACTTCACAAGGCATCATAGCTGTTAGTGGACTCCAGGTGACACTACTTCCAGATTAGAATAAGATTTACCATTTGATAGCTTAATACACCATTCCTAACAGACATGGTTACTGAGATTCTGACTAGAAAATGTAGCGTACGCACTAAAAAATATGAAGATCTGCACAAACAGAAGTCAAATAAAAAGTTAACACTGAGAAGTACAATAAATTATTATTGCGAAGCTGAAAAATTTTTAAAGGGAAAAAATAAAGGTTTTTTTTAAATACTGTTAATTTCACTTAAGTTCAGGAGCAATAGAAAAATTAATTCCCTAAGCAGGAGAAAACAAATATCCCACCGAAAATACTCAGAATTTTTTAAAATGTGTGAAGTTCGGGAGCAATAACAAATTCTCCAATTAGCAAAATCTGGGAATATTTTAGGTTGGGGATGCATAGAGTAAGGTTACTCAATGATACACCAGAAGCCCCAGGTGAAACAAGCAATTGACACATGGCTGAGCAAGGAAACCGGAGGGCTGCAACTTGTTTTCGCCAGTCATGTCTTTTCATGGGAGTAAATCTACCACTGAACTCTTTATTCACTTGACCATACGAAGAAGGGAAAAAATCTGTTTTGTTAGTCTGCATCAAATACATGGAAAAAATGTTTGCCTGATGTAGTAGAATCTTTGCTGCATAGCAAAAAAAAGGCTACAACAGAACTGTTATGTAAAGTTCACCTTAACGAGTTGATGGATGTTTTTCCTACTAAAACCATGACTGACATTATGTTTACAATAATAAAGTTCCAAACTAAGTTGATGCTAATATAACTATTTGTTTCCATTGTTATTTGATGTCACGATATCTATTATAAAATGTTTGAGGAGTGTTTCAGAAATTGATTTCTGCCTTACTTGAAACACGATCATTTCAGTACTAGTTCTGCTTAAGAAAGTGAAAGTGTATTCCATGTTATAATTATTGATATGCATACATTAATTGATTACTTCCATAACCGAACAAAGTCCTTGATATTGCCAACTGGAATTAGTAGTACCAACCCAAAAATCACAAATTATGAAAATACTGATGCAAGTGCAAAACAAAAACCAGGACTTCAGATTGGAATAGTAAAAAACATAACCCAAAATCTATAATATGTTTATAATAATAACGTTCTAGTATATGGAAAAAAGGATAAGATGAAGAGCGGGTCAGAAGGAAAGAAACTGAAGAAATGTATGTTCACCAATACCATTGTAGGCGTTTTATCTTCATGGATGTTTCTGTAATATTATCTTTTCTCTCCGGTTGGGAAAATATTAATATGTCTCTAAGTTTTAGAGCCATCTCTTGCAAATTATCAACACCAACTGAAGATTCTCGTGGGAGTGCAAATAGAACATCATTGACATCTTCTTCAAGCCCCAAATAAAATAGGTGAGTAAAAACCTGAAAAACAAAGCAGTAATGTGATCATGGAAGGAAACTTCTACCAAACTAAATTGAAAATAAAAACAAGAGTGAAAATACAGAGAGGAAAAGTTCAAGGTTAATATCACATGTTCGCTTTCAACAAAAGATCAACAAATCAAATTGCCCCATGGTATTTCAAAATAGTGTCCAATAACAAACCATAAAAATTTGTAACAGTCAGAATTGTCACTCAAGTCTTTCTTTTAACTTGCGATAGAGTAAGATGTTTTTAATTCCCAGACAAACTTGGGACTCCATTCTATTTAGGTTTCTATCCTCTAGCATTTTTCTCGCATTTCCCATATAGGAAAACTAATCTCGACTTCATAACATACCTTCTTCATTCTTGAAATAACTGTTTCCCTTATTGCTGGAGATCTTGAGACTAAATTAATAACAAAAAGGCCGCCTCCTGACAGATATTCCTTCACTGTGAGAAGGAAAGATTCCTGCAGAAAATCTTCAGGAGGGCAAGCCAACCCAGAGCTGCAGAGCATAAAGTGTTGTTATAATCGAACAAAGAGATCCATAATTTATCATAAAATAACGATGATCATAAACCACCTCTGATCAGATGAATCAGCATCAAGTATAAGTATCTTTGTCTCATTTTTCTCAGCATCCCCCCTGATTCCAAATCCATTTTGTAAAATATTAGGTCTGCCTTCTTCAGAATGTTCAATATCACTTTTCTTTTGAATAAATTTGATGCCATCATCAATATGCACCTGCAAGTTAAAATGGGTCTCATGTACCTCGTTAAAATATAATTCGTCATACAAACAATGGAATAACACGAGGTTTCATAATTATAGTCTTCTGGAATCAATAAACTCATCAGTATATGCAGATCCATTAGAGAACAAAACTATTTCCTACTGCATTTCATCTAAACAATTACAAAATAAAAAAAAAAAACTCTAGACCAAGTGACCAACTAAGCCGGCAACCAAAGAATATAAAACTAAACCTAATTAAGAGGGGAAATATCCATTAATCAAATGATAAAAACATCGAATATTTTCAAGTATTGATAGCAGCAATTCTCCGCTTGAAAAAACCCATCTACCGACAGGTTGGCCTCTTCTTGCTGGAAAAGTTGTTGGTCGGTCTTAGCATAAAATTTGAACTTCTTGTGAATCACCGAAGAATGGGGCTGAAATCACCTGATAGATTTTTTTAGAGGGAAAAAGGGTGGAATCCCAAGTTGGGACCCACGGCGTTGATATTATATATATATTATATGATTATATAAGAGACGAATTTTACATAATCATTATATCGCATGATCCCAAGCGGCACACAACGCTCTACAATGTACAACATTCTCAGAGTAAAACACCTGCCTATGAAAAATTGTTTCACTCCTAATACACCAGATAGCCCACAAGATGGCAAAAGGATAAGAAGCCTCAGCATGGCCAGCTCCGCACACCGATCTGATATAAGTCCAGAAGCTGGGTCCATTCTCCGCCCTAAGCCAAAAAAATACGTGCCTCCCTCCAAACCCGCACCGAATACGAACAAGAGAAGAAAAGGTGGTCCATATCCTCGTCCTTCAGGCTGCACCTGTCACACCGACGATCATCCACACCAGGTAACTAACCATGGCGGCACTTGGTAAGAACCCTCCCAAGGCTGAATACCTACAAGAAGACCTTGACTCTGTTGGGGATCATGCTCTTCCAGATGATGTTGTCATCCAACCTGGTATCAACACTCCCCTGCCCCTCCTCGTTAGTGAAGAAGCGGTATGCCTTCTTCACCGTGAATCTGCCATCTCCCCACACCCAACGATCCTGACCAGACGACGGGCCCTCCACCTCTGCCAGCTCACTCTACAACCTATGGAGATCCTTCACCCTTCTGTTCGAGAGGACCGAATAGAAACAAATGTTCCATTCACCATGCTCCCACAAGTGGCAGACCGACGCCATTCTGTCTCCCGATCAAATCAAACAACTTAGGGAATCTCTCCCTCAGCACTTCGTCGCATGTCCAATCATGAAGCTAGAACCTAAACATCTCCTCATTCCCAAAGCCGATTCCGTCACATGTCCAATCATGAAGCTAGAACCTAAACATCTCCCCATTTCCCAAAGCCGGTCACATCTTCGTCGTCATCTTGGAAGGACCAGCTTGATAGCCTGCCACAACAAAGACGGGGCACAAACACGAGCGGTCTCCAGGGATAATGTGACATCGTAGATCTTCCTTATGAGGTGATAAACAAGATCCTCTGAGCTTCCCCAAAGGCGAAGCACCAACTTTGCCACCAACGCCTTGTTTCTTTTCCCCCAATCTCACAAATCCCAAACCTCCCATCCTCTTCATAGATGTGACCTAGGCCCAATCAACCAAATGAAAACCCTTCTTATCATGCCTCCCATCCGATCACAAGAATCTCCTCATGAGTGCCTCCATCCTCCTGCGAATCCCAACAGACAACAACCGCATGGAACAGAAGAAGATTGGTATGGCGGAAAGGACATGCTTCAGTAGAGCCAACTTCCCACCTCTAGACATTGAAGATGCCTTCCAACCCGCCAGTCGCCCTTCCAATCTGGCCATCACAAGCCTCCAATCGCAGGCCCGGAGCCGCCCCCCCCACCAGCGGAAGTCCGAGGTAAGTGATAGGCAGAGTGCCAAAAGGGAAACGTAAAATGCTCGTGGCCACATGTGCCTCCAGCTCAGACATCCCAAAATGCACCATCGAGGATTTCCCCTGTTGATTTGCATGCCAGATATGTCACCAAACATGTCGACAATCCTTGCCCTTCGTCGATTTTATCCATTTGCTTCCAGGCGGCGGGGGACACGAGCTTGAAGCCGGGGAGGCGAGGCAACGACGAGGAGGGGGGTGCTTCAAGTGCAGCCAACGGGGGGGATCGAAATCAAGGGTCGAGTAGTAGGGGGAGGTCGGGGTTGGCTTGGGCTGCCTAGGAGGAGGTGGGCGGTCAGGCTTGGTGTTGGGCTTGACGGGGGCTGCCTTCGCTGGAGGTCGGCGGTGGCGGGGGGTCGGCGGGGAGGAGGTGGTGGTCGACGGGGAGGAGAGGGAAGGAGGAGGGAGGGGGAGGAGGTGGTTGTCGATGAGGAGGAGAGGGTAGGGAAGAGTATTCATTTGTAATAGGCCAGGGGTCAACCGACCACGGAAAAGAACTTAAAGTGTAGAAAATGTAAAATGTTTGATGGATACCGTTATAGTTGACGGAATATTGGATGGAAGTTAACTCGGGGGTTATGGGTGTAAGAGTTAAGACTATTGAGGGTTCTGGATGTAATTCACGATTATGCAGGATTGTGATTGTAATTGCATAATTACTCAGGGTTATGGGTGTAAAAATCCCTTAGGTAGCGTTTGGTTACCGGGTTAAACTCCCATATAAGGAGTTTACCCCCCTTAACCCACATCCCCCTCTCTTCCCGTGGGCCCCACTTTATTCCTTTCTTAAAAAAATAAATAAATCAATTTTACATCATCAATCCTATCAAAAAATAATATATTATACCATCATATCATATAAAATTATAAACTACTCTAATTCTACTCACTTTTCCAAATTCCAATACAATCACATCACAATAACTACTCACTTTTTCAAACTTCAATACAATCATATCACCCGAAACTCACTTCTAACCCACTCCAAGTTTAACCCTCTATCCAAACACCAAAATCCAAAAACGGGTTACCCTCTACCAGTTTAAACCGCCTTAACCCGCCAACCAAACGCACCCTTAAGAATAATGAAATCTTTCAGAATTTGTGACGACCGAAACCTAGGGTTTGAAGAAACACAAAAATAAAAATTGAACTTGAACGATCATGGACATTATCTCCATAATGATCTTCGAGAATGAACGATCAAAAACTGGATCCTCGAATCTCGAATAAAACAATGAACGTAAAATCCTCAAAAATCGACCTGCTCTGATACCATGTTAGAAAATTGGAATGCGGAAGCGTATCAGAAATAAAGATAAAGAAATATGGACAGCGGGATTTTAACGTAGAACCCTACTCCCTAAGGAGCGGAATGAAACCACGAGAGAACGCCTCAAAGGATTGATTTATGGATTGCACTTTCTCAATGAGTACAGAGGGAGTGAGGCTCCTTACATAGCCTCACAGACATATCAGAAGCGCAGAGTAGTAGATGTGGGACTAAACATGAGTGGGTGGTAATTGGATCCTGGAGAGTTACCACTCCATTACATACTCCAATAATCGTCTCATGCAGACTAAACGATACTCCCTTGACAACCTGTGCAAAATATCGAACCTCTCATGTGTCTTGGAAAACGATCGTATGAGAATTCTGTAAATCACAATGGCGAGTTTCCTACCCATCCTTAGACCGATTCTTTCAAGAACAAAGGGAAACAAGCAACACCGAGCAATAGTCCCGTCGATGACCCGTCTCCACATGCAAAGTAATGCACCTTGAAAGAGCAGACCGCTGCACGATGGCCATGTACAGCACAGTGGAAACATTGTAACCCAAGGCGGGTCCTTTTACTATGGAAAACAATTCTCCAAGAACATTCTTCCTCTTCAAGAGTGGTAGCCCTCCTAACACCCTCTCTCCACCCCCTCTCACCATGAACATGCCTGTTTCGCTGGGGGAAGCCCCCGTGAACCCTTACACGGTAACACTCTCTCACCCTCATTCAACACTCTTTTGCTTTTGTCTGTGTATATAATGATACCTAGAGCACAATATTCAACAAGTGAATTGTGCAAATACAAATAGCAGATCTGTCAAATTGTCATAAGAAACTCAAGGGCAGGGCATCGATATAAATTGTACCATCTAAAATGGCTCCCCTAAGTCATTCAGAAAAATGAATAACCTAAGCTGCAACATCTTGCACAAGGAGCAAAGCAATGGAAAATCGAGATACAGAATGTCAGATAATACACGTTGATCTACACCCCTTCAAATACAGGTCAAAGAAACCATCTTACGATCCTTGATTAAATTATTGTAATTTTATGAGAGTTGATTAAAGAAGAAAATAAATTTTGAAATATTGCTTTCTACCGGATCCACTCACCTTTAAGTGTGCATCCTCCGTGAATCCAAAATGGTTCCTCGCGACATCAAAAACAATAGCATCCAACTCTACAACCTGTTCAATGGAACATACGATCAGCGGTTTTTTCGTGAATTAAAAACCAATAATAAATAAGTTACCTCAATGTCCAAGAAAGGCAAGCAGCTTCGTAGACACATAGGGAGCAGTCCAGCTCCAAGGCCAATAATAACTGTTTTGATCTGTAATGAATACAAGCCTAAAATAACTTGGCACCTTAAAGTGGAATCGGAAATAATTCAAAGAAGTTCCTTGAAAATAGAACTAATTCAACGAACATAGATGCCAACAATGCATTTACCATTCTTTCAGATGAAACTGCGCTTTCAAGCTCGGAGACTATAAGTGCAAACCCAGATAGTATGCCACAGTGATAAGAACTCGCCAAATAGCCATGATCAATCTTGACATCAATGCTAGTTTCTATAGTCAGTAGGATCCCAACAAAAAATAAGGAAGATGGAACTACACTCGAAATACAAATTAAACTAGAACTGTCAAAATAGTGGAATATTTACATGTTCCAAAATATATAGGATGCACAGAGAATACTCTTTCAATCGATATTAGCACGTAAAGCTACCCCAACAGACAAGGATCATGCATCAGTTCAGTATTAAGGACCATTGTTTTAAAAAACACGTCTCAAGGTGCAAAGGCGCTCGAGGCGAAACGAGGCGCCAAAGAATCTATATCGGATCAATATTGCCGATATCCTGGAAAACGATAGAAGGCCCATTATCAATACTATCTTCCAATCGATACCGATATAACGGCAATATATCGCTGATATATCGTGATATTTGAAACCATGACCTGAGTATAGAACAGGGGAAGCTGTAGGCAGGGTTGGAGGCTTACTCATTACATGGAAGAGGAACTTTTTCAGCTAGTTGGAAGAAGTCAAAGGAACAACAACCATCTCCATTCTTCTTCGAGACATCCGTACTGGTGCTTGCACTCTGTCTACGTGTGTTTACGAGTCCACGGACGCTTCATTACGGGAGACTCTATGGACAGAACTTTGCAAAACAAGGGAGCTTCACCCGAGTGGTGTATGGCTTGTTAGGGGAGATTTTAATGGCTCACTGCTCTCCTTTGACCGCCCTAGATCTCGAGGCAGTCGGGATACTGGGTCTGAAGATTTTGCAGGACATATTGACAAGCTACAGATGAAGTGTTGGATGTTTGCAATACTAGATTCACTTAGAGAAATGTGGGATCGTGGTCAAGGATAGATCGTTTTCTTGGCTCGACGAAGCTGATGGAAGCTTACCTCCAGTCTAAGGTCTTCTTTGGGGCACTGTTTAGATCAGATCATACACCTTTTATCTGGGATTCGGGAGAGGGTACCCTACCTCGATCATTCTTCTATTTTGAGAAGGTTTGGCTTGTATAAGATAGTTTCAGGGAGCTGGTCACCAAACATTGGATTACGCATATTATTACAGGTTCTGTGGTTGTCAGACTAACTCAGCTTTGCGGAAAAAAATGTGGCAACTCAAGAAGGATTTTAGGGAGTTTTGAAGGCTTGTCTTACGAAGACAGAGATGGAGGTGTTGAGACATGATAGGAAGATGACACCAGAGATTTGGTGGAGAAAGAGCTGAAGCAGAAAACGGACTTTATGAAAATCATTACAGAAGAGACAAAAAACTATAACAGAATGGAAACACAGATCGAGGCTGAAGTAGCTCAAAGAAGGTGACGCAAATTCAAAGTTCTTTCACAATGTGGCTAGTGGAAGACGCAGACATAACCTGTTGCAGGAGGTCATCGTAGATCGTAGAAGAGTCACGGGAGACAAGGAGACGGGCAGAGAGCTAGACTCTTTTTCCATGGGCTTTCTAGCAGATCAGAGGGTCGTCGTTGGAGATGGTTGGAGAGCGGCTATCAACTCTTTGTTTGGAGCATGCTAACATGCTTAGTCGTAGTATTTCCCTATAGAAATTAAAGCGGTTGTGTAGAACTCATTGTTTGAGAAAACACGCCTTGATGCGCAAAGGCGCTCGAGCTGAAACTAGGCAGCGCCAAAGAGCCTTGAGGTGATTGCCTCGAACCCCCTGGCCAAGGCGAACACCTCGAATGCCAGAGGCGGTCAAGGCGAGGCGAGGCGGTGAGGCAAGACGAGATGGTAGTTGAGGCGTTAGGAATTTACCGAGCATTTTTTAATAAAATGATTGGTCATGTTGGTAGTTTTAGATGTTTATAAAGGCCTAGTTGTTGAGGGTATATTTATGCAAGATGAATGGTTAAATTTGACATCTTCCACGTTCATATTTACCATTAACATGTCCAATTATTTCACTGAACTCTAAATATTACCCCCTTAAACATATGAATCCGCAAATCTCATATGCATGCGAATTTGAATACACATATGAAAAATTTTCGGGTCGTTCTATTAGGGTATGATGGCACAAGGGGAACATCAGACAGTTCTTCAACTGGGTTCAGCGAAAATGAGGGTGAATATCGCCCAAATATCGGTGATATCGACCACTTGGGTGGATTTCATTGTTGACATATCCCATCTGTGGGGGATATATCATCGACACCCGATATATCGAGCCAATATCGATGATATCCTTGAAAATGATAGAATGCCCAACATCGATACCCCCTTCCCATCGATACAGATATATCAACGAGACCCATGTACTGGTAGGGTATGGTGGCACAGGGGGATATCAAACCGTCATTCAACTGGGTTCAGCAGAACATACAATTAGGATTCAAATCATATGATTCATATCACGATATCGAATATTTTTAATGACAACTATAGTCAATGACTCACTCTTTGATAAATGTTCTAATGATAGTTACAACCAATGATTTCTTTTTTGATTGGCTACAAATTTAGTAGAAAGTTTTATGAAATTGAGATTTCCTTTTTTTCATATTATTACCTTCATAATCTCATCATATATTACAAATGTTATATATTATATGTTTGCTACATTAGAATATTTCATCAATAAATATGTTGGAGAAAATAAGAGCGCTTGTTATTTCTGAGAACCCTAGGCTCTCTTATATAGTAGAGAGGCCTATAGGTAAATTACATAAAGCAAAAAACAGAAAGCGATAATAAGAAAGAGATACATATGGAATATAAAAATACAAATATCTTCACACTCCCCCTACAGCTGGAGCATAGATGTCAATCATGCTCAGCTTGGATGAAGACTTCTGAAATGATCCTCTGGGCAGTGGCTTGGTGAAGATATCCGCGGTTTGCTCTCCAGAGCTGACATGGGAAGTAGAAATCAGGCCCTTCTGAATCATATCTCTGGTGTAATGTCAATCTACCTCAATATGTTTTGTTCTCTCATGGAACACAAGATTGTTTGCAATGAATAGAGCAGCCTGGTTATCACAGTGTAACTCCATAGGTAGAGGAACCTCTACATGTAGATCGCATAGCACTGCTCGAACCCACATCATTTCTGTACTTGCTTGGGCCATAGCCCTGTATTCGGATTTGGCACTTGATCTTGCTATAACAGTTTGTTTCTTACTTTTCCAAGAAACGAGAGAAGTGCCAACAAATATTGCAAATCTCGAAGATGATTTCCTATCCTTAGGACAACCTGCATAATCCGCGTCAGCATATGCGGATACAGAGAGTATGTCTCCTTTCTTGAATACCAATCCTGAGCATGGAGATGATTTTAAATATCTCAATATCATGTGCATTGCATCCATATGTCGAGGTTGCTCCATGAATTGACTCACTTGACTCACAACAAATGCAATATCCGGCCTGGTAATTGTAACATAAATGAGTTTTCCAACCATCTCTCTGTATCTCCTCTTATCAACATCATATGTATCATCATCGTATAGCTTCATGCTAGGATCCATAGGAGTCGTGGAAGGCCGACATCCCATCATACCTGTCTCTGCAAGCATATCTGTAACATACTTCCTTTGGGTCATCACTAGACCCTGTTCATTCCTAGCAAATTCCAACCCCAAGAAATACCTTAAGGTGCCCAGATCCTTAGTAACAAATTTACTGCCCAGAAAATCTTTCGCCATCTTGATCCCCTGCGCATCATCTCCTGTAACAACAATATCATCAACATACACCATGATAGCCACAGTACCTCTAGACATCTTCAGCACAAACAGTGAATGGTCTGCATTTGACCGCTTGAATCCCCGTCGTTCAATCAGGTCTGAAAGCTTTTTAAACCACGCTCTTGGACTCTGTTTAAGACCATATATCGCCTTATGGAGTCTACAAACTTGCTGACACTCCCCCTCAGCAGCAAAACCTGGAGGTTGCTGCATATATACCTCCTCTTGTAGATCTCCATACAAAAATGCATTTTTCACATCTAGCTGGAATAGCGGCCAATCACGTGCTACAACAACTGAAAGAAGGACACGTAAAGTAGAATGTCGAGCAACTGGAGAAAACGTGTCCAAGTAATCAACTCCATAGGTCTGAGTAAAACCACATGCCACGAGCCTTGCCTTGTACCGATCAAGGCTGCCATATGCGTGATATTTAACGGTAAAGACCCATTTGCAGCTAACAATAGACGCTCCTGAAGGAGGAGGAACAAGTGTCTAAGTACCACGGGACTGCAAGGCGGTCATTTCTTCTTCCATAGCAAGACGCCATCTGCTATCTTGTAGTGCCTCCTGATAATTGCGTGGAATTTCTACTGCAGATAGAGCTGCTGCAAATCTCTGGAAATCGCTTATAAGACGATGAAAGCAGACCTGGGAAGCAAGTGGGTAGGAAGCACAAGTACGCCTCTGCTTTCTAATAGCTATAGGCACGTCCAAATCTCCATCATCCGCCTCCTGTTGTGTTCCCTGTATCAAGAGATCCTCAGACTCATCGTTAGGAATCAAGTTATCAGAATCAACCTGAGGGCTACTGGATGACTGGCCATGACATTGAGCAGATTAGGACCGACGAGTATAATGCTTTGGTAACGGGGGAACAATGGTCGCTGGAGGTGGTAAAGGTGGAGGGGAAGGTATGACAGGGATGGTGGTGGAGATGGCACCGACGGTAACTGACTCATGGGAGGTGGTGGCATGAATACCTCAGTATCATAAGGAGAAGTAGTCAGTCTGTCACCTGTAGGAGAGAAAAACATCACAGATTCAAAGAATGTGACATCCGCACTAACAAAATATTTTCGACGCAGCGGATCGAAGCAACGATACCCCTTCTGTGTCCTGGAGTATCCTACAAACACACATTTGGTAGCCCGGGGGGAGAGCTTATCAAGACCTGGTCCCAACTGATGGACAAAAACAACACAACCAAAAATACGGGGTGGAAGTAAAAACAACTCCTTCTCAGGAAAGACTAGAAAGAGAGGAGATTTCTCATCTAAGACAGACGAGGGCATGCGATTTACCAAGTAGCAAGCTGTGAGAACAGCATCACCCCAGAACGAGCGTGGAGCATGACTCTGAATAAGTAGGGTTCTAGTGATATCCAATAGATGTCGATGTTTCCGCTCTGCAACAACATTTTGTTGTGACGTATAAGCACGTGAGGTTTGATGAATTATGCCACGAGAGGAATAGAACAAGGACAGAGTTCTAGTACAAAACTCCAATGCATTGTCAGAACGCACAATTTTCACAGAAGAAGAGAAAACATTTTGAACTTCATTGATAAACATTTGAACCACATCTCCTGCTTCAGATTTATTCTTCAATAAAAACACCCAAGACAAGCGAGAAAAATCATCTACGACAACCAGATAGAATCTGTCTCTGGTGGTCAGGAACACGATTTGGACCCCAAAATATCAATATGGACAAACTCGAACAAGGAGCCACTGCTCCGACTCTGACGACTCGGGAAAGTAGACCGATGATGCTTTCCCAACTGACACACTTCACATTGGAAGGACGACTTCGGAGAAATCTGAGGCAAAACACGACGCATCTTCTGAAGAGGGAGGTGACCAAACCGGAGATGTCAGATATATGGAGAGTTTGATCCTGTAGAATGGAGAGATGCACCAACGTAAGGAGTATGGATCAGACGATAGAGACCATTCTGCTCACAGCCATAGCCAATCACGTTGCCCGAGGGTATGTCCTGAAAAACAAGAGATGATGAGTCAAAAATAGCTCGACAGTTTAAATCCTTTGTAATCTGGCTAATGGACAGCAAATTCATAGAGAAATCAAGAGCATATAACACATTCTGCAATCTCAATAAAGGTGTTAAATTAATCTCCCCCTGTCCTGTGATCGGGGAATGTGTCCCATTGGCTATCACCACCGTACGTCCTGAAGAAACTGGTCTATATGATGTGAGTTGTTCTTTCTCCCCACAGAGATGATGTGTCGCTCCATAGTCCATAATCCAGTTCGTTATCATAGATCCATCACAAGATGTGAGAGCATGAGAGCTACCTGACGTACTAGTCGTGGCAGTTGAACTGGCAGATGCAGAGACGGCAACTTCTGACTGAGCTTCAGGAGTTGTATCAGGGGGCATAATATTCCTCAGTCTGGCAACAAGATCATCAAATCGTTGGTCCAATGAGGAAGGTGCAATAGACTCAACTTGTTCTGCTACCCGAGCTGACGCAGGAAAGCCATGCTTTAAGTAGCATGTGTCTTCAGAGTATCCGGGTCGACGATAGTAACTGCATGGTTGACAAATCCGACCCCCACGACCCCGGGGGCCCCGACCACGAAAGGTAGAGGAGCCACCTCTGCCCCTGGAGGCTGCCATCGCTGAAGGTGTCTGGCTGGCAGTCGAGCTAGGAATAGTGATTCGACTCAGTCGGCGAAAAGCTTCCTCCATTGGAGGAATAGTAGCGTCAGCTAGAATCTGAGACCGGGTAGCATCATACTCTGGATCAAGGGCAGCCAGGAAAACACCTACCATGGTAGTTTCTGTATGTCTTCTGTTGTTCTGGAGTGGTTGTCAATGGCATGAAGCTATGGAGCTTCTCAAACATCCCTCGTAGGGAAGTGTACAGTGAGTGAAGAGGGCGCCCACTCTGCTTAACTGTAAAAATATCATGTTGCAACTGAAGTATCTTGGTCTCGTTCCGCGCTTGTGAATATGTCGCCGCTAGAATATACCACATAGCCTTAGCTGTGGGCTGATGTAGTACATCATTGGCGATTTCTATCGTCAACGTCCCAGACAACCAAACTTTGGCATACGCATCATCTGCCTCCCAGGAGGCATGCACCCCAGTCTTCTCCACCGGCTCATCTTCGGTAAGAATATGTTTCTTACCATTCGACTTCATCAAGCTCATGAACTGCATGGCCCAAAGCTCATAATTTGTCCCGTCCATTTTTACATTAGGCGCTGGACCTTTGAATGCGCCAATGGCGGGTACATCAACCTTGTTCTCAGACATCTTGTCAAAAGAAGACTGCTACGGGTGCGAGAAGTCAAAGTTTGTGTGTCTACACAAACATATATGGGTTTGGGTGCACGTGTAGACTCATGCACGCCAACCCATCACACAACTGAGGAAGCCGAGGCGACACTCAAGCGCGGGACAGCACGTGATACGCGTGTGCATGCAAATCAAACTCGTGCCCGCAGAACACGTGCGCGGTGCGCTCGAGGACGTGCACGTGGTGCACGCTAGCACAGAGCAAGCGCGCAGTGCGCGCAAGGACGTGCGGGGGGATACGCACGAGGACAGGCGTGTTGTGCACGAGGGCGTGCGCACGGTGCGTGCGAGAGCAGGCGCGCTGTGCGCAGAAGGCTTGTGCGGCGGCGCAAGGCAGCAACGCTGGAGATACGCCGGAGAGGAGATGCAGCGCCGGAGGGGGTTGGAGGTGGGGTTAGGGTTTCTTGGAAATCCAGAGCTTCGGTCTAGGACCGCCGCTCTGATACCATGTTGGAGAAAATAAGCGCTTGTTATTTCTGAGAACCCTAGGCTCTCTTATATAGTAGAGAGGCCTATGGGTAAATTACATAAAGCAGAAAACAGAAAGCAATAATAAGAAAGAGATAAATATGGAATATAAAAATACAAATATCTTCACAAAATATATTTATTATACTTTTTGTAATTATTTTCCTATACAAACCGAGGCTTATGCCCCGACCACCTCGAGACTACGCCCCACCTTGCCTCCAGGGAAAGCACACCATTCCGCCTTTCGTTTTTTCAAACCATGTTAAGGGCATATAACAGTGGCTTGTGCCTAATGAATATGGGCCAATCAATTAATGTGAACAAACTATATATGATTTCATTAATGCACTCAACCAATAATTAGCATAACAAGTCATTTTTAAAAAAGTGCTTGTATAGATACAAGAGCATTGCTATTAATATAAAACAAGCTAAAGTATATTTTAGACATGGATCTCATGCTAAAATACCATTAAGCATTACGAAGGACCAGGCTTCGACCCTCTTTACATGTGCAAAAAAAATACCAGCTTAGCTCCTTGTCCAGAAAAGGTTCTACATGTATACTCTTGGGTACAACAGTACAGCAAACGACTTAGATATACCAATGCTAAGCTCCTATACCGGTTCACAAGAATTCATACCAATACAAGAGCTCTCTGTGACATGTGTATACCAATAAAATAAGTGTATCAACGATACACCATATGCATATACAATGGTACATGTACCAATATAGCTAATGGAGGAAATCAAACAAACCAGGCTCATTGTGGCCTATTGTACTGGTATAGACTCACGCATATCAGTATATTGAGACCACATACATTGCTCCGGGGATTCACATACCAATATACGAGTGGCATACTGGTACAAGGAATTATTTAAAGATCATGTACTCCATCTTGAACAGCTAAATACCATGTCTATAGGTATATAAAGGCCTAAATGTTACATAAAAAAGGGAGACCAGATGTAAGGTAACCAGCCATGTAGTGATAGTGGTATTGGTGTATCAACCCCACTGCTAAATAGGAGCAGATATAACACTACCTATAAATAAATTACTAGTTACAAATGTCAATGTACGTATGCAAACCATGTCAAAACATATGAAACTTTGTAGAATACAAACTAAACATGATACATTCATACGGCTAGATTCTTCAAAAGACATACTGAAACATTTGTAGTCATGAAACATCCATATTATGTTAATACAAACTACTCTATTTTGTCCAATGCCGAATACTGGAATAAGAACGGATCTACTTTGGAAAGATAGAAAAACAGTGTATTTGTTATTCAAGATCATTCATTACGAAACACAAAAGAATGAACCTTATAATCAAGTCCAAGGAACTAAATGAACAAAAAAGAATGCGTAGGAATCGTTCAGTAATTGAAGTTCGATAATAAAACCTAAATAATGTGCATATATATATGATAATATTTCCAGATCAAAGTATAGTTAAATGAAATGCATGTATATGACCTTAGATCATCTCCTCACATGTCAATTTCGATATTGTTTCACCCGTAAAGAAAAAGGAAATATTCAGAGGGAATGTTGCCAATATTTTGCGGATGTTGAAAATCATGGAAACTCAAATATTCTTTTCTAGAAATCAATGTTTTGAATATTCCTTAGTAAAAATGATAGAAAGACGCACTTGCTTAATAAAATATGAATATAAGCATTAGGTTTGAGTTGTAGCTCATGTTGTTCTCAGTGGCTATGGAGTCGCTCTCATGCTCGGTTGACCTCACAACGGCTAAAAGAGAGCTCAGGACAATGGGTAGGAGGTGCAGGGTTTCCCCAACACATCTTATTCACGATGATATGTTATTCTCTAGTAGGTGCTCCACAAAATCCATATATGTTACTAATCGGGTTACGACTGATTTTCACGATATTTCTTGGCTTAAAATGAATACTTATAGTGGAGAAAATTAGAGAGCGAATGACTTATCTTATTCAATGGGTCTAGGGTCTCATTATATCGTGAAACCATAGAGATGCGAGAAGAGAAAATTGCATATATGACCCAAAAGGGGTTACAGGACTCAATAACTATAAAGACAATAACCCAATAACTCTACCACCATCCCATGTTGGAGCATATCTATCGATCATGCCCAACTTGAAAATTATCCATGTGAGATGCTTCTTCGGTAGTGCCTCCGTGAATATATCTAGAACCAGAAGATTTGTAGAAATATGAAGAATAGTATTGTTTCCTCCTCGTACTGCATCTCAAATGAAGGGATAGTCAACTTCAATGTGCTTAGTCTGCTCATGAAAAACTGGATTGGTGGCGATGTAAGTAGGAGACGTGTTGTCACAATATAAAGGGATGGGAGTAGTAATATGAAGTCCAAGTTTCTATAGAAAAGAGACAAGCCAGGTAATCTCACAAGTAACTTGGGTCATTGCCCTGTACTCTGCCTCTGCGCTCGATCTATAAGCCATTGTCCGCTTCTTTCTACGCAATGTAATAAGGTTGACACCAACAACCATAGCATAGCATAGCATAGCATGTAGTAGAACGCCGATCCTCATTTGAACTGACAGAATTTACATCGGCATAAGCGGTGACATCATTATGGATATTGGCCCCGTAGAAGAGGCCTCGCCCTGGAGATTACTTCAAATATCGACGGATCGGAAGAATATCCTGTCAATGACTATAGAGAGGTCTCTTCATATGTTGCTCCCTATGCTCACAGCATACAACATATATACCCTCATAACAGTAAGGTAAAGCAATTTTCCTACTAGGCTTCTATATTGTGCAATGTCCTCAAACTCAAAATCATTAGATGTAGAATGTTTTCGCAATTCTGCAGGAATGACGGATCATTTGCATCCAAGTATTACAGCCTCCGTAAGGATAGCTAAGCAGTACTTTCGTTTTCAAAGATGTACTCCCTGATTCCCTATGTATTGCATATCAACTCAATGCCAAGGAAGTAGCGAAGTTGACCAAGGTCCGTCGTGGACAAACACCTTCTGGAGTTTGTGGAGCCCGCTCTGTAACATCCGGATCCACACAAACCCGAATCCGACCCGATTAGGGTCTGTTTAACCCAATAAAGTTATCGGATAATATTAAATAATTTAAATCGATCAATTGATCGTGAATCAAAAAACGTTCGGGCGAAATCGACCATAAATCGATCGCATCGTAATGCGTCGCCGAAAAAGCCGCGACGGAAATTCGGAAACCTCAAAACGAACTGAGGCTGTCATAAAATCCGATTCGACAAAACAAGACCAACGGAATTGATCATTCGTCAATCAGTTGTCGTTTGATATTTTTAAATCGGAAAATTTAACCATAAACCGAAATCGTATCTCGAAAAGTTCGGGGATCCAAACTCGATCAAAAATATATCAATATTATACTCATTTTGATCGGTGTTCAGAGACGATCAAAACGAGATACTGCGCGTCAAAATCCGATGTTTGATGTTTGCGTATGATCAACTTTAAGTATGTTAATTAAAGAGAGAAAATGTAAAAAAAATATTAATTTTTTTACTGTATTCCAACAATAAAAATGTATATATAAAAGAGATATATGGTAAATATGACAATCAACATGCTGACATCAGCATGCTGATGTCACTAAAAGCAAAAAAAATAGGAGGAAGGTTCCAGGAACCTCACAACAACAACAACAACAAAGCCTTTTCCCACAATTAAGTAGGGTCGGCTACATGGATTTTTCGCCTCCATTCAGATCTATCTTGGGTCAATCTCGGACTTATATTCAAAAAACTAAGATCCCTTCGTATAGTCCCTTTCCAACACTTCTTGGGCCGTCCTCGCCCTCTCTTAGCCGGCTCAACATCCCAACACTCGCATCTCCTAACCGGTGCATCAGTTGACCTTCTTTGCAAATGACCAAACCATCTTAAGCAGTTTTCTCGCATCTTATCCTCGATCGGAGCTACACCAACTTTCTTTCTGATTGCATCATTCCGAATCCGATCTTTACGTGTATGTCCATACATCCATCTTAGCATTTTCATTTCTGCTACAGTCATTCTCTGCACATGTCTATGGTTCATAGGCCAACATTCAGAACCATAAAGCATAGCAGGTCTCACGGCTGCTTTGTAAAACTTTCCTTTAATTTTTAAAGGAATTTTCTTATCACAGAGAACAGCGGAGGCTCCTCTCCACTTTAGCTAGCCTGCATTTATTCTATTAGTAATATCTCCATCAATTTCCCCATCATGTTGCAAAATAGATCCAGGAACCTCCCTTTACTTATTTTTTTCTTCCTATTCCCTGTAAGAATCGGTTGTGACCTCCCTCCCCTCTCTCCTTTCTTTCCTCTATTCTCCCAAAATTTTCTCCAACGAAAGAGCCAGAGCCCTTTCACTTTCTCACTTTCCTGGATTTGGCTGATGCTTTGGAGATCAATCTCCAATAAATTTCTGGAGTCCAGGAGCCTCCCTTGCTGCAGCTACTTCTTCAAGCAGCTGTGGTGCAACTTCCGAACAGCAAAAGAAGCAGTTGCTCCTTGCATTAGGGGAGCCGATACTCCTTGATTCTATCTCCAAAATTGTGAAAAAAAAATAAAGGTACAATCCTTTTCCCTCTTATTGCTGCCATGCATGTACAAACCAATCTTTCTTGCTACCATTCATGATATATTTATACACATATTAAGAAAGGATGATCATATTCAGCATGAATATTATAGTTATCAATAATAATTCCAGAATTTGTTATGAAATCAGATTTTTTTCTATCCAAAATACTAATTTGAAACTCCTTATCAAAGCCATGTTACTGGATACTTAGTATCTACGTTGAATAATTAATTAAATATTAATATCTTTGAAATTTTGTATGTAATCTACATTGGGAATGCAATCTCTTTTGATTTTTTACAGCAGTACTTTATTATTCTCTCTATTAGACTATCATTGGTGGTAATGATGCAATTTCTACTGGTCCTTAATTATGAAATACTGACAGATATTGTCTCTGCACAAATTGTTAATTAGGATTTAGTTAGGTCTGTGGGACACACAAAAAAAAAGTAAATTTGGTTTTAAATGATGATATTAAAAGGGATAGAAATCAACGTTATTATGGTATAGGTTTTAAATTTTTGGTTCCTCATAAATGCAAATAGTATCAATAAACTTGATTGGTTGAATTCTTCTTAATATAAAAGTGCTATAGAACAGTATCCTTTTATTCACAATTTCTCCTACAATATAGGTTTTAAATTTTGGTTCCTTGTAGATGCAAATAGTATCAAGAAACTTGATTGGTTGAATTCGTCTCAATATAAAAGTGCTATAGAACAGTATCCTCTATACAGATTTTCCCTCCATTTCTCAAATGTAATTATTAGCAAATTTATATGGTAAATTTCTAGTTTTTGCCATAGGAAAGTTATACTTTGATTTGAAAAAAATCAACTAAAGAAAGCACATTAATAATGGATGTTTTCATTCTTTAAAGGAAGAATACAATATTTAAAAAAAACACCATATTGCCAGTAACTTGCCAGACTGTTTCTTAAATTCAATCTTATATATTAGATGGGATGAAATACAGAAAGTGCAATTCAAATAATATATATACAAGTAACAAAATGCATTCTTTCCGGTTTATGCCCTCCAAGTATTTGACAGGGGACTGAAGGATTTGGGAAAATTCATTGAATTAATTTTAAATATTTTTTTAAAAAGATTAATATGTAGATTTGACCAATTTAAGATCACTATGATTGAAAAGCCCCAATCGATTGATTCTGAGTAGAATCTACTATACTACAAATAAAATATTGTGATAAAATATCTATATCTAAAATTTTAACCACGGAAGAGAGTGGGAGATGATTGAGTAGTCAAGCAAGTAAAAATCTTGGTGAATCAGTGATGAAAATTAATAATGTTGGTTATAGTGTCCCTTACACCTGACCGTGATATTTTTATACGCTCGTAGATCCGGGATACCCGTTTACACAACACTCGTAGTATCATGTTGTCTAGAGATCGCACTAGGTTACTGAAATTTGAGGAAAATTTTCATTGTTTCAAATGACACTCATAATTAACTAACAATTCACAGAAACAACAATGTGTCAACAATTTATTTTGCATTACTTTCCATATAAATTTACATGTAACAAAAGAAGATGTATTATATACATGTATCCTAAATTGTAGCAGAAGAAAAAAGAAAAGCATTAACACCATCATGAACATAAATTTAACATGTGTACCTGATAAGATTTACTGCGAAAGCTCATGTTCAACTGCCAAAATACCATGATGCAAGTGCTTATTATGCAATCCATGCATTAGGGAGAAAAGAACATCAACAAATGTTGATCACATCTAATCAATTTAAAAAAATAACATGAAATTTAGAGGCTCCAAAAGAAAGCAAGTAGATAGACAAATAAATTTAATGAGCTACTTGCATTTAAACAGGTTTTCAAGTTGTTTGGTATGTGAGTATCCGTCTTACTCATCCTACCTTAATCGCCTAATATTTATACTTTTATATATAGATTATATGATCTATATTTAACTTAGCACATTTTTATTAATTATAATTCATATTTGATGGATCTTAGTAATATAGATTATGAGTCTCTGGTCTGATCGTTGTTCGTATTAAATGCTTATAATGATCGAGGTGATCCAGATATCATGATTATTTAATAATTTTTTTGACACTCCAAAGAGGGGGAGACACCCGTAGGTGTTCGCCCCATTTTATTAATGATAAGAAAAGGAAAGGAAAACTTACAGATGAAGGAAAAAGTAAAAGATAGGGGAAGATGATATCAATACTGATATCATTCGCCCCAGACCCAGAAACTCACTACCGAATAGACCAGTCCGAACAAAGACGATTAGCGTCAATACGTATGTTTTCTACGTAGAATCTCTGCCCTGCAAACAGGAATTTGTTCCTCGCCAGCCATATACACCAGATGCGTGCGAAGGGAACCAGTCTCACCGCCCTCGGAAGGTTTGCCGCGAGAACCATGCTCTCCCAAAAAGATACCATCGACGAAAGATTCAGCCACGCAATGTCCTCCCATAAAGGCCGCACAAGGTCACAGTGTAGAAAGAGGTGTTCACCCGTCTCCACAGCCGAGTCGCATAAGCCACAAGAGATGGGAACGGATGGAAAAATTGCTACCAGGCGTTCGCGAGTAGGAAGGCGTCCACGCCTAAGGATCCACAAAAAAATGCCAATCCTTTCCGGAAGCTTGAGACCCCATATGAGTTTGCAATGGTCAAGAAATGACGGCTCCGGATGCACAGCCGTGGGGATGAGAGCAGAATAAGCCTTTGACGACGAAAAGGACCCGTCGTTCCAATAGAAGTGATCTCGCCCCCTCGATGGAGTAGGGGCGTCCCCGAGTAAAGACATCAAAGCAAAGAAGTCAATCAGGCGCTGAGACGAGAAAGAATCCACCAGAATCGGGCACCAGGAGCCGTTGGACCAATATGAGACCACCGATGCATCTTTGTCCCTGGCTAACGCATATAGTCTTGGAAAAATGTTCATGAAGATGCCTTTGCCAGACCAGTCCATGGTCCAAAAGCGGAAGGAGGAACCATCGCCGAGAGATGGTCGGAATAAGGACCTGTTGCGGTTGAACACGCTAAAAGCTTCGCGCCAAAAGATGGGAGACCGAGAATGTGATCTACCATCAAAGACGGAGAGAAATGCATTACCCGCCGCATAGCGAAGGCATTGAACAAGAAAGCCATCCTCCCGGCCTAAAAGCCGCGACGCCCATTTGAGAAGGAAAACGTCCCGCACGATCTCCAGCCGCCGAACGCCCAGTCCCCCGTCCCGTTTAGGACGCGAAATGTCCTCCCAAGCGACAAGGTGAATCCCACGACTTGCAGACCCACTCCTGCCCCAAAGGAATCCCCTCATACATTTGTCCAAGCGCAGTCTAATCCCCTTAGGCAAACCGCGCGCCGAGAGGAAATAAATAGGAATAGCGGAGAGGACGGATTTGATAAGCACCAATCGGCCACCCCGAGAGAGCAGTGAAGAGCGCCATCCTGCCAGCCTTGTCTCGACCTTCTCCACCACCCGCTGATAATCACGCAACCGCGGCCTGCCCACAGAGAGATATAATCCCAAGTACTCAAGAGGAAGGTTCCCGAGAGGGGCCCCCAATATGGAGGAGCAATCCCCGACCTCCAGAGGTGAGAGAGCAAAGGGCACAAATTTTGATTTGGCCTCGTTGATGCGGAGCCCCGATAATTCGCAGAATAAATGTACCGTAGTAGCCATTCCCGAACATTGCAGCTGATCCCCTTCGATAAAGCATAGGGTGTCGTCTGCATATTGGATCAGCGGGATATGAAGATCACCAAGCGAGCAGCCTCGAGTATACCCAGCGTCATATACGCCTTGAATCATACGAGGAAGCACATCCGCCGCCAAGACAAAAAGAAGGGGGGCAAGGGGGCACCCCTGGCGAACACCCCTGCGAGGTTGAAATAAATTCCCAGACGGTCGACCATTAAGGAATATGGAGAAGGAGACCGTGGTCACGCATCGACGGATCCAAGAAATCCATAACGGAGGGAATCCCCGAGACTTGAGAACCGACCATAAGAAACACCAATCCAAGGAATCGTAAGCCTTAGCAAAGTCAATTTTCCATAGGAGTCCCTTCGTTCCATTTCTGTGCCAACCATCAATGATGGCGGAGGCAAGGGCGTAACAGTCAGAAATTTGCCTCCCTCGAACAAAGGCCGCCTGGCAGGGGGAAATGATTGAAGTAAGCAGTGGCGCTAATCGACGAGCCAACGCCTTCGCAATGATCAGGTAAATACCATTGGAGATGGCAATAGGGCGGAAGTCCTCAATACGATGGGCACCCTGGGATTTCGGGATGAGAACCAGAGAGGCCCGATTAACCCTGTTGAAACCCCGGTTTCCTTCACAGAACTCGAGAGCCACGGCCAAAACGTCGCCTGCGATAACGTCCCAGAAGTCCCTATAAAAGGAAATAGGGAATCCGTCTGGGCCTGGGGAGGCATCGGCGTTAAGGTCCCAAGCCGCGCTCTTTAACTCCTCCAATGATAGAGGGCGAGATAAATTAGAAGCATCTGAGCCAGAGATGGAAAGGGCCCCGGGCGCCATCCATTGCCATGAAGAAGAGGGGAGGCGATTGAAAAAATTCTTGAAATGGTTAACCAATGCCGCACCCATGTCTCGCTCATTCTGGAATATATCGTCCCCAATCTCCATGGAAGAGATACGATTGGATCGATTACGTGCGCTAGCGACCCGATGGAAATAGGCAGTATTAGCATCCCCCTCCTTGAGCCAGCGAAGTCGCGATCGTTGTCTCCATTCAATTGCTTTTTTCCTGTCATCCTCCGAAACGATCTGAGCCGCAGCAGATCTCTCCTGTAATTCTTCCCCAGTAAGTTCCCTGATGCTTTCCAAGCGATCGAATCTAATAATTATCTCCTCAGCCTCGTTACGGACCGACCGCCTAGCCAGACGCGTAGAGAATTTAAATGACGCAAGAACCCGCCGCAGAGAGGAGAGTTTGAGGGCAAAACGATGAGCCGCATTGCCCGAGAAGGACGATTGTGACCAATGATTTCGCACTAATTCCTTGAAATTAGGCTCCATGAGCCAGCTCTTCTCGTATCGAAAAATGCCGCGCGGACGAGAGGACTCGCCCGAATCCCAAATGATGGGGCTATGATCCGAGAAAGACCGAGGGCGAGACGAAACCGAGCACAGTGGGAATGCCTCCATCCATCGAGAATTAGCTAGAAACCGGTCAAGTCGCGATCGAGAGGAGCTATTGCGCCAGGTGTATATGATGTCCGAGGCTGCCAAATCATCCAGGGCCAAGTCGTTGAAAAAGTTCAGGAAATCGATAGAGCCAGGGTCCCTTCCCCCCCGCCCGCGGGGGCGGTCGTTTGAGAGCATAGTGACATTAAAATCCCCTCCCAAAATCCACGGAATATCTCCAAAGGCCGCAGCATCGTCCCGCAAGTCCTCCCATAAATCTCGACGCGCAAGGTGACATATAGGCGCATAGATACAGGAAAAAGCCATAGATACGTTTGAGGCCAAATGCAAAAGTATTACAGAGATAGAATGTCGTCCCATGCGAGAGCGGGATAATGAAAAGCTTGAAGATCTCCAAGCCACAATAGCCCCACCAGAGGAGCCAGTCGCGTCCAAAGCACAATATGCATCCATCGGTCCTGCTCCCACCGATCTCCATAAGGCGACGTCCACTCCATGTATCTTTGATTCCTGTATGAAAGCAATATCGCAATCCCAATCAACCAGACGTGATCCCAAGGCCCTGCGACGCAGAGGATCACCCAAACCACGAACGTTCCACGAGAGTATCTTCATTAAATATTACAAAAATTTGCCTCCCAAGGATTCTGACGGCACAAAGCCGCCAAAAGAGTTATGCAGACCGTCGGAGAAGAGATTTGGAGTTTAAGCTAATCTGATCCTTTACTCAATCAAATTACATGTATGGCTTCCTGAGATTCCACTTAATCTCATACTAATAAAATTCTTGTAAATACAAGTGGGAGATTTGGTGTTTTTGCGAGTATCTCTCATTAAAAGAATACAGAAATTCGACGTTCGTGGCAAGCTGGCGCCACGATATGTTGGATCATTCAAGATTCTTTGTAACATCCGGATCTGAATAAACTGAAACTCCTGTCAAGAAGAGGTTGTCGCATGCAAGTTTGGATCTCCAAATTGGAGATATCTGAAGGTACAGATCCCTCTCCTCTTCGCTCTTATTAAAGTCAATGTTGAAGTTTCTAATTCGTTTTTTTTCCTTTTTATGTTGTTGTCCATCAGGTATTTCAGCTATTGTTGTATGTTAGATAAAGCCACAAATACGCTCCAAACTTAGAGGATCAAAGGTACAATCTTTACCCCTTCTTTTGTTGCCTTCCATGCATGATTCAATCCCTTAAATTGCCTCTGAAATTAGATAAGAATGTGAAGTTTTATATGGAATTCATCAAAACTTTACAACCATTATATATGCTCTTGATTTCTTAAAATTTTGAGGATAAAAATTTGGATATAGTATACAAATTAACCTAAGTTCAGTACATTAATTAGCCACAACTTGTAGCACAGTAAAATAGAAATTTGGGGGAAAATGACATATATCTTTGTGCTAAAAACAGTCCATTGATTATACACTAATTTCATGATAAAAAAATGTGAAAAATTAGGGGAAGGGGTAAATCTTAGTTTAACTTTGATAACAATACTAAGCACACAGACACAAAAATGAAAATATTTTTAAGTACAAGGTATGTGCATGATTCAATTGTCAATAATACAAATAGACAGAAATAGATGTGCCTAAAGATGCATTTCTTATGGAATCCTGAGAAGGATGACGTAATTCATAAATAAAAAATCTAATATAAGTAACTGAGCCTTAAAAATTCCTTTAAAAAAACTCAACCTCAAAACTAGATGACTTACCTTTATAATTGAAAGCAATGACTCCCTATTAATCAACTGCATGTTCTTTACATCAAGGACATATTCAATTACTATTTTCATTGATAAAGAGAGTCCTAACGTCGATCATAAGATACTTTGATGCACTTGTGGCTAAAGATGCATTTTTTTGGATGAAATCCTAATAAGGATGATGTCAATGCTTATAAACTGAACAGAATTCATATCAAAATAATGTCGTGTCCCCCAATAGATGAGTTGTAGACAACAACTCGAGATTGTGACATGTTCTAAACATAACAAGCATTAGATCATACCAACCAAGAATTCAAACTGCTAAGATGGAGCTTCATAGAGTGATTATTATGAACTTGCTCGAAGAGATGATCATGTGCCATTAACCTCCATATGTTTGGTCCAAGGTGGAAAATAATATTGTATCTATGAATAATACAGTATAATATCACAATTTGGTTGCATGGGTAGAGGCTCCTATAAGAACATATGCCCTAAGGATCTATCCATATAGCTTTTACAGTTGCTTGAGTCAGGTATCTATACTCATATTCTACATGATATATGGCTACAACTGCCGGTTTCTTATTGCGCAATGTGATGAGGTTTCATCCAGAGTATAAACTAAAATTTGTCATGGGTTTCTTGTTTACAGGATAACCTACATAATATACATATGGACATGGTGAAACCCAGAGATTCCTTGCTGAAAAAGAGATGATCCTTTCCTAATGCAGTCATAATGTATATGTATAGCATTATAACAACATCCTAGAGTGACCCATGAACTAACCTACTTTGCTACCTACACGAGCAATGTCTACGCGATTCACAGTGATATGTATTAGCTTCTCGATAACCCTTTTATATTGTATAGCATTGACATCTTCTGAGAATTCATCTTTTAAAATATTAAAACTCTTCTCTCAAAGTCGACAAATGATTTCTCAAGATCTTTACGAATAAGAAATCATCAATCAATTGATCATTATATATAGTATGTTATACATACAATCTATTATATATAGGATGTCATGACAAATGATCAGAAAACACCCCTCCTTTGATGTTTCAACTGGAACTGGTAAAATTGAGACATGATTCTTGTATAGGTACTGTTGAGAAAAATAAGAGAGATATTTATTCCATAAACCCTAGGCTCTCTTATATAGGGGAGTAGCCTATGGGTAAATTACATCAAGAGTCCATAAGAATATAGAAAATTTGAAACAGTACAAATAACATAAATTATATCTCTACACTCCCCCTCAAAATGGAGCATAGATATCGATCATGCTCAGCTTGGACGAGCACTTCTGAAATGGCCCTCTAAGTAACGCCTTGGTAAAGATGTATATAGTTTGGTCCCCTAAGATAACATTAAATGTAGAAATAAAACCCTTCTGAATCATATCTCGTATATAGTGATAATCAACCTCAATGTGCTTGGTTCATTCATGAAATGCTGGTTTATTGGCAATAAATATAACAGCTTGATTGTCACATTCCAGAGCCATAGGAAGTGGGACTTCTACATATAGATCTGTAAGGACAGCTTTCACCCACATCATTTTTGTACTAACCTGGGCCATAGCCCTATATTCAGAATCAGCACTGGATCTGGCTACAACAGTTTGCTTCTTGCTTCTCCATGAGACAAGAGAGTTTCCAACATATACAACAAATCCAGTGGTGGACTTCCTATCCTTGGGACATCCTACGTAGTCTGCATCTATGCACGCTGAGATAGCAATCTCTTTGTTTTTCTTGAACAATAGACCTGCACCTGGAGATGATTTAAGATACCTGAGTATCATATGTATAGTATCCATATGTACCTGACGTGGTTGCTCCATGAACTGGCTCACCCGACTAACAACAAAAGAAATATCGGGTCTGGTAATGGTAGCATAAAGAAGTTTTCCCACCAGTTCTCTGTATCTTCTCCTATCCACCTCATCAGTGTCATCATCATATGATTTCATGCTCGGATCCATAGGTGTAGTGGTCGATCGGCAACCAAGCATTCTTGTTTCACTCAGCAAGTCAGTGACATATTTCCTCTGGGTCATCACAAGTCCATGTGGATTTCTGGCGAACTCCAGTCCCAGAAAATATCTAAGGACTCCAAGATCCTTGGTAACAAATTCACGACCCAGCAATTCTTTCGCCTTTTGAATTACTTCTACATCGTCACCTGTAATCAGAATATCATCTACATACACCATAATTGCAGTAATACCTCCGGATGTTTTCTGTATAAAAAGGGAATGATCTGCATTGGAACGTTTATACCCCTGTTTTTCAAACAAGTCTGAGAGCTTCTGTAACCAAGCTCTAGGGCTCTGCTTAAGGCCATAGATGGTCTTGTGAAGTCTACACACCTTAGAATACTCCCCCTCAACAGCAAAACCAGGTGTCTGTTGCATGTAGACTTCCTCCTTTAAATCACCATATAAGAATGCATTCTTAACATCTAACTGAAACAATGGCCAATCACGAATAACCGCAACAGAAAGAAGGATCTGTAAGGTGGAATGGCAAGCAACCGGCGAGAATGTATCAAGATAATCCACCCCATATGTCTGTGTAAACTCACGGGCAACCAAGCGTGCTGTGTATCTGTCAATGCCGCCATCTGCATTCTGCTTGACTGTGAAGACCCACTTACAGCTCACTGTAGACACACCGCTAGGTGCAGGGACAAGGCTCCAGGTACCTCTTGACTGAAGAGTAGCCATCTCTTCTTCCATAGCCAAACGCCATCGATAGTCCTTTAATGCATCTTGGTAATTCTGTGGAATATCCACGGCAGATAGTGCAATAGAAAAACTCCTGAATTCACCAGATAGACGATCAAAAGAAATCGTGGATGCTATAGGATATGACACACAGCTACACTTCTGTTTCCGAAGCGCAATAGGTAGATCCAAATCACGTGCATCCTCATATGTCCTCTGTAACACAGCTTGCTCAGGTAAATCATTAGATTCATCATTAGAAGTTATATTCTCAGAGCATACCTCAGGGGAGATAGATGATAATCGATGACCATGAGCAGAAGCAGGTCGACGGGTATAGTGGAGTGGCAATGGGGGAACAGGAACTGTAACAGGAGCTGCAGGTGATGTAGGTAGTAGTGGAGGTGCAGGTGTAGGTGGAGGTGGTGGTCGTGGTGGCATATATGTGGCTTCATCAGTGTTTGAGGATACCAACCGATCACCTGTAGGAGAGAAGTACATAACATACCCAAAAAAGGTGACATCGGCACTAACAAGGTATTTCCTGTGGAACAGATCATAACACCTGTAGCCTTTTTGTGTCTTGGAGTACCCGACGAAAACACACTTGACATCCCTAGGAGAGAGCTTGTCAATACCTGGAGAAAACTGGTGGACAAAGGCAACCAATCCAAACACACGTGGGGTAAGTGAGAACAATTCTTTTTCAGGAAAAACCAAGGAGAAAGGAATCTTCTCACCCAAGACAGACGACGGCATGCGATTAATGAGATAACATACCGTTAGGATAGCATCGCCCCAGAAAGAATGAGGAGCACGACTCTGTATGAGAAGCGTCCTGGTGACATCAAGCAAATGACGATGTTTCCTTTCTGCAACTCCATTTTGTTGGGAAGTATAGGCACAGGATGTTTGATGGATAATTCCTTGTGTTGAAAAATAATTTGAGAGTATGAGAACAAAATTCCAAGGCATTATCACTTCTCACAATTTTCACAGACGCAGAAAGAACATTACAAACTTCATTTATAAAATTTACGATAATATTCCCAGCTTCAGATTTATTCTTTAATAAAAATATCCGAGATAGACGAGAAAAATCATCCACAATGACAATATAAAACATGTGTCCCTGATGATCAGGAACACGACTGGAACCCCAAATGTCAACATGAAACAACTCAAACTTGGAGCTACTGCTCCGACTCTGACGACTGGGAAAGGTAGAGTGATGATGCTTCCCAATGACAAGCCACACATTGGATGGACATGTGAGGCGAAACGTGGGTAAAACACGACACAATTTCTAAAGCGGTAGATGGCCAAAGCGCAAGTGCCACATGAATGGAGAGACATGTCCAGCAGGAAGAGAGGAGATTCTGGCATATGGAGTCCGACTGAGGCGATATAGTCCACCCTGCTCATAGCCACGCCCAATCACGTTGCTCGTAAGGATGTCCTGAAAAATGAGAGAAGATGGATCAAAAAATGCTCGACAATGTAAATCCTTTGTAAGTTGGCTAATGGATAACAAATTCATAGAAAAATCAGGTGCGTGCAGCACATTCTTGAGGTGCATAGATGGTGTCAGGCTAATCTCCCCATGATCAGTAATCGGAGAGTGCGTCCCATTAGCAATAACCACAGTGCATCCTGGAGGAACCTGCCAGTAGGCTGTAAGTAGACCTCGATCACCGTACAGATGGTGTGTGGCACCAGAGTCCATAATCCACTCTAAAGTAGCACATCCACTACTACTAGTGAGTGCATAAGTACTACCTGAAGTACTGGTGGATGCAGAAGCCACAACATCAGAATGACCCTCAGAGGTAGGCGCTGATGTAACAGGACCGGATGGAGGGATAATACCCCTCAGACGAGCTACAAGATCATCAAATCGTCCATCCAAAGAAGAAGCATATGGAGGTTCAATCTATTCAGCTACTCGTGCAGAAGCAGGAAATCCATGTTTGGAATAGCATGTGTCCTCGGTATGTCCAGAACGATGGCAAAAAGTGCATGATTGCAAAACACGAGTCCCTCTGCCTCGAGGTCCACGACCAAGAAACTGATGATGACCCCCACGACTTCGAGATGCTGCTGAGGCGGTCTGATTGGCAGTAGATGAAGGAACAGTAATACGACTCGGTCTGTGATAGGCTTCCTCCATCAGAGGAATAGTGGAATCTGCCAAGATTTGGGAACGTGTTGCCTCGTACTCTGGATCAAGGGTTGCCAGGAATACACCAACCATAGTAGCATTCATGTAGGTCTTCTACTGCTCAGGAGTGGTTGTGAGAGGCATGAAGCTGTAGAGTTTCTCAAACATTCCACGTAAAGACGTGTATAATGAGTGTAGAGGTCGTCCATTCTGCTTGATTGTAAAGATGTCATGCTGGAGTTGCAGAATCTTCGTCTCATTCTTTGCCTGCGAATAGGTAGCAGCCAAAATATCCCACATTGCTTTTGCAGTGGGCTGTTGGAGAATATCATTTGCAATCTCAATTACTAACGTTCCCGATAGCCAAATCTTGGCGTATGCATCATCCGCCTCCCATGAGGCATTGACCCCAGTTTTCTCAGCAGGCTCTTCCTCAGTAAGAATGTGTTTCTTACCGGTCGACTTCATCATACTCATGAACTGCATTGCCCACAGTTCATAATCTGACCCGTCCATCTTCACAATAGGCGCAGGACCTCTGAAGGCGTAGATGGGATATCTGCCTTGCTTTCTGACATGATGATAATAGAAGACTAGGGTTGTATACTGAAGATATGGTTGTCTACACTGACATTCACAGGTTCGATTGCATGTGTAGACTCAAGCAACCAAACCTATTAACGTGGAGACGCGAGCGAAAGTCTCCAAGATGACGAAGATACCCTAGGGTTAGCCGGGTCCTAGAACATGGAGCTGCGCGCGAGACCTAAGAAGGCCGAAGGGAGAGAGAGACGGCGTACTGGGCGTAGACAGCGTGCACAGCGCGTGAGGCGCACGGGGCCGAGGGAGCGACGCATGGGGTCGAGGGGCGTCGCATGGGTCCGAGGGGCGGCACACGGGGCCGAGGGGCGACACACGGGGCGTAGGCGCGATGCCTAACACGCGCAGCGCACGCAGGGCTTGGAGGTGGGGACTAGGGTTAGGGTTTGGTTCGAGAACTCCGGTCTAGGACCGTCGCTCTGATACCATGTTGGGAAAAATAAGAGATGTTTATTCCATAAACCCTAGGCTCTCTTATATAGGGGAGTAGCCTATGGGTAAATTACATCAAGAGTCCATAAGAATATAGATAATATGAAACAGTACAAATAACATAAATTATATCTCTACAGGTACCATATAAAACAAAATGATAAAGACTAGCCAGATCCATATCCAAAACATAGATGGTAATCTTATGATTTTAGAAATAATAACATGTGAGCACAAAGGCTGATCATCTTCATAAATTAATCGTGTAGGTATACTCTACTATTTATACATATCACCAAAGATAGGTAGTGACAAAATACCTAGATTTGTAAAGTCAACCATTCAAGAGATTGAGAAAGAATGGGGTAGACAAATAAATGAAATCAATAATGAATCATATAATCAATGATCGAAAGATCTAGATCTATATAGTCAACCACAACAGAGATTCAGAAAGGATGAGAAATCAAGTCAGTAATGATGATTCATTGATGACTAATAATTAAGAGTGCCAGTCATTGTGACCTTTACACCTGACTGTGCGAGGGTGTGGTGACCCTCAGCTGGGCGGGAGAAAGGAAGCCCAGTTAGGGCAGCGGCCGCTTAGTGCACGGATCTAGGATCCCAGTTTTTTCTCGGTTTTTTGCGAGCGCTCGCAGTTTTTACGCCTCTCTGGGATCCACAGGTTTCTTTTAAAGACCAGTTCCGCCAACCCTTGTTCTTTAAGGTACCAAGGCAGGAGAGCCCTTCGTTTTAGTTTTTCGAGCTCGTTTGCCCATACCGGTCAGGCCGGTTTTTCTTTTAAAGTGACTTTTTCGGAGAGTCTCTCTCACCCGTCTCTGGGGCGTAGTTTTGGAATAGACCTTTCTCTCTATTGGACCGCACTTCCAATTAGAGGGCGAGATGGAAGAGCCTTTTGTAGGCTACCTTACCGCTTGAGTTTTTGTTTACTTTTCGCCAGCAGACTTGGCGATGCTACATCCGAATAATCCATGTATACATCCGAATCCTCTATGGCTGCATCTAAATCAGTTACAGTTGAATTTCGAGGAGTTACAATTGAGCTTAAAATGAGTCACAGATGAGTTTGGCTTAAGTTGAGATGAATTATAGTTAAATTGGTTATAACTGAGTTGGCTACATGGGAGCCTGGTTACAGTTGAGTTGGTTGTAGTTGAGCTTGGTTTCCTTTAAGCTAGTTATTGTTCCGCCAGTAATTCCTGACAAAGAAAAAAGACCATATTATGAAAATCATCATTATCAGACTACGAGTTGTTACCACAGTTGTTAGTTAAAGCTAGTGGACGTGTTAGGAACTTATTTAGGATGCATTTTACTCCACCACATGCCTACGGAGGCACCCCAACCCTAAGGCTTCCTTATTGCCTTAGAGTCGTAGTGTGAGTAGGGCTGCTAATTGAATTGAATCATTTGAATTCGATTAGGATTCGTTCGATAAAAATTCGAAAAAGTTCGATTCTATATCAAATGAACTGAATTTGAATTTAACTTGTGGATTCGATTCTCAAATGAATCGAATCTGAATTAACTTGGATTCGTTCGATAATAATTCGATTCGATACACACACATATGTATATGATACAGTATGAAGCATTATATATATGTAAATAAATGTAGTATATATTTTGCAAAATCCCCACACATGATACACAACTTAATATAATAATTTATATTTTTTCATCATCTTATTCTCAACATCCTAATTTTGGGATGCCCATTGCAAACTCCCCATACCCCTCTTTACTCCCACGAATTTTCTCTCTCACCTCGTCAATCATGAGAAAAAAACCCTAACATTTGCTTCTGCTCTACAATGCCCCCGACTCCAACCTCTCACTCCTGCTCGCTCTCTCCAACGTCGCCAGCTCCAACCTCCCACTCCTGCTCGCTCTCTCCAACATCGCCTGCTCCAACCTCCCTCTCATGCTCGCTCTCTCCAATGTCGTCGGCTCCAGCCTCCTACTCATGCTCACTCCCACCGCCGACAATGCCACCCTCCCAATCGCGAACCCCACCACCAGATCCCGCTCTCCTCCGCCATTGACAATGACACCGGTTCTACAATCACCAAAGGCAACATCTCTCCATCACCCCCGCAGCAGCCAGTATCGCCACATGCACCACCGACATTGGTATGGAAAAATCTTTGCAGATCAAGTACAAAGAACTATATTCTATCATATATACGATCTTAGTTTTTGCTCAATATCCGCGATCGGATGTGTCAGTTGATCTATACAAGTATAAGTTAATCTAATTAGTGCATTCAAGGAAGTCATATGAGAATACTCCCTAACACAAAAGGGATAGAGATGTACAATCCAGATAGATACAATTAATTCGAATTATTTCATCAGAATAATAAAATGAGCAGACTAAGATATAGTTTGGACAGTTCAAATTTCAACAGATTCTCGGTGACATCTACTTAAACTGTAAATCTAATGTATGGGCTAAAATCCGTACCTTTAATGGGAAAATGGTTATGTACAGACTTCTTGATACAAAAAAATCAATTATGTATTCTCTTTTTTATTCTTCTTCATGTGCTTGTGCAAAAAGAACTATGTAGTATTTCATTCAATATCTTGTGAAGGATGCGGAAGTGTAAATGCACTCTTTAGGCTACTATTAACAATGCAACGTCATTGGCAGGAATCAAGAAATCTAAAAGTCCACGTTTGTTCAACATTGATTTTTGAAGACTACTCTTGCATTTATTTTACGCTAAATATGTTTATTTCATGTTTGTTCAACAACTATAATTTCACGTTTGTTACCCTCATATTTTTTTTGTAATCTAAAGTATTTTCAAGTAAGGCATAGAAATTTTAACCTTTCCTGTCAACTTATTTTATTTTCTTATAGTATGCATAAAGCAATTTTATCATGTAAACAAGTTGTAGCTTGCATTTTTGCTTCAAATATCATGCTTAATTTGTATGATTTTCTATACGAGTTTGATGTTGTCATTCATCAATATGCAAAGGCAATCATAATGCATTCAATAATTCATCAATAATGCATATCATGTTTAATAAGTTTAATTTAATTATTTTTTCTTTATATATTAGATTCATCGTAGGTAAAAAATAGCATGAGGATTGCAAACATACATGAACGTCAAAAGTTAGGTACTATAATGCAATTTATATTATCTACTTAATCTTATCATTTATGTTAAAAGTTTTTTACTTATCTCAATTATTTTTTCACAAATTAATATCAGAAAGTCTATTCAATTCTCTGAACTTAGAATATTATTTATATAAAATTTTTATTATTAGTTAAATTATTAAATAAAATTATATTTCGATATAAAATGAATCGAATTGAATATTCGAGGATCCAAACGAACTGAAATTGAATTTAAATTAGAAATTCGTTTAAAATTCGATTCGAATTCAGATTCGAAAATTTTATAATGAAATGAACGGAATCTAGGTGGATTCGAATGTATTCGATTCGATTAGCACTCTTAAGTGTGAGGCCTTACCCAGACCAAGACCACAGACTAACCACTAAGTTTGAGAAATTCAACAAGAAAAAAATCAAAATACCAGACTCATCATAAGCATTAAATAAATACAATGATCATATCAGAGACTCATCGTTCACATTCCCAAGACCCATCAAACATATATTATAATTAATAAAAAGGCAATGACTTAAATAAGGATCATATAATATTTGTATAAAAATGATTAATATGGGTAATTAACGTAGGATGAGTAGATTGGGGTTTTGCATACTAAATAACTTGAAAATATATTTCAATGCAAATAGCTCATTAGATTCAAATGTCAAGACCTATTTACTTGCTTTCTTTTGGAGCCCATAAATTTCTTGTTATTCTAATTAATAAGATTTACTCAATATTTGTTGATGTTCTTTTCTCCCTATTGCATGGATCGCAGGCAAAATACCTGCAACGTGGTATAGGGAGAACCAGGGATGTAAAAGACGGCCTAAACGGTCGTTTACACGCATGCGGTCCTGGACCGCACCGACTAAGCCCAGGCGGGCACATATGCGGCCAGGCCGCTTAATCAGCGTTAAACGGCCGTTTAAACGTCGTTTAAACCCCGCTTTTTACATCAACATGTCAAGAATGTGAGAATGTACTTGTTTTTTCCCTAACATGGGCCCCTCCTAGTCCCCCAGGCTCGTTGACTAGTTGCATCAAGACCCCTGTTCTGGTAGGGTATGGTGTGACACGAGGGTGCATACAATGGATCTTCAACTTGGGGAGCTTCACCCCCTTTGGATTTTTGCAATGGAGATGAAACAACTCTATAGATATTAGATTCTAGATATCCGATATAACTTGTTCGCTTCATTCCTTTTGTTGTTTATCTTAAAAATCAAAATCGAGATTGCAAACCTTGACTATGGATTCTACTTAGGAAAAATCATTGAATATGACAATATTTGATATATATTGTGAATATATGATTATATTTTATCATTTAGTTATGTTTCTTATTAATTATATATATGTAAATATTTTTTTATTAATTAAAAATACAAAACCGCATAACCCGTTTAATTTCCGTTTAAACTCCCGCATACCGTTTAAACAGTAATCAGTGACCCTACCAACTGAATACCGCATGCCGCTTTTTGAAACCTTGGGGAGAACTGAACGTCAGTTTCAGCAGTAAAGCATATCAGGTATGTATGCTATAATTTTAAGAAACTCCGCACTAAAAAGATTCCATTGGTCAATGTGCTGTGGCACCGACACGACGTCAAAGAGGCAACATGAGAGACCAAAGCAGACATGCGGGTACGATACCCGCAGCTTTTCTCAGGTAATCATTACAACAAGCCCTTTTAAATATTTACATGTTAAAAGAATATGGCTTGTTTTCCCTTTGAGGTTTTTATGGGTTCAAAACCCTTTGAGATTTTTTATCGCCAGATGAAATCCAAACAAGACACATAATGACCTTGACTCAAGTCTCGAGGATGAGACTCCCTTTGAGGTTTTTATATTTGTAATATCCAGATCCAAATAAACCAAACCGACTCGTTTAAGAGTCCAAATAGCCAATTAATGTTCAGTTAATATTGAATAAACCCTAAATCGCTCAATTGATCGTAATCAAAACTTGTTCGATCACAATCGAGCAAATGTCGATCGCATCGTAATACGTGCCATAGAAAAACCGCGATGCGAATTCGAAAATCCCAAAACAAACTGTGACCATCCAAAAATCCGATTCGATGAAATAAAACCAACAGAATTGACCGTTCATCAATGTGGAGATCGATTGATATTTTAAAATCACAAAATTTAACCATAAACCAAAATCGTATCTCGAGAAATTCGGGCATTTATACCCGATCTAAAGTATATGAATGTTATACTCATTTTGATCGTCGTTCCGAGATGATCAAATCGAGCTATTACTAGTCAAAATCGAAGACTCGAGGTGTGAATATGAGAGACTTGTATCTCAAATTAAAGAAGTAAAATAAATAAATAAATAAATAATATAATTACGGCATCAGCTTGCTCATGTCATGGCTGATGTCATAATAAAAAATTATATCTAGGAAGGTTCCACGAAGGAACCTCCCTTCTTTATTTTCTTCTCAATTCTCCACTTCCTCTACTGTATTTTCAACGAGAAGAGCTCCAAATCTCTCTCCTATCTCTGCAGCTGTTGCAAGAGCAGCTACTACTGCTATTCCTCTTCATGTTGCTGTCCAGCAATTAATCAAGCTCTTGTTGCTGCCCATCTTCCTGTAGCAAGCAGCTACTACCCCAAAAATAACAATTTTCTGTTGTAACTGCTATTAAGCTCCATTTTCCTCTAAAAATTAATCCAAATAGGTGCAATCCTATCTTTATTATCTTTGTAGCCATGCATATTACCTTACATATAATTCAAAGCTTCAGATGTACAATCTAAGAATCTCCTATTACCGCCATCCATAAATCCTATTAATTTTTTTATTCTTTGAAGATATCTTAGGAATTTTGGGGTTTTATTATTGAATTGAATCAGGGAGAGTTCTGCTGAGTTCTGTTATCTGTAACCATATTACAAATGTTTCCTAGTTTGATCAAATTGGGAGACATGACATGAGTAGTATAAGATATCTATTCTAGGATATCAGAATATGTTGTTGAGTTCTGGCTTTTACATTCCATATATATAATATAATAACAAATCTCCAATGGATTTATAAAATAACAATAAGAGTAATAACTTTAGAATGTTTGAAACCTGAATGGGATCGTAATTGAGGAAATCATATTTTTTATCCTTAAAAACTTCCTGGTAGATTAAGTGTAACATACTTAACTTTGTATCTTTCAGAGGATCTAGAGATTTTTTACTAGAGTTGAGATGAAATCTTTTGGTGTATCATTAGTTAAAATATCCTGGGAAGTGACTATGGAGAATCCGATAGTGTTTCTTTGAGGGGTATGATACTATATCTATTGATAGTTGCAATTGTACATCATCTCCACATTCAAAACCTGTATGTTCTTGGGACTGAGAACCTAATCAGTCAACTTGTTCATGATTAATATTTGCTTAGAAACTAGAAGCTTTTGCATGTTAGAACTTGATTCAGAACCTGAAGGAGATAAAGATAATATATGCCGCTCTCTCTACAAAGGTTTACTGTGCAAGGCCCTTGTATGGGTTAGAGGTGAATTAGTCGCTGCTTTTGTGGAGATGAGAGAGATGAGGGACAGTATGGTTTTGAAGCTTGAGAAAGAAAAAACTAATAGATCGAAATCAAACTCAGAGCATTGCACCAATTTTAGATATGTCTCATGTGGACTATAACAATGAAAAATAAAAGTAGATAAATGCGGACTATGGAGCAGGTTTTAGAACTACTACTAGGGGTAATAGATAAGCTAGTGGACGTGTTGGGATTAGTTAGAATGCATTATACTCCATCGCAAGCTACGGAGGGACCCTAACCTTAAGGTACTCTTCACGCCTTAAAGTTAGTGTAAGGTCACCCTCAGACCAAGACCACAGACTATCCACTAGACTTGAGAAGTTAGATAAAACCACGAATTAGATCAGAACATCATCATTTTCATTATTGAGATCCCTAAACATGATCTCCAAATAACAAAAGAAAATAACATACATATATGGATCATCAACTAATATATGAAAGTGTTATTATATATATAGAAAGTTATGGGGTGATGGGAAATCTTGGAGCATACAAACAAAGCAGTTTGAAAACCTTTTATCACGCAAGTAGTTGTAAATTTTATTTGTCATTGCCTTTCTATTTGCTTTCTTTTGGACACACTAAATTACTGGTAGTTATTCTTTTTATATATATCGGAATGTATACAAGAACCGTTGACGTCCTTTTGTTCCTTGCATGCTTGGCAAGAAAATCGCCAGCGTCTCAGTAGTTGGTTGATGATTCCGAGCATCCGCTGCTATACCAGACGGTACACTTTTGTTTTTCTATATAGTTGTTGATGTATAAATATTTTTCTTTTCTTTTGTCACTTTTTGGGAATACATATACAGGATGAAATGTTCTCTTTTATTACATGTAAACTATATGGAAATTAATGCAATGGAAAGTTGGTGGCACATCTTGTTGGCTATATGGTTGTGTATATTGATTTGAATGTCATGGCAAAACGCGAAAAATTTCCCCTCAATTTCACGTATTTTATGCGACCATTATTGAATGTTATATTGCAAATACCGTGTAAACGGGTACCTGGATCCACAGTGTCACAAAGGGTAAAGTATCTTTTGAACTGATTTCGTAAAAATCATGTGATGATTTGAAAATTTTTATATCTATGTGGCATTGTTTTGAGAAATGGTTTACATTGGTTTGTAAAAATGGAGATTTGAATTGTTTTGAAAATTCATTTGCAAAAGGTAGTGAAAATCTATATTTATATGACATGGTTTATAAAATATTTTTGAAATCTTTGCAAAATAAGGATGAAAATGAAACTAACAAATTATTGTATAAATACATCAAAATTTAAAAATAACAATAAAAACACTAACTAATAAGTTGGTTCTATCCCTGACACTTGCGCATTCACACAAGGCTTGTCATGTTCAGAACACTAAGTTTATGAGTACCTTTAATTCAGAGTTAACCAACCTTGGTCATTAGAGTCTGACTTAAATATTTACATTTCCCTAGTTTGAAAGGATGCTATATTTACATGTTTAATCTCTACCTTAAAGAATATGACTAGCACCTCATATGCACGACTGCAGATATGATGTGATGATTTGAGGTTTCACTTGAGGAACTGGGATGTGGGAATTGAGTTTGGACCAGATTTTATGACACTCGAGGATGGGATAAATTCAATGAAGGCTTCATGAATCCTGATTGTCAGCACCTTATCCAGTATGAGAACAATTTCTTGTATTATCTCTTGAATTTGACCTAAGTATCAGAGTGTGATGAAATTAATAAACTGTTGATCAGTGTGTGTCAATCTTGGTAAAAGCAGTAAGCTAGCCAAAAAGGAAAGAAAAAGAAAGAAAGTATTGAAAACTCAAACACTACAAAGACATACAAAGAGCTTCCACTAGTGGCGAACACTCCCAAACTTTTCAAAGTGTCCGCACGGAGCAAAGTCTTAGGCTTTTATGAGTTAGGATAGTACCATAAAAGGGCTCTGCATCATATAGTGATACAAGTCTGGGTACTGAAGGTATGATAGATACTCAGAAAAGACATGCCATGGTGTACTCCCACAAAAATAAGTGCGTATGACTTAGCATTCTCTTGACGGACACGCTGATCAACACCAAAAATATACATCTGTGGTGTTAATAAGGTACTCGAGAGAATCCTTGTTCCATAGAGATGAAAAGAAGAAAATAGACAATCTTATTCCCTCCAAAAATAGGCCTTCCATCTACACTTTTAAGACTGACAACTAAAGAGATAGTGGATTGAATGCAAGAATAGATTTATTCTCTAGTATTAAGGATGGGGTCCTTAAAAGAGTCTCTTGAATTGGAACTTTGGATGATGTTTTGACTCTACACTTGTAAATGCAATCAACACTAATTGTCATATTACTTATTATATATGTGCATGCAAAGAGTCTGATAATTAAGGAATTAAGTTCCATTGACTAAGATTGGGTTCAACTAAGAATGTTAAAATCACTAAACCGAGAGTTCTGAATGAATCAAGTCTTGTATATTCACATGAACGGCCAGGGGTCAACTACTTTATTCATTCTTAATTTTCTCGAGAACGAACTCAATCATTCGGGTGCGGCTATATAAGAAGCCACCCACCCATTGTAACAGTCGAGATAAAAGTTAATGAAAACATCAGCCCTGTTGACGCATATTGAGTTACTGTACCTCTTTGTTATTTTCTTTTCTTGTTATTCTCTTTATGTAATTTACCCATAGGATACTCTCCTATATAAGAGAGCCTAGGGCTATGGAATAGATGATCTCTCATTCTCTTTTCCCAACATGGTATCAGAGCGACGGTCCTAGACCAGAGTTCTCGAAACCCTAACCCTAACACCTCACCCGCCGGCCTTCTTCTCTCTCTCTCTCCCTCGATCGGTGTGCCAGGAACGCCGCCGCCTCTACCGCACGCAGCCCCTGCGCAGCCCTAGCGCAGCCCCTGCGCAGCCCCTGCACAGTCCTTGCGTGCCGCACGCGCAGCCCTAGCGTGCCGCACGCGCAGCACCTGCGTGCACAGCCACCTGCGCATCCTTGCGCGCTGTGCACTGTCCCTGCGTGCATCAACCGTGCGCTGAGCGCAGCCCCTGCGCGCCTCAGCCGTGAGTCGACCGTGCCTCCCTTGTGCGGCCTGTGCGCAACTTCTTTGTGCGTGTAGGTCTTAGCACAAACATCTTTATGGGGATAGTTGCTTGAAGTCTACATATGCAACTACCCCCATCTATGGTATTGTAGACAAAACATATCATTTGTCAGTCGTTCCAGTCTTTATTTTGCAATATGTCAGAGAGCAAGGCAGATATCCCATCTATTGGCGCATTCCGTGGTCCGGCGCCTATTGTCAAGATGGATGGTACCAACTATGAACTGTGGGCAATGCAGTTCATGAGCATGATGAAGTCTACGGGTAAGAAGCATATTCTTACCGAATCAGAGCCTGCTGAGAAGACTGGAACCTATGCCTCCTGGGAGGCTGACGATGCGTATGCCAAAGTCTGGCTATCTGGCACATTGGCAATTGAGATTGCAAATGATATCCTCCATCAACCCACTGCGAAGGATATGTGGGACATTCTGGCGGCCACATACTCCCAGGCGAAGAACGAGACAAAGATCCTGCAACTCCAGCATGATATCTTCACCATCAAGCAGAATGGTCGCCCACTACATTCTCTCTATACATCACTGAGAGGGATGTTTGAGAAGCTATATAGCTTCATGCCCTTGACAGCTACGCCCGAGCAGCAGAAGACATACAGGAATGCTACTATGGTGGGTGTGTTTCTCGCTGCACTTGATCCAGAATATGAGGCAGCACGTTCTCAGATTTTAGCGGACTCGACTATTCCTCCCATGGAGGAAGCTTTTTACAGATTGAGCAGGATCACAGTGCCTTCACCAGCTGCGAGTCAGAATTCCTCAGCTATGGCGGCCAACAGAGGCCGCGGTTTTCATCACCAGGGCCGTGGGCGTACTCCTCGTGGAAGGGGTGGCCGTACTAGGCCAACCTGCACATATTGTTACCGAGTTGGGCACAATGAAGACACATGTTATTCAAAGCATGGATTCCCTGCATCTGCTCGAGCCGCTGAGCAGATAGAGCCCCCATCTGCTGCTACCCTGGATCAACGATTTGATGATTTAGTTGCCTGCCTCAGGGGCATCATACCACCATCTGGTCCAGCAACGACTACAGAGAGTCATACTGATACTGTTGCCTCTGCCTCTGCTTCTGCATCTACCAGTACTTCAGGTAGTACACTTGCACTCCACAATAGTAGATCTCATATACTGCCATGGATCATGGACTCGGGCGCCACACATCATTTATGTGGCGACCAGAGTCTACTTACAGGATACACCCAGATTCCTCCAGGACGGACAGTAGTAATTGCTAATGGCACGCATTCCCCTATCACTGGTCAGGGGGAGATTAGATTGACACCCTCTATGCAGCTGAAGAATGTCCTACATGCACCACATTTTTCTATGAATCTGTTGTCAATTAGTCAGATTACGAAGGATCTCCACTGCCGAGCTATTTTTGATCCATCTTCTTTGTTTTTTCAGGACATCCGTACGGGCAACGTGATTGGTCATGGCTATGAGCAAGGAGGCCTTTACCGTCTGAACCAGACCCCATTTGCTGGAACCACATCCTCTCCCGCTGAACAAGTATCTCCTCTCCTGTGGCATCTGCGTTATGGTCATTTACCGCTCCAGAAGTTGCGTCTAGTCCTACCCTATAGTCTCTCTCACACACCTATCCAGTGTGAGGCGTGTCAGTTGGGAAAACATCACAGGTCGTCTTTTCCCAGCAGTCAAGGTCGGAGTAGTAACTCCAAGTTTGAGTTGTTTCATGTCGATGTCTGGGGTCCGAGTCGTGTTCCCGATCATCAGGGACACAGGTTTTATATTGTATTTGTGGATGACTACTCTAGAGCATCATGGGTTTTTCTAATGAAAAATAAGTCTGAAGCAGGAAATATTATTATTCACTTTCTAAATGAGATTCAGAATGTTTTTTCCACATCTGTCAAAATTATGAGAAGTGACAATGCCTTAGAGTTGTGTACCAACAATCTAGCCAACTACTACTCCTCGAAAGGAATTATACACCAAACATCTTGCGCTCATACGTCTCAGCAAAATGGGGTTGCAGAAAGAAAACACCGTCACCTACTCGATGTCACAAGGTCACTTCTTATTCAGAGTCATGTTCCGTACTCCTACTGGGGTGATGCAGTTCTTACTGCATGTTATCTTATCAATCGTATGCCTTCGTCTGTCTTGAATGAACAGGTTCCTTTTTCACTTATTTATCCTGACAAGGATCTGTTCATTCTTACCCCTCGTGTGTTTGGGTCAGTTTCATTTGTCCATCAGTTGTCGCCTGGTTCTGACAAGCTCTCTCCTAGGGCTGTCAAGTGCGTCTTTGTGGGGTACTCCAGAACTCAAAAGGGGTACAAGTGTTTTGACCATGTGCGTCGGCGGTATATGATCAGTGCAGATGTTACATTTTTTGAATCCATTATGTATTTTTCAGAATCCGGGAACATGCAGCCACCACCTATATCTCCTGATACCGTATTCATGGCACCACCAACCTCACCACCGTCACCACCATCACCACCACCACCGCCACCACCACCACCGCCACCACCACCGCCATCAACAGTATCCCTGTTACCATTCCATTACACCCGCAGGCCGAATCCAGCTCATGGTTCTGACCAGTCAACTAGCTCGCCTATGGTATGTAATGAAAATATTAATGTTGATGGATCTGACGACATTTCTGAGCAGGATGCATTACAGGAGCATGTTGATAGCACAGAGGATTTGGATGTTCCAATCGCTCTACGCAAGCCGAAGAGAAGCTGTGCCAAATATCCAGTATCAGCAGCTGTGTCCTTTGAGAGGCTATCTGGACACTTCAGGACGTTTGCATTGGCACTTTCAGCTACAGACATTCCACGGAACCACCATGAGGCTTTGCAGGATTCTAGATGGCGGCTAGCAATGGAAGAAGAGATGGCGGCACTTCAGTCTAGAGGAACATGGAGTTTGGTTACTATACCTCCAGATGTCAACCCGGTGAGTTGCAAATAGGAGTTTACAGTTAAACACAATGCAGATGGCTCCATTGACAGGTACAAGGCACGCCTAGTTGCACGGGGATTCACACAGACACATGGGGTAGATTACCTTGACACGTTCTCTCCTGTGGCGCGTCATTCTACTCTGCGGATCCTGTTATCAGTTGCAGTTACTCGAGACTGGCCACTCTATCAACTAGATGTGAAGAATGCATTTCTGTATGGAGACTTGCAGGAGGAAGTCTATATGCAACAGCCACCAGGTTTTGCTGTTGAGGGGGAGTGTTCCAAGGTTTGCAGATTACATAAGGCCATCTATGGCCTTAAGCAGAGCCCCAGAGCATGGTTCCAGAAGCTGTCAGACCTCTTTGAGAAACAAGGATATAAACGCTCCAATGCTGATCATTCCTTGTTTGTACAGAAGACGGCGAGAGGTATTATTGTAATCATGGTTTATGTTGACGATATCTTGATTACAGGTGATGATGACCAGGGCATTAAGCAGGCAAAGGAAAGGCTGGGGACCGAGTTTGTCACCAAGGACCTGGGAGTCCTTAGATATTTTCTGGGGCTAGAATTCGCCAGAAATCCGTATGGATTAGTCATGTCACAATGGAAGTATGTTACAGATCTCCTGAGTGAGACAGGTATGCTAGGGTGTCGACCTGCTACGACACCAATGGACCCTAGCATGAAGCTGTATGATGATGACACAGAGGAGGTGGACAGGAGAAGATATAGAGAACTGGTAGGCAAACTGTTATATGTCACGATCACTAGGCCAGATATATTATTTGCCATGTGAGCCAGTTCATGGAGCAGCCACGCCAAGTGCATATGGATGCAATACATATGATACTTAGATATCTCAAATCTTCTCCAGGTAAAGGTCTGCTATTCAAGAAAGGAAAGGGGATTTCTATCTCAGCATGCGCAGATGCAGACTATGCAGGATGTCCTAAGGATAGGAAGTCCACCTCAGGGTATGCTGTCTATGTTGGAGATGCCCTAGTCTCATGGAGGAGCAAGAAACAAACTGTGGTAGCTAGATCTAGTGTTGAATCCGAATATAGGGCAATGGCCCAGGCTACTACAGAGATGATGTGGGTGAAAGCGGTGCTGACAGATTTATGCCTAGATGTACCACTTCCTATGAACTTGGAGTGTGATAATCAGGCTGCTTTATTTATTGCAAACAACTCTGCATTCCATGAACGGACCAAGCATATTGAGGTGGATTGTCACTTCATACGAGATATGATTCAGAAAGGATTCATTGCCACATCTCATGTTACTTCAGAGAACCAGACTGCAGATATATTCACCAAGGCATTGTTACGAGGTCCATTTCAGAAGTGTGCTTCCAAGCTGAGCATGATTGACATCTATGCTCCATCTTGAGGGGGAGTGTTGACGCATATTGAGTTACTGTACCTCTTTGTTATTTTCTTTTCTTGTTATTCTCTTTATGTAATTTACCCATAGGCTACTCTCCTATATAAGAGAGCCTAGGGCTATGGAATAGATGATCTCTCATTCTCTTTTCCCAACAAGCCCTCTTAGGCGGATCCCCTATGGTTTCATCCCTCTCCTTAGGGAGTAAGGTTCCACATAAAATCTCAGTGTTCTTACACTATTTATATTCATTATCTCCGATATGTTCTCGCACTATCGTTATCTACATGGTATCAAAACATGCTCGGTTCTTGAGAATTTATTTTATTTTTGTGATTTGTTCGAGAAAATTTCAGGAGTACGATTTTGGTTTAAAATTTATCATTTTGTATGATAATCCATGCATGCGATCCAGTTCAAGATCCACTTCTAAGGTTTCTTGAAACCATGTTTTTCATCACCGATGACGAACTAATTATCTCCAGAATTTTTTTGCATTTCTGGAAGCCTAATTCCTCGTTGTCATCAACAACATTGATCTTACCAATTGTTTCAACATTGATTTTTTTGATACAGAACGTGCACGTCGCCCAGCAGTTATGAAGAAATCAAGGGTTTCCTGGAACCAAATTCGATGGCAGCGTCGACCAATGAAGATGAATTGCCCCACCGGGGCGCTACGCATGTATCCTCAAGATGAAGAGCCTCGTTAGGGACGATGAGAGAAATAGCAGAGGCTTCCAAGAGATGGTGATGCCTCACATCAGGAGGCGCCACTCTCGTCGGCCTTCCATGGTGGTGGCAGCATCAACGATGGGTTCCCCGAGGACCCTAGTTTTGTGAAGGTAGAACAATCAATAAGGGGCCCGGTACCCCTTCTCAGAAAAGAAGAAGAAAGACGAAAGAGGCACATGTCACCCTCTTTCCAGTTATAGGTCTCAAGACTTGCGATGTTGCCGGCGGTAAGCAGATCGATGCCTCAAAGCCCTCTACGCAACACCGATATCACGCAACACCCATCACCAGCATGTATGGAGATCTCTTCGATTTTAGTCTAAGGCAGGACTGGCGAGCTGGGATGAAGAGCATCAAGCGATGCTTCGAAATGTTGGGTTGTCGTCGGGGAACCCGAAGGTGTAAGCAACTTGGAAGTATAAAGGAAGCACGATACCACGTTTACTTAAATAAAAAGGGGCCAATTTACTGCCAAAAAAAGAAAAATAGAAGTGAGAATTTATACACAAAGTTGGGCTGAAATTGAAAGTGCCCAATTGGAGCTATTATTTTTTTGAAAAAAGGGAGAAGGGATAAAAAAAAGAAGAGGGCCCAAAGAAACAAGCCTCGATCTTGAGCCCTGAATAAAAAAGAGGTATCGTACAAAAAAATCATACGGAAAAAGAAAAGCCAAAAAGAACGGCTTAAAAATAAGAAGAAGAAAAATTGAAATTTTTTTGAGACAGCTTATTGGTTTTGGTTCCCAATCTTGATTTTTCTTCTCCCAACTTAGATGATGTCTAGTTTTGCTTGTCAACATTATTCGTTCAAGATGATAATGTATTCTTTTACAGTGAAGATGAAGGCCAAATTACACTACACTAGAAAAAAAATATCTGAGAGCGATGGTGAGGGGCGAGAGAGAGGGTGATCAGAGGCAGATTTCTCAGGCAGCACGAGGAGATGGTACGGAGGAGAGAATCCACCATTCCTCCTTCCAGTGGTATCTGGTCTCCAAGGAGGGGACAACTCATCATGTGTTGAGGTCCCGGGATCTCAAAATGAGATGCTTCAATTGTTGTGATTCTGGCCATATCGTTGCCCCATGTCGTAACGTGGTCCTTTGTTTTGAATGTAGTGGCTTTGGTCACCAACGCAAGAACTACCCGCGTTTTAGAATAGCTTTCGTTGCCCAATAGCGATGAAGGAGAAACGTGAACCAAGTCTCCCAACCGCATAAGAGTTTTGAGGGGAGTCCACCGCTAGAGAAAATGCTAGTGGGGATTTACTCTACCCATGACAACTGCCTAAATGAGGCGACGGTTGATATTAGGAGGAAGATAGGCTCGTCCTTTGGGGGAATGTTTTACTCCTTGAAAATTCAATCGTTTGCACAAGGGGGCACTCCGAGGACGAGATGTGATTGCTTCTGGTGCGACCCCGACCGGATAAAGAGGCAGAGTTATGTAGGGGCGGCTAATTCTTCGTAATGGAGCTTCTCATGCATTTATCTACAAGGTGATAGTTCTGAAGGGCCTAGCTCTACGTGCGAGGGATCTTACTACAATATCGAGTTCAGAGATGTGATTTTGATCTTAGGTGATGGCCTCTCGATGGGTTCCAACATCGATGTGAAGGTAGAACTGGTGACTCGCTCCTGTTGCTTCCCTCAGAGGTTGTCCTCCAGGTTGGGAAGGCTTTGTTCCGCATAAGGTTGCTGGATATTGCTATTGCGGATAACGTCGGGGTGACTCCGGTGATGCGTGTTGCTCTCGATACAGCCCGGTGGAAGCGGAACTATCATGGCGGTTACGCTTCCTAACCTTGTATCTCAGGAGGTTCCATCGATCGATGCTTCACGACTTAAAAAAATAAAAAAATAAATGTTGCATTCAAGACATACGACATCTATTTTTTATTTTTTTAATGGATGTTGCATGTCCTAAATGCAACGACCATTGTTTAATTATTTTTTTATGGATGTCATATTTAAGACATGTGACATCCATTTTTTATTTTCTAATAAATGTCGCATGTCCTAAATGTGACATCCATTTTTTATTTTTTTTAATGAATGACGCATTTAAGACATGTAATGTCCATTTTTATTTTTTAATAGATGTTGCAAGTCTTAAATGCAAGATCAATTTTTTTATTTTTTCAATGGAAGTTGCATTAAGGACATGTGACGTCCATATTTTATTTTATCTTTTTTAAAGTCCAACCATTGCAATAGTGTAGATATAACATTTTCCAAAAGCGATATGAGTATTGCATTTCAAACATGTGGTATTATTACACTACTTAAGTAAACGAAAACATTCTGCATTACTCAAGGACCTATGTAGTCCTAGGACATTACTGAGGAAAATCCCTCTCTCTTCATGCCTTGTTGGGTCAATACTATCGGGTGTATTTTGCGATGAGGGCCTCCTTTGATCCTTCTATTCTGAGATCTGTTTCAGGCCTTGACTCATAGAACACGGTTCGACTTATGGGTTCGGTAAAACCTCCATTGTTTGTCCCCCCTAAAATCGATGGTTGTGTGACTGGCAAAAGATGATGTTCTTGCGTGGTGTCTCAGCAAGGTGTGACGAATGGAAGCCTCCTTCAGCCGGTGAAGGGATTCCAGAACATTATCTAAGGCCATAGCCTTAAATTTCGGCGAATTTCGATCGAAATTCGATCAAAATTCGGTTTCATGGCGGTACCGATACCGAAACCATATATAATATAAGTTTCCAGGATTTCGATCGAATTTCAGTCATTCTGATTCATTTCGGTCCATTTCGGCCGAAATTGTTCACAGATTTCTCGGATTCGGTGGAAATGATCGAAATTTCAGTTCATTTCGGTCCATTTCGACTGAACTTGTTCTAGGTCACTATATATCATTCCTAGGCCACTAGAAGATATTCATAGGGCACTATTTGACCACTAATTGAAATTTATAGGTCACTATTTCAACCACCATTACAATATAGGCCATTATTTCAATCACCATTGTAATAAATAAGGTCATTAGGGGTCCTCTTTTAACTCTATAAGTACAATGTATATGTTCTCATTCCATCTCACAAGTCGCAAGTTCACAAACCAACTTAAGTCTTAGGGAGCCAAGTTCCCAAATTCCAAGCAATGTGAGTTTTTACCGTCTTTTTTTCATAACACATCTTTTTTACATACTTGGAGATGTTTTTTTTTCATCTTTAAATGCTAACTTCATAATATTCAGAGTTAGAATCTTTATATAAACATCTTGTTATCTTTTCCTAGAACATCTTGGAGAGCCAAATATGATTTTTACCATTTGATTGCTAACTTCATATAACCATCCTCTTATTTTTACATTAAAAAATGTCAGTTTATTATGCATCTCATGACTAACATGCTAACAAACCAACTTTATTTTGATTAACTCTTGACCATGTGCAACATGCATGTTGAATAAAAAGGCCAAACATGTATTGAGAGTGTTACAGGGGCCATTTACAAGGAAAGAATTATTCTTCCTACTACTATCCTGGAGGCTATCTAATCAGCATAGAAATTCATATTAGTATAAAGTACCTTACCATTTAACCTAAGGTCATATTCTAGACCAGTGTTCAAAAAGGCGGCCCAGGCGGTCGCATATGCGAACGCATATGCGTAGTCGGGCAATGGACCGAACCACATATCCAGTATTCGGTACATATGCGGTTTGGGCGAGTATGCGGATGAGTAAACCGCATATGCGGCCGCATACTCGGCCGCCTTTTGGATAGAGCTCCTTCGTACATGTTTCATCTTTTAGTTGATGGAACTGGTAGCTACTACTACTGCGGTAAAAAATAAATGTTACTAATTATTTATTAGAAAAGATTTTTATATTATTGTTTGTAAAAAATAAATTTCCATTTTTTATTTAAAATGAATGTTACTAATTGTTTATTAGAAAAGATTTTTATGCTATTGTTTGTAAAAAATAATTTTTCATTTTTTATTTAAATGGAAGATTTTTATTTAATTTCCATGAATGTCATTTCCTTTCTCTCCGCATTTGTTTAATTTATATTCAATATACTTTTTATTTTAGAATCAAATACATCTTCTTTTGTGAAAAATATATCTATGAGTCGTTTGCTTTCTTCATTCAATACTTTTCTCAATTGTTCATATATGTTGTAATAGAAAATTACGTTAAATCCCCCCTAGCTAGCTGTCATCTCATTAACGCTAGATAAAAGTGAATCCGGTTATTTAATCAATTGAAATATATTGGTTCATAATCCAATTTTCATTTAGTTAATTCCTATAGAAACATAATAAATGTTTCTATGATTTATTATTGTTATATCCCAAAATAATTTTCTCCTATATTTTCATTCCTATAGTAAGTATGCCAACAAATTTCACTTTCTATGATTCACTCTTTTATCTAAAATGATCATTTTTTTAAAAGCTTTCTCTGAAATCATGTTGTACTAAAAAGTCTATGCATATATTTCATCTATTGATATTTTTTCGGAACATAAATCTCTAATATTTGAATTCAATTTATTCCTTTAATTATTTTTAAATTAAAATAATACAAACCGCATAATCCGCATATACTTCCGCATATCCGCTTACTCGCTTCAGACCACCTGACCGAACGAATATCGCATACCGACTTTCTGAATCTTGATCTAGACAAATTAATACTAATTATATAGTAGCCCAATGCATTTAGCCAAAATGAATCCATTCAACTAAGGTCTAACACCATCCTTTCTACCAAGGAAGGAATCAAAAAGAGTACATGTATCCACGAAGAAATTCGTGGTCTGGGTGAATCTCATTCCCATCCCAAATAAGAATGTAATACTATTAACTTAGTGGCTAATATTAGTAAGCACAGACATATTATGTGATTGGCGTATTATATTATCTTGTAAACTTGTATTATGACATTTAATATTTCAATTTTGTAATTATCTACACTTTCTCTATAATAAAAGTATTATTGTTCTTTTGAGAATTGACGGAAAAATTGAATGCCAAAATTTAAGCTTATGTACTAAATTTTCACTCTGGATGTTCATTGATATGGTAACCGAAACCATTATTTAAGGCATTGATTATTATAACATCCGATTATTAGTAAAAAAAACTTCTATTTCTATCTCTTTTATTGGTTTAACAACATTAAAAATTTTAATTTTGAAAAAGAAAATGAGTTTTCAAGTCATTTCCCCAATTTCGGCCATTTCACCGAAATTCCTTTTCTGGGCTTACCGAAACGAAACCGAAATCCGACATTTGATGTCTTTCCTGAAGCTACATCATGAAAGGAAGTTAGCTTCATTTAGCGGAGGGGAGAGCCTGGCTCATACTCGCACTTCCTCCTCAGAATGGTCATTACTGCTTAAAGATCGGGTACCTGGGACTTCCTTATCTTCAAAGATTTCATCAGGATTGAGACTTTGGAAGAGATACTCTAGATTGAACATACAGGAACGCACGAGGCAGATTTGTTTGCCCTCTAAAAGGCTCATGAACCCATGGACGAGGGATCTGAGACCGTTGAGCCAATCTCGGCACATGGCAATGCTCAAGGTGGTGCGAAAACTATGGGGGCCTCGTTCAAGAAGGTCCAGCGTAGGATGCGGATGAACTGGAAAAAGACCATATCATGCATAGAAGAACCTCAGCCCCAGATAGGGTTGTTTGTAGCAGGAGATGCTCGATTGTCTTGGTGTGGTCCTGCCCGGTGGGCCAAAAATCGTTTCTTAGATGAATAATTTGACATGGAATGTAAGGGGCCTAGGTAGAAGTGAGAAGCGGGTTGTGGTATGAGATTTGTGTATGGAAGTTAAGGAGGATGTCGTTATGTTGCAAGAAACTAAAATATCACATATCACAGAACATAAATACTATCTGGAAAGCGATTGGTGGCACACAAATTGTGAACATTAGTCGATTGACTCGGCAAGCACATTTGGCAGCCAGGTCTCAAGCAGGAATGGAGATAGGTTCTACTTGTTTGACAGTGAAACCAAAGGCAGACACTCTATCTCCACCTATCTTTGTAGGAGGACAAATGATGTAAAAGATCATTATCTCCAACGTGTAACATTGAAACTGGCTTTTTAGAGCTACTAAACGAACTATGAATGGTTAGAACCAAATAACCCTCAGTTGTGTAGTTGATTGGGTGGGGAGGATTTCAATACCACATTATGTGTTGATGAAAGACCACAGATGTGTGGAGGTGTAGATCCTGGATCATAAACTTTCTCCACTTTTGTCAATGATTACGTGTTGTAGATCATCGACGATGGTGGATGTAGATATACCTGGAGGAGCACGCGTTCGAGATCCCACATTGACAAATTTCTGGTTTCAGCGTATATGCCACAGAGCTTTCCTTTCGTCTGCACTTAGGCCTTGCCATGGGCTCACTCAGACCACACCCCCTCTTTGCTCCGCAAGGCAAGATGTGCAACCCAGATCTTTCTTTAAGTTCGAATGCTCATGAGTACAGGAGGATGGCTTTCATGAGAGGGTTAGATCTTTCTGGCACTCTTTTCAATCTAGTGGCTCAACAGCAGCACATTTAGCTAATAAATTATCAGCTTCGAAGAAACACTTGGTTGAATACAAGAAGATAACCCGGAATGCCCAGGAGGAGGTTGTTAGATTGGACGCATTAGAAGATAAACAAAAATTAACGACGGCTGAAATTAACTTGAGAGAAGGTCAACATAACAAGATCCAGATAAAGGATAATAAAAAGATGGAATGGAGACAAGGATCAAGGCAATGATGGATTAAGAAAGGTGACAGTAACACGCACTTTTTCCATTATGTGGCTTATGGCCGGAGGTGCAGGAACCAAGGTTTTAAAAATCGAACCGGACATCAAACCGAGCATGTATCGATTTTTGGTTTTTACGGTCGGACCAGTGGGACCGACCGGTCGAACCGGTGATGACGTCAGCTATTTAAAGATACCGGAAAAGACCGAACCGTCGTATTGTAGGTTTGGTTCGTACGGTTCAACCGGGTCGAACCGAATTAGACCGGTGTATCATACAAATAAATATGAAAAATACTACATCATATCCTTCGAGAATTTGTTTAATCTTGTCCTTCCAAGTTTATCCAATAATACTTATACCCCTATTTTCAATACAATTGCATATGTCTCATATATTTTTACAAAATCAATAGTAGTGGCCTTTTATTAGTACACTTGTGCTTCCATTTTATACCAACATAAGGATAATATTGTGAATTTTTAAGAAAATATATGAGCACGAGTAAAATTGCTTAAGTTAGGGTATAAATGTTCTTAAAAGAAACTCAAAAGTGCATAATAATCATAACTTGTAAAATTTATATAAATACATATACGTGATGTAAAAAAATAATAATTTTAAAACTATTTAAACTCTAATTAACGACAAGTGTTGTTAATTTATTGCTTCTCATAGTATGACTATGACAATATCTTCTTCCTTTGTTATTGTTATAAGTGGATAACCTCATACACAATGTGAGAAGAGAGAGGCAATACTCAAATGGCATGAAAGGACAAGCGATAATGAGTCATTGGCACATGTGAAGGAGAAGAGATAAAAAGGTACTATAATATGGGTTAGAATGAGACTAGATTATGAATATTTCTGAAAAAGTTTGTATTTTGTTGATTTATTGGAAATTACTTTTTGTCAAAAAATAAATGGTTGAACCGATGGTTTGGTTCAATTGGTTCAACCGGGTTCAAGCAGTCCAACCTGGTTTTGACTGGTTTTTATTTTCTGAATAAAAACAGGGTGGTTGGACCGTTTTTCCTCCGATTCTTGGTTTAACCGATTCAACCGACCGATTCGGTTCGATTTTTAAAACCTTGGCAGGAACTACATACATAGGATTATTGTGGATAACCGTCAGATTCAGGGCGAAGCTAAGGCCGAACAGGCACTTTGTGCACATTTTCAGGACTATAGCTGAAGGATTAGCCGTGTTGAATGGGAGTAGCGTGGAAGAGGGGTTAGGGATATCTCTACAAACCAGACTGAGGTGTTTATTGCTCCTTTCAAGGAGAAGGAGGTAAAGATCATTGTTATGCAACCGAATACCCATGATGCTCTAGGGCCAGATGCTTTTTCAATCGCTTTCAATAGGGAGTTCTGGGAAATCGTCAAAGGATGCGATTGAAGTTCTAAAGAAGTCCAGGAGGAGCAGGTAGCAGGGTTTTGATCATTTAAATGAGGAATTACCCTTTCATTTGTCGAAAAAAGGTCCATCCATAGTTGAGGATTTCAGACCTATTGCCCTCACCAATGGGATCTACTTCATTGTCGTAAAAGTGGTGGCTAATCGCCTCTGAGATGTGCAACATGACATCATCTCTTCTGAGCAAACTGCTTTTGTCTTGGACAGACAGATGGCAGATGGGTGGGTGTTGGCAGCGAAATAAACGCTTCACTGTAAAAAGAGGATTGAAAAAGGTCTTGTGTGGAAGGTGGATTTCTCTAAAGCCTATGACTGCGTGGATTGGAGATTCATCTAGACAACATTACAAAAGAGAGGTTCTCCAAATACCTAGATTACTTAGGTCAAGCGATGGAGTACGACTGCATGCCAAGTGAAGAGCATTGCAATGTTCCAGTACATTCTCAAATTAGAAAGATTGGTCACGGAAAATAGATTCACTCTTGGCACACCAAACAGCCCACAGTAGAGCACAGGAAAATATGTTATATTCCTGATAGTTGTCATAGAAAGACCGGATGAAGCACCAAAAGATAATACAATCCACAGGTCTAAGCAATGGCATGACGGTGCCTTCCCTCACTCTCATTACTAGTGTGCATTCGAAGAAAGATGATCCAAATCCTTGATGTCATTACTGCACCTCGGGCAAACCAAGTCCCCGATCCGAAGAAGCTTGTCTCTGCGTACCTTCCTGAGCACTCACCCAATATCACACGAGCCAAATAAACACCGTAACTTTCTACGGGATCCTTCTCTTCCATATTAACAAGCAGTTATGGTGGAGGTCCTCATGAACTAAAGTCTGTGACCGCAAGAATGTTTGATAAGCCGTCATGACCGGAAGGGGTCATCATCCAAGACCCAATGGTCCAACCTAAAAGAAGGGCCTTCTTCTTCCTCCAGATCACTCATCATAAATAGAAATCTGTCAATCTCTGCTCAGAAAAATCCATAAGAAAGGAGAGGGAACCTAAGTACTCACCTTACATGCATGAACCACCATGATAAACTGATCATCGAAAAGAGCATATAATCTAGGGTAGCAACCACAGAAAGAATCCAATCCATGCCAATCATCTAACAGAAAACAAAACAACTCTCCATTTCCCGACCTAAGTAAAGTAGCCATCTCAGGAAAAAAACCGTGAAATACCTTGCCAAAGAAAAAGTGACCGAATAGATTACGCTAACGAAGTACCATCCATACCAAACATATTCCTCGTAAGTCGTAAGGTGACACACCATGTCCTTCTTACACCAAAATCCGAGAACCCATTTAGCTAGAAGGACCATGTTTATACGTTCAAACCTCAGAATGCATAATCCGAACTCCCCCAACCTCGTCAAAGTCTCCCAATAAAGGAGGTGAATCCCTCCCTTTTCTCCCCTAGAATCTACCCAGAAAAAACACCTCATCATGGTCAATTTCCGTTATCACGCCTATCTCAAGGATGTAGTATTATCAAAAGCACATGCGTGAGTAGGACTAGTCCCCCGACCCTAGATAGAACCATAGCTTTCCACCAGTCAACTTTCTTTCCAATCTATCCAGCACTGGGTGCCAGTCTGAAGAACAGAGCCGACCATCGACCAGGGGAATGCCCAAGAATGTGATGGGAACGAACGTATATGGGCTACGCAGCACTAAAGGGAACTCATGCACTTCATCCTAAGACAATCCAAAAGACATGAAGGCAAATTTCTCCCTACTAATACAAAGGCCAGGGTTATCCACAAAAATGTCCAATGATCTGAGAGGCTCTTCTAACATGTTCTACTCCGACATCCACAAATAATCGTGTTTCAGCGTACTACAAGATGGGAATCGACATGTCGTCACTCCTAAGGCTCGGACAAAAACCACCATTCGACGCAAGTCTTATTGTCACCGCTAAATCATCAGCAACAATTACGAAAAGGAGGGGTGTCAAGGGGCAACCCTACTAGACCCCCCCTCCCGTTGAGACTAAATATACCCACCTTTTGGATGACCATTCACAAGAATCGAATAATAAGTTGTCGTAATACATCTTTTAATCCACGAATTCCATAATTCGGTGAAACTTAATAACTGAACTTAATAGAAGAGGGGTAGTATATTGTTGGAGGAAGAAGACCTAGCGGGGCGAGAAAGCCTGTTTGATATAAGAAATAGGGGCAAGAGCGAGCATTATATATAGCCAAAAAGAGGTCTGAGTGAGGGCACAGGCACTTCCATGCCCAGATAGACTTGGACTATAAAAGAGAGTTAGATGATCTATTATCAAGTGAGAAGAAAGGAAGGCAATGAGTGCTATGGTCCGAATGCTATGGCTGGCTTGCAAGAAAAGAAGAGGCCGTCTCTCCACACGTCGAAAGGTCTCCGCAACGATAACCATAAAATGTCAATCCACGCAATTGTAGGCTTTGGAAAAGTCCATTTCACATTGTGCACATCATGTGATTCCTCTTCCAGCCGAACACCATTTTAGAAGCAAGCACTAGACGACCAACTACGAGTCTGCCTAGGTCAAACGCTATCCATTCAGGAGAAATAATATTGTTTAGAACTCTACAGAGGCAGTTGGTGAGGACTTGGCAATGATAAGATAGATAGCATTAGTCAAAGAAGTCAGTTAAGATCATCAATACGCACACTGACCTTCTGCGTTGATGGCAAGAAACGAATAGCATTATTAAAGTCGCTTAAATCCAAAGTTTCCTAGCCTAAACTCCTATAAGACGTCAAGAGGTCGTCATTCACTAATGCCCAACATTCCTTGTAGAACTACACTGGAAAGCCATCTGGACCTAGGGCACCCTCCGCATTAAGCTGATTGGTCCCCTTCTAAATTTCTCATATGTCAAAGTCTGCCATCGATGAATTTTCCAATGACTGCAAAATCTGAGCAACCCCCTTGCCATGTTAGCCCCACCCAAACAGGTGGCTTTCCTACTCACTAAATAGAAGTGATCATAAAAATCTCCACCTACCTCCCACTGCATGTGCTTATGTACTCTGTCAATAGTGATGGAGTGTATGGAGTTTTTACACCGGCCATAGAGTGAAAAAAACGAGTATTATTGTCTCCCTTCTTTGAGCCATCATTGTCATGATTTTTGCCTCTATCGATTTCCACCTTCCGATCCTTCACATGAATAGTCCAAAGTTGGTTTGCTCTTTCCTCGATCTCCTTCACAGTCATCTCAGGTTCATCCTCTAGCATGCCCAGTCTAGTCAGTCCTATTGTGATGAGCCATTCCTACCATGGTGTTGGTTCCCAATCCTCCTACTAATACTCCATCATGCCTCATGAGCTCCCCAAGTTTGGTTGCTATACAAATGTCGGTCCAATTAACCAGATGACGATCCCTCCAACAATCATTCACCATGTCCTGGAAACCATCTTCAAGAATCCACGAGCTCTCGAATTTGAAGATTGATTTAGGTTTGACCTCCCTCACATGAATCCCAAAGCAATGGAGTATGGTTCGACTGCGCTCGGGACGTGTACATGCACTAGCCAACAGAAACAACTGCAAAATGGTCTATGTGCGATCTTGATTTTGAATTCCTATACGTGTAGTGATACCCACTTGTGTTGATCTCGAACTGAAAATCCTTGATCGATGAAAATAGCACAACATACCTTGCAGTTGTAACATGTCCTCTAGACGCAGTGTCACATTACAGTGAAGCTCCATATACGCACCCAATGGATCCAAAGCAAGATTTACCTGATTCGCACTCTGATACTCCATTAGAAGATCGAAAATCTGAAGAACCCATCTCAAGCTCTCCAACATCTTCTCCTTGAAAGAGAGGCGTGGGCCTTCGGGTTTCAAGCACTTAGGGTATCACGCTTCGCCACGATAAAAATGGTGCGAGGCAAATCCCGAGAACCCCGACACCAAAACATCACGACCCTCCAACTTTCATCGTTCTGAGCAGCGGAGGCATTCCGCCTACTAGACTCGTCTTTGACAATCGATGACTCCACCTCCAAGTGAAACACTATCTTCCCCAAGCACAGTTGCGAGCACGAAGTCATCACCAACCATCTGATAGTTCCACTACCACATGCTTCCCAGTTCCTTTCGACAACCCATTGGAGACGATGGATATGAGCCTCCCATTCTCAGCAAGCAACCTTTCAATGGAGTCAAAACCCATTACCCTAGAGACAGACCTTTAATGGTTAGTACAATGTAGTACACAAACAGTGACACACCATCCTGCATATGTGGTCTTCTTCAACAAAATACCTCTCCAGATTGGTCAACGATGTCCCCACCAAACGATGGGACAATCCTCTTCCCGATATCCTCCATGACCTAGTACAAGCTCGCATCTGTCTCACTACGAATGCCCACCAAAACAGTGTCCAAAGAAATATAGTTGGCAATACCATTTTCTTTACTTGCTCGGTTACCTTTTTCTTTACTTGTTCTGGTTTACCTGCTCCCCCGAAGAGAGTTTCATCCACGAGCATGATCATCGTCGATAACCTATACCCTTGCATCCAAAGCATTTGATCGAATTCCAGCATGTACATTTGTAATGTCCACAGTCACCGCACCTGCAACACCTCTCGTCACGGCCTTTGAAAGGCTCCACTTCCATTGCAGCATGTTCCCTTAAATCGATTGCTAACCAAGAATGACAGTTGAAGCCTTGGCCATTATGCGTACATCCCATTCAACACCGGAGAGCGCCTTGACCTCTCAATCGTTCTTCATTGCACCATTCTCTAGCTCCTCGACAAACTGCCCCTCATCTCCCTCATGTGTCATTATGTGAGGAGTTCAAGAGCCTAATTGATAGACTGCTAAAAGAATCTTAATTTAATAAACTAGCCAATATACTGCCCTACTACCTTCTCAAGACACTCATGATTGAACTCAATACATTATTATAAAAAAATAAAAGGCAACTAATGAATCTTGATTGTTTCTAATCTCTAAATATGCATTGCATCATACAGGCGGGCACCCGCAAACGAGCACGTCGATGAGTATATGCACCAGATCAAATATTGAAGTGATTACAATTGTAATTGCGAATGAATTTGCAGCTGTATGTACAACTCCCGAACACCGAAGGGGCTACAAATATGGATTGTTACAAAAATGAAAACCAATCTCTTTAGCCCCATATTTGCAGATCCATTTCCTCGGCAGAAAATATATAGATGTGAAAGAAAATTATGAAATTCTAAATCTGCTACCATTTGTACATGCAAGATACATGATCTTACAATAAAGAAAAAGTACATACAAGAAATAGGCCAATAATATATTTCAACGATAAGAACTCGAAGATAATTGTCATCTTCAAACCTTTTTTGGAGATGTAACAGTCACGATTAACATGCAGTGCTGGAACTTTTTGCCGCTTCGTTATTATTTAAATCAATTCAACCGAGAAGAGTGCATCATTAATAATTTAGGAGTGCAAAATAATCAACTTTGCTTTCGGGTTTCATAGTGGAAAAAATCATCCAACAAGCCTCTCGTATGTGAATATTTATAACTACGTTAGATTTAAAAGATAGATACAACTTACGCAAATCAGTTCTCTTCAGGGCACTCTTTTTTTTCGATTTAGTATGACTGCCACCTTTCTTACTGGTTTTTCCACCAGAATTCTCGGATTGATGCTCCCTAATCAGCACAGCTTCTGATTGGACAAGGCCCTGATTTCTTTCAAAAGTAAGGCGGCGAAAGATCACAGGCTGTTTCATAGAGCTACCACTTTCATCATCATATATGACATCTTCCACAATTATAGGTCCAGTTATGGCAGAAGTGACCTGCAATAGAGTATGAGTAACTCAGTGCTAACTAAAATAAATCCATGTGGACCACCAGGGACCAACACAGTAAAACAATTGTTGAAATATAGAATATGCACAGTAGTATAAGAAACATGAACAAAAATGATTTATGTCGATCAAGATGGTCAATATATCCGTCCTATTTCAGAGGAAAATCTGCCATCTATGTTAAATCTTCATATTAGACATCTCAAGAACTGCAAAAAGTGTGAGGAAAGATATATAGCCTGCCAACACATCCATGTCCCACCACTAGACAAAGTGGGATTATACACATGAGAGACAAGTAATTGGTCTAAGACTAATCCAATTACCCAATTGATTAAACTCTTTGCGAATCTCAGCACTCCCCCTCTAGCTGAATCATACAATGCACAGCTTGGATAAACAGAAAAGTCGAAAAGTCACACAGAATACATGACGAGCAAGTTATCTCAACTCATTACATGTGTTGTTGATTGCTAATGGCGATGCCTTTCAGATCATACAGTTGAATAGGAAACAAAGGGTCAGAGTCGGTAATAATGATCTGATGAGAAATACGGATAGAACGAAAGATCTAGCACTACAATGATTTTCCATTTTGGAGCATTCTGGCCCCACGATGCATCTCCTCAACGAAAAACAAATCCATCTTTATCAAGGACCAAAAGAGTAGTGGGAATGCTCATACAGAGATCACGAAAATGGGCTTCGTTCATAATGACCTCGAAATGGGCTTCTCCTATGCAGAAGCTCGGAATGAATCTCTCCCATTCAGGGACCTTAAAAAGCGGGTTTTCTCACATATGAACCTCAAAAGGATCTCATATTGGGGATCACGAACAAAGGAGAATAAATCCTTGATCTTATTTGCATGGACCAACATGAGTCCCATTCATTCCACAGGGACAAACTGGAGTTCCACTCTGGAGAACTAAAAGGAAGATGTACTCAAAACAACTTCCTTTTCCAAGTATAACTCTGGAACTTCTGTCATACTATGATAGTCAGACTTTTCCAAGCAAAAACTTCTCAAGTTTATGGAGCACATGGAGGCAATGGATTATAATGAAAGTCCTACGATGGAGCGGGACCACCGGCCGTGGCGGGTACGAGTAAATTGAGAGCCGTGTTAGATAGCCGACAGCCAGCATAAAACAGTCGCACACAAATTCATAATTTTAAGAAAAATACTATTTAGAAATTTGTCGCAAGATAGTCGGATATTGTCAACAAGGACTTAAACAAACATTTAGATTATGTTGGGGTGCTCTCTACTAGTGACACGTTGCATTGCCCGGATGCAATGAGAAACTGGCAAGGACCGCCACATTGTTGCCCTGATGTAATTTAAAATTTGCAAGGATTCTCACAAGAGGAACGCATGCGAGTAAATAAGCTAGTTCCTTTGCATCGTTGCTCGAATGCAGTCCAAAATTTACAAGAGAACAGCATGATAGACGCATGCGAGTAAAGAAGTTAGTCCAAAAGAGGTTGTAAAAGAAGTTGAGGAAGGTAGTTGGAATATTCACACTTTAACTGGCAAATCAATGAAGATAGTAGATACGATGGATAAAAGGAAAATTCATATACTATGTCTCCAAGAGACAAAATGGGTTGAAAAGCAAGCAAGGGAGATCAAGAGGACAGGCATTAAATTATGGTATTCCGGTAAATATAGGGGTAGAAATGGTGTTGAAGTGGATGATAGTGTAGTTGAGGTGCAAAGATTTGGGGATCAGATTATTTTGCTAAAATTGGTTTTGGAAGAAGTTCTGAATATAATCTCAACTTATGCACCGCAAGTTGGTTTAGAGGAAAGGATTAAACAAGCTTTTGGGAGGATTTGAATAAAATTATACAACGAATCCTATAAAGAAAGATGATTTTCCTAGGTAGAGATCTTAATGGACATGTGGGAAGGATGCCTCAGTACATGCTAATGTAGTAATGTTCACGGAGGCCATGCCTTCAGTGATAGAAATAAAGAGGGAAAAGTCATCCTGGATTTTGTAATGGCCTGCTACCTTTTCATAGCAAATGATCTCTTCAAGACGAGGGAAGAGCATTTAATTACTTACAAGAGTGACCCGACTGATAGATTACTTTGTGATGAGGAGAAGAGATCGGTTACGTTGCAGAGACTACAAAGTAATACCGGGAGAGAGCTTGACAAATCAACATCGTGTGCTAGTTATAGATGTGCAAATAAAAGAGTTGGCAAAGAAGATGATGGTTCCCAAGATCATTAGGACTAAATGGTGGAATCTTCAATTGAAGTAATCAAGCTTCAAGAAAGGTTTTACAAGACTTATCTTGGGATTATAATGAAAGTTCAAACGAGATGTGGGAGGTTGTATCATCTTGTATCCGAAGGATAACCAAAGCGATGCTATGCGAGTCCAAAGGAGGAATTCAAGGCCAAAAGGAGGCTTAGTGATGGAGTGAAGGGGTGCAAGATAAGCTTAACATTAAAATAGCTTACTTTAAAGCTATGTATAAGAATAAAACATGGCAAACTTCCACAAACTACAAAATAGCAAAGAAGGAAGCAAAGAAGATTGTAAGTGAAGCCAAGTTTAAAGCTTAGGAAGTTTTGTACAAAAACTTGACTCAAAGGAGGGCCAGAAGAATATATTCAGATTGGCCAAAGCAAGAGAAAGAAAGATCAAATATCTTTCTCAAGTGAGACGCATCCAAAATATTTTTTACTCAAATAGATATAGAGGCTAGATGGAAGCAGTATTTCCATAAGTTTCTCATATGAAAAGGAATAAATAGATTCCTTTCAGAGATCTTGTTGGTAGTGAATGTTACCTGAATCGTGAAAGCTTTACACGGATACAAAGGAAATAAAGGATGCTTTAAAGGTTAACCCGATGAAATTCCTATAGAAGTTTGAAGAGTTCTAGGTGAACGAGATTTGACTTAGCTTAAAAATTTATTCAATGTTATTTAGCGAAGCAAGAAATGCAAGAAGAATGGAGGAGAAGCATTATGGTGCATCTTTATAAAAATAAAGAAGACCTTCATAATTGTTCAAACTATAGAGGTATCAAACTGATGATTCGTAATATGAAAATTTGAGAACGTGTGATCGAAAGAAGATTGAGACGAGTTTCCAAAATAATTGAAAACCAATTCAATCCATGCCAAGTCGCTCAGCTATTTAAGCTATCCACTTGAGGAGAACAATGGAGATTTATAGAGCTAAAACAAAGAGCCTTCGTATGATTTTCATTGATTTGGAGAAGGCTTATGATTCGGTCCAAAGGGAGATTTTGTGAAGAGTTTTGGAGAAAAGACAAGAACTTGTCCTATACATTAACCTTATAAAGGATATGTATGATGGAGTTTCATCTTGTGTAAGGATCTAGTCTGAGAAGACTGACTATTTCAACATCATCATCTATTTACATCAAGGTTCAGCTTTGAGTCCATTCCTTTTTACTTTGATTATGGACGAGTTGACTAAGTCGCATTCAGAATGAGATACCTTGATGTATGTTGTTCGCCGATGATAGTGTAAATGAGAAGCTAGAGGTTTGGAGACATACTTTAGAGACTAAAGGATTCCGTATAAGTAGGGTTCAGATTGAATATATGGAGTGTGCATATGATGGAAACAACAGAGGACTCGAGGTGAAGATTGTAGACGATAACATTCAGAAAAAAGACTACTTTGGATACTTGGGATCTATTTTGCAATGGGATAGGTAAATTGATGGATATGTTATTCATAGAATAAATGCAGGTTGACTAAAGTTAAGAGGAGCATCTAATGTTCTTTTTGATAAGAAAATCCCTTTGAAAGTCAAAGGAAAGTATTACAAAGCAGACATGAGACCTGTTATGCTCTATGGATTCGAATGTTGGCATGTGATGTCCAGAGAATGATAGTAGGCATTGTTGAAAAAGTCAGTCGACTAGGCATGCAAGTCAGTCCGACTCGTCGAGTCGGTAGACTATTGACCAATTGGTCATAAGTCGATCAACCAACTATTCGGCCCAACTAATTCCTCGACTGGGTTGAGTAGTCGATCGATTTTTGCATAGAGATTCTGCATTTTTATTTTATTTTATTTTTTTGCTCTTTCTAAAAGCATACTTATTCTAATATGCTTAATGTCTTATTTAAACTCAATTATTTCTTTTATTTCATTATGATAGTAAAGAAAATGTACAAATCATTGTAATACATAAGAATATACATGTAAAATAGTTTATGTATATAAAACAATTAAAAAAATCAAATTTGACTTGTCACCCGACTACAAGTTAATCCCTAGTCAGTGACACGGCCGACTGAGTATCAACTACCGACTTCTGCAACCTTGGTAGTAGAAATGAAAATGCTAAGGTGGATGTATGGACATACAAGAAAAGATCGGATTCGGAATGATGCCATCAGAATGAATGTTGGTACAGCTCTGATAGAGGATAAGATGAGAGGAAACTGCTTAAGACGGTTTAACCATTTGCAAATGAGGTTGGTTGATGCACCAGTTAGAAGATGCGAGATTTGGAATGTTGAGCCGGTTAAGAGAGGATGAGGAAGGCCCAAGAAGTGATGGAATGAGACTATCTGAAGGGATCTTAGTTATTAGGATTCAAGCCCAAGAATGACCCAAAATAGATTTGAATGGAGACAAAAAAATCCATGTAGCCAACCATACTTAACTGTCGGAAACGGCATTGTTGTTGTTATTGAAAATTCTAGCATACTATGCGGGTCCACCATTTCGGATAGCCTCCTTCCAACATGGTTTAGGACACTCTTATTTGACTTTTAATTTTGGTGATTAGGTTGGTTAATTAATTGGTCAATTACTTGAAGCCTTCAAAAAAGGGGCATAGCCTTCAATCTTGGTCGTCCACATGGAGATTTTACACTCTTCATGGGTCGAACATTCTTGTATTTAAAGAGGGGCATAGCCTATCTTTCCGGTAAACTAATCCAATTCCAAAAGAGTATCTTCCAAGTTCAGAAAATTGAGAAGAGAAGACTCTCTTCAAAACCTCTCTTGGCCATCCCCATCAAGTTCTCCAAGATACCTAGGACATCCACCATTATAGCTTTTTCTTCCTCTATGTTGGCGTGGTCATTCATGAGTGAAGTCGCTTTATTCCCTGTGCTCCATGTACGCGTTGAAGGACTCGATTTCGTGTGACGAAATCAAGATATAAAGATCATCTAGATCTCTCAGGATGTAAAGATCATCTAGATCTCTATTTACGTAGACAATATGGGGGAGAAGATCTCTCAAGTTCATGAGAAGAACCACAAGTCAGAATCATGTCTGTGGGTGCAAGCGTCCATTGAATCAAACTTTATTCAAGATGTCTTTTCCTTTAGAGACTCACGCTTCAAAAGGTATTCCCATTACTCTTGTTATCATGTGATGTTCCCATTCCTCTTGTTAACATGTGAAACAGTTTGGAAAAACTCTCCACTACTGTTTGGTTTCCCACTATCAATCAACTTTTTTGTTATATGACTGCATCAGTGTTCATACAATGAACACTCTTTTTTTATGAATGTGATTCATTTATTTTGTGATTCAGTGATATGTGAAGTCAAATCTCACATCAAATGATATTAGAGCCACGTTTAAAGGATTCAGATTGCATCTGGGTTAAATGAACAATAGGTCGTATCTTTCCGTTTACTGGTACATTGATTTTGTTATATCGTTCATATTTCAAATGATTCGGCAACATATAATGTTGATGGTGTTTGCCCTTGTTTAGAACGTTAATTTTGCGATATCTATAATGTCTAGAAGATCCGGACTCATACCCAAAACACCCGTTAAATGTTGGCGGCATTAGCCTGATGATTCGAATGTTGAAAGTGCCTACAGACTTCGATTTCAATCAACGATCATAGCGAATAGTTACGGAATTTTTTGCTCATGTTTTAGTCATATAAAACTTTAAATACTTAATCAAGTCCACAATCAGTGCAAAAAAGTTCCATGTGATTCTAGTGTGGCATCAAGAAATAGGATTTCTCCACAGGCGGAGTTGGAAGAGGACTCGATAAAATATAATAACTAATTTTTGCCTATTTTGGACTCAAAGTTGATGAGACTATATTTGATATATCTACATTAGGGGGTGGACCTAATATTTTGGAAATATTTGGGGTCGTAATGAATTTTAAGTTCACATTATATGTTGCATTTCAATTTGAAGTGTGATAGTCGCAACTTCTAAATTTGAAATCTGGAATCATTATTTGTTTATTTGGTTTACGCAATAATAAGAATGTCAATTTATTTCATATTTCCTTTTCATGTCATGATTGATTGTGAATCAAGTGTATAATAATACCGACTTAACTACTCGATTACAATTTAATTTGTTCATAAATTGGGATCGATTTGGTGTCTAGGCATGTCTTGTTGCGGTGGTAACTTAATTAGCACCTTATCTATTCAGAAAATGCTCCCACCCAGCATTCTGCATGACATGGACAGAGATATCTTGATAAATGCTAAATAGGAATTGGCCATATTTTAGTCTTGTTGCGGTGGTTACTTAATTAGCACCTTAGCTATTGAGAAAATGCTCCCACCCAGCATTGTGCATGACATGGCCAGAGATATCTTGATAAATGCTAAATAGGAATTGGCCATATTTTAGTCTTCTTAAAAGAAGAAATTGTACTAGTTTGCATTTATTATTTGATTATTACAATTTGTATAGAAATACAAGTGTTGATTGCATAACCAACAATGACGCATTTGCCGCATCTGGAAAAGAGCGTATCATAGCTATGAGTTGAGTGATAGACAAAGGCCACAAAATCAAAGACACGAGGTGTCGGAATATGGAATAAGGAACCATTTCTTCTAACATGGAAGATGACATATGCTTGATGAGATAGCAAGCAATGAGGATCAAGGATCGTAAAACCTTGATAATAAAAAATACAAATAAAATTATATTTCGGTCCAATTTAAAATGAATGAAGAAATAGAATTTTATAGATAAGGAATAAACCATGGATAAATCCAAACAACTTTTAATAAATCTAAGGGATCTTTTTTTATGAAAGGATCGAGTGGCATCCCTGTATGGGAACCACCTCCAAAAATATTTTATCTATTAAAAAGAAAACAAAAAAGAAAAATTACAAGTTCCAGTCGCTACAAAGACCAAGTTGTACACAACGCCTAGCAATGTTCAAGCATATTCTCATAGTAAAATAGACATCCCCCAAAAATGAAATCATTCCGCGCGCACCAGATGATCTTTTCATAGGCGTCCCCCGAATGTGTCGGGGGATTGAATTAATTATAGAAACATGAGTTTAATTAGTCGATTTATTAGTGAACAAGGAAAATTACAATGTAGAGGAGTAAATAGAATGACCTTGAAACAACAACGATTGGTAAAGCAGTCATACTTCTTTCATCTAAATTGGAACTTAATTTAGTGGTTCTTTCTAAAAAATGTGAATGCAAAAAAAACTCCCGTATAAGTTTCACGTCTAGGGAGTCTTCTTAATAAAAGAGACATTTGATGATAAGCTTAGGCTTGTTTGAATATATCATAAATTATTAAAATACGCCATTCATAGTACATAAAATGGTCAACTAGAGTCGTCCAGGTAAAAGGAGCGAGATATCGTAATGTAGCAGGCGAATCCGTCGTTTCGGCTACTACAAAAGTGTATTCCAAAGACACGTTCCTGTAAAGTCGTCGCTACATGAGCTATAGAGAATGCTTTACCCAATTCCATCATACATGATTGAGTTGCGAAAACTTCTGGATAGGTATCCTACATCTAGTTAAAGAATATATTTCTAGTTGCGCTAGAACAATTAAGAGATTCTCTGTTCAGTAAATTAAAAAATAAAACAAATTTGGATTATAAAATCATGAAGCATAATTTTTTAAGTTGATTCAATTATTCTAATCGAATAAGTATAAGTAAAGGATCCATGGATGAAGATACAAAAGCGTATTACTAATCGTAACTAAATCCTCAATTTTCATGAGAGCCCTTTTAACTCAGTGGTAAAGTAATGCCATGGCAAGGTGTAAGTCATCATTTCAAATCCAATAAGTCACTTTTTCTATGAAACTCAAGTCTTAGTTTACTAGTAAAAAAAGCATGTAATCATCATTATAATCAATTATCATATCAATAATATATCACCAATATATCGGTATTGATATGGTAGCGATACTGTCAACGAAATGGCTATATCCATGTCTTTTCAGACCAGGTTTACAAATTGTGTTGAAATATGTGATATTTTGGAAATATATCGCCGATATATTGTCGAAATATCATATGGACACCATGTCAATATGTTGTCGAAATCGGTTTTTGAAACCTTGGTCGGGACAACATCTCTACAGCAGGAGTGGGGAACATGAGTTTGTATCAAAAGAGTCCTACTAACAACAAAGAGATGATGGTATTTGCGTTTAATAACATTGTTCAGCTGGGAAGTGTAGGCACTCAACGTGTAATGAAGGATCCAAGGGACTTGAAATTTTTGGCATAATTGACCAGTACAAATTTGAAAGCATTGTCAGATCGAACATATTTGACAATAGGAGAAAAGAGATTCGTTCGTTTAGTTACGAACATAGTGGTAAAAATCAACCGACTAACCCGATTAGTTGGTTCGATTACTCTGGTCAAGTATGGTACCGACTCGACTAGGCCAGATCGGCCATAAGTCGAGGAAAACCGACTACATAGCTAAGTCTTTGAATATGCGCCCGATTTTTACATACAGAAATTAGATTCAAAAATTACCCCATCACAAAACCCGAATACCCGAATTGGGGGACTAGGGGTTACTGTGTGCCAGTAACCCTTATACCTCCAAAATTCCTCGTGCACGAAAGCTCCCTCGAGGCCCTCCGCCTACTGGAAAACTTTTCCATCACCCATAGAGGTCATCGCCAACCCTACCTCCGCGTCGACGACAACATTGCGACGACTCCTCTGTATATCGATCCTCCGCCACACTCTCCTCTCCTTCGTAGTTCCCCATCCTTCTGCCAAGAACGAGGACTGAGGTATACCTGTTAGAAAATGAAGAATGTGAAAGCGTAATATCATAGAGACAGAATAAACAAGAAAGAACATCGGGATTTTACGTGGAACCCTACTCAGTGAGCGGGATGAAATCACAGGAGAACGTCTCCAATGTACTTTCCAATTTCTTATTTCATAGGTTTAATAAAAAATATTAACACAACATGTATAGTGAAATAAAATTATGAAAATATTATTATATTGGATGAAAATGTTAATTTAAATTTTGATGCTATATTTTACAATATCATTTTTTATGATGTACGGTTTATACTTTTATAAAATTGTTACAGAGTTTTTACTAAATCGACAGCGGCTTTTACAATCTCAGAAAAGACCCACCTCATTCCAAAGATACCCTAAGAATATATATATATATATATATGTATGTATGTATATGTATATTAGAATTACTTTTTATATTTAAATAATTAAAAACGCATGATCAAATAATTCCGAATATTCTCCCGAATATTGAATATTCTTTATTCAGTAACCCCTCCGACCGAATACCGACTTTTGCAACATTTGTCAACAGAAAATACTTTAATCGAACTAGTGGAATTCATGGGCTACAGTGATAGTCGGATCCCCACTTGTAACCATTTTTGGCTTGTTTTAGTACAATTGGATGACTACTAACTTCTAGTTTCCGTCCATTGGCCTTTTTGAGAGAGATTTAAATACCAAACTTTGATGAACTAGATATTGAACAAACACCATCATCTATGATGACTTGTTCATCTACGATTGAGGGACCGTGCAAGTTTAAGATACTTTTTGAAGAAATCCAATTTATTTTTCTTTATTTTATTCGGCTACAAGGACAAACTAACAACAGTGTTTGATGTAAGTTGTACTAAAAATAACATAACTCTTGGCAAACTTGATTAGTCGAGAGGGAGCAATGAGCGAAGGGGGAGGGCGAGGGAAGAAGCATGAGGCACTCTGGTGGGTGGTCCGAACGAGAGAGGGCATCTGTAGACGGCATGCTATGATCGGGGTCGTCGAGCAAGCCCCGGGGGAGAGGCGAAGGACGGTTGGGGTTTTGAAGGAGGTGCAGAGTCTCAGGAGGGGGGATGGGAAGTTGTTCGAAGGAGGGCATTGCGGCACAGGGTCGAGAGTGTCAAGGTTGCCTCCTCGCGTGCCTTCCCCAATCCTTTCGGGAAGGGGTGCTTCTGGTGTGGTTACACGGCTCATTGGGCTAGGCAGTGTTGGGAGCCGATGAGGTACTTCAGGTATCAACATCACACTCACAGTTATCGCAATTGTTCGTTGAACCGATGGGTCCCCAACGGGGATGGATGCCCTGGTACTCTGGTGGGAGAAGGAGGTGGCCTGGGAGAAGCTTTGTTCTGTGGTTCCTCGGACGTCGGGCTGGTCTCATCGGCGTGTTTTAAGGGGGATATAGTACACCTGGCGCCTTGACGAGTCGTGGCTAGGGGCCTTGCGGTTAGTGAATACAGGGAGTTGTATCGGTCGAACGAAGGGGGTCCCTGTTGAAATGGCGAAGGCCGAGGATCTCGAACGGTGTGACTCGACTAGCGTCGGTGACACACATCCGCATCTCGAGGGTCCCAATAGGCATTCGTGATTTGGTTGACTTTCGCGAGCTGATGCGCGGAGTGGCGGAGGTTCAGGAGGTGGTAAGCTCGGGTAGCCGTCCCGAAGAACCGCTGGACCCGGTTGTCAAGGTGAAGGAGCTCTCTGGGCTGGAGGAGTCTCAGAATTAGAAGAAGACAAGTTCTGGTGCACCTTGCCGATGCGGGGTGGAGAGATCGGGTCGAGCACAGTGGAGGGAGCATCTTTTCGAAGGCGGCGGAGCAAGCGGGGTCGGGTCGTGTTCACCGGACTACATCGGAAACGACCCTTACGAGGCAACGACCGGTGGTGGAGGAGGCACCGTAGGTGGAAGTTGAACGGTCGGAACTGAAGGGGTTGGCCTCGGGCCATGCAAAGGCAGTTATGGGAAAGGAACCGTTGGAAGTGGAACCGTCGCAGGACGAGCAAGCGCCCCCTCAATCCTCGAGGTGTATCCACTTCGGGAGTTTTAAGGCGGGCGAGGCATTTGCGGGCCAGAGCTCTCTGAACTGGGGGGTCTCGAGTAGGGTGCGCTTCGATTTACCCGGTTTATTGTGTCCACCCGGCTAGGCAGATCCGATGGGGTCTGCGAATGGCTCGGACTCGAGTCTACCCGAAGGGGGAGGTGTGGCAGGTTGGGATGATTTGCGAAACCGCCCGAGGTCCTTAAGCGGACCTCCGCTCAGGAAGGGGATGGACCTTGCGCTCCAGAAATCCATGTCGAAGAATCCCCACATGTGGACGGGGTTGGGCAGTCGCCGAAGGAGATGGAGCCGATATCGGCAATACCACATCTGGAGGATGACGAAAATGGGGATCGGCTGCAGCAGGCTCCACTTGCGGCATCTCAAAGAAGCGTAGCGGGGGCGATGGTAGGAAATTCGGCATCGACAGCGGTCCTCGGCGAAGTGCTATTACCAGCGGATCCCCAAACAGCCCCGGCGACGACTTCGCTACTGGAGGGAGGGGTATCCAGATTCGGAGCCCATTATGCGACATGCGCATTCAACAAACGTGAGAGGAGACCGGAGCTGGTGGAGATAGTAGCAAGAGAGGGGGGAGCTGGCATCGAGCAGAATTCTTCCCCATAGAAGAGGGTGCTCCTGGCTACATCAAACAGATTCCGAGTCCTTGACAGGGCGGTGGCGGAACGCCTTGGCCTGGTCCCGCCAAAGAAGGTAGCAAGTGAGATATGCCGATTAAGATACTATCGTGGAATGTCAGAGGATTGGGTAGACCAGACAAGCGGATGTATGTGAAGAACCTCATTACCGAGGCTGGGGCGGATATCTTCCTCTTCCAGGAAACCAAGCTTGCTGAAGGAAGTAACCTCACCGTGACAGATCTGAATGGGTGCCATCGGTTCACCTCGGTGCAGCTGAGCGCCAGGGGGGCGGTGGGAGGCTTGCCCATTGGTTGGAAGAATGACTTCTTCGATATCTTGGGTGAATCCAAATCGCAACACTGTCTCTCGGTGTCGCTTAGAAGGCGCGGCAATGGAGAAAGCATCCGGGTAACAAACGTTTATGGGACAAATGGCGGAGGCAGTCAATCATTGGCCAGGGAGCTTGAACAGTTGGGGCTCGAGTATGAGGGTGACGTACGGATCATATGCGGGGATCTGAACTTGACGTTGTTGGCTGAGGATCGGCCCCTTGGCTTGGGGGGCAGGGACCCGGGCTCTGACGAGTTTCGTTGGGTGGCAAACATCTTGGGATTGTCTATCTTTGACGCCGCAGGCTGCAAATACACATGGCGCAATGTGAGAGCAAAATCGAGATTGGACAGGTTCCTCCTGCCGCAGCAGGCCATGAATAGATTCCCTCTCTCGCGGGCTTAGGCTCTCTCGCGGGCTCAGTCAGACCACATTCCAATCCTTTGGTCGTCTGAGGAGAGGGGGAAGGGCAGATTCTTCTTCAGATTCGAGAAAAGTTGGTTGCTTGAAGATGGTTTCAGGGATATGGTTGTGGAAAAATGGAGGAGTGAAACTGTGGAAGGTGTCGCGGTGGCTAGATTCCCTGCAAAATTGCGAAACCTGAGATCCCTCCCCACGTCCTTTAGTAGAGATGTCAGGGCGAGGAGAAAAGCTAAGAGAACGGAGATTCAGGCTGCCATCACCCGCTTGGACTTGGTGGACGATGACAGGGGTCTCACGCAGGAAGAGAGGGTGGAGAGGCATGATTGTTAGGCGGAGCTGCTTCTTGAAGATAAAGAAGAGGAGGTGGAGTGGCGTCAGCGATCTAGATAGCGATGGCTAAGGGAATGTGATGCTAACACGAGGTTTTTTGACACCATGGACTCGGAGAGAAGACGAAGAAACTTCTTGCGGGAGTTAGAGGTAGGAGGGGCTCGGGTGTCGGGGGAGTTGGCGCTGAGGGATCACTTCACTGAAGTCTCTCGGAGGAAGAGGGGGAATGGTTGGGGGTAGCTGGGGAAAGGGGTGGAGTCCCTTTCTGATGCGCAGGCAGGTTCCTTGATTACTCCTTTCTCTGAGGAGGAGGAGGTTAAGGGGATGGTTTAGAGCCTAAATGTGGACGGGGCCCCATGCCCGGATGGCTTCTCCGTGCTATTTTATCGAGAGTTCTGGGACCTTCTGAAGGCGGATCTCATGGAGGTGCTCAATGAATTTAGAGAGGGAAACAGAAGTTTCAAGAAGATCAACCGTGCTTTGCTCTTCTTGCTGCCGAAGGTCACGCCCACAGGTGTTGATGATTTCAAGCCCATCGCACTCTATAACGCCATTTATCTCATTGTGGCAAAAACTCTCACAAACAGACTCAAATCCATATTGGTCTCCGTGGTGTTGGATGGGCAGTCGGCTTTCATCCCGAGAAGACAGATGGTTGATGGGCTCGTCATGGCATCTGAAATTTGTACACACTGGAAAAGGTCCAGGACGAGGAGAGCTCTTTGGAAGATAGATTATGCAAAAGCTTATTGTTAAGTTAAATATCGTATTGTGCCTTTCTTGTTTAATTCTTGTTTTCTCATAGTACTTATCTTGTAATTAACTCAGAGCTATTCTCCTATATAAGAGAGCCCTCACAATTATGCACAAATGCTACAGACCCAAAGACACAAGGTGTGAGGGAGAATAGGTCCTTCTTGGGAAAAGCAATCAAGAAGGGAACCTTCTCTCCAAGAACAGTAGACGGCATACGATTCACGAAGTAGCATTCAGTGAGAACAGCAACCCCTCAAAAGGAATGAGAGGCACGACTATGGATCAACAACGTCCGAGTGACATCAAGAAGGTGGCGATATTGTTGTTCCTCCACCTCCATCTCTCACATCAGTTGAACCTGAGCACCATATACCTCTACTGCCGCCACCACCTCCACTACCTGAGCCAAAATTTTTACCTATTGTTTACACTCGCATGTCTTCTACTAGCTCTTCTGCTCATCAGCCGTCCACATCTTCTATCATGCCTAAGGTATATCATGATAACATTGTTTCTACTGATGGAACTGGAGTTTTACAGGATGACTCTACTGTAGAGGACACTGAGGAGGACGATTTGGATGTTCCTATTGCGCTGAGGAAGCCACGACGTCAATGTGCCAAATACCCACTTGTGGCACATGTCTCTTTGGATCATCTTTCAGACGAGTACAAGAAGTTTGTTGTTGGTCTTTCTATGGTTACTATACCTTGAACATATATGAAGGCTTTACAGGACAGCAGGTGGCGTCAGGCAATGGAAGAAGAAATGGCGGCCTTAACATCTCGCGGGACATGGACTATTGTTCCGCCTCCACATGGTGCTTCGATTGTCAGCTGCAAGTGGATATTTTCCATTAAGCATAACGCAGATGGGAGTGTGGATCGCTACAAGGCGAGGTTGGTGGCACGTGGCTTTACCCAGACATATGGGGTGGATTATCAAGACATGTTTTCTCCGGTAGTGAGACACTCGACGCTTTGGATTTTACTAGCAGTTGCTGTCTCACGTGATTGGTCGTTATTTCAGCTTGATGTGAAGAATGCATTTCTCTACGGAGACCTTCGGGAGGAAGTTTACATGCAGCAGCCACCTGAGTTCACTGCTAACGGGGAGTCCCAGAAGGTATGCAGGCTACATAAGGCTATTTATGAACTAAAGCAGAGTCCTAGAGCTTGTGGGGAAGCTTCTATATGTGACTATCACCAGGTCGGATATTATGTTTGCAGTAAGCAAGGTTAGCCAATTCATGGAGTGTCCCAGAAAGACTCATGTGGATGCTATCTATATGATCTTGAGATATCTGAAGAACTCACCTGGTTCAGGACTCCTATTCAGTAGGGATATGTCCTTGGAGGTAACAGCATGTGCAAACGCTGACTATGCAGGATGCCCCACGGATAGGAAGTCTACTTCAGGGTTTGCAGTTTTTGTTGGACACTCACTAGTCTCATGGAAAAGCAAGAAGCATACTGTAGTTGTCAGATCAAGTGCAGAATCTGAATACATAGCCATGGCCCAAGGGAGTACAGAGATGATGTGGGTTAGATCGGTGTTGATTGATCTTTCCATAGATGTTCCTCTTCCTATGCAGCTATTATGTGATAATCAAGCTGCATTATTCATTGCAAATAATCCTGCATTCCATGAACGAACGAAGCATATTGAGGTGGATTTCCATTATACTCGAGATCGGATACAGAAGGGACTCATATCTACATCTCATGTGTCTACAGGAGATCAGACAGCAAATATCTTCACCAAGGCTCTAGCACGAAGTCCTTTTCAGAAGTGTTGGTCCAAGCTGAGCATGATAGATATATATGCTCCAGCTTGAGGGGGAGTGTTAAGTTAAATATCGTATTGTGCCTTTCTTATTTAATTCGTGTTTTCTCAGAGTACTTATCTTGTAATTAACCCAGGGCTATTCTCCTATATAAGAGAGCCCTCTGGTACGTATAGTGCATTGTCTTCTTTTCTCCTATCACTTATGATAGTGTGGATTGGAGGTTCCTCTAGGTTTCCCTATGCAGAAGGGGATTCCCGGAGTTGTGGATCGACTGGATGAGATGTGTCACCACTTCCTCCTTCTCATTTCTGGTGACTGGCAAACCGGAAGGGGGGTTTTCCAACCATAAAGGGGGGTGAGGCAAGCGTGCCCTTTGGTCTCGATGTTGTTTGTTCTGATATCGGACGCGTTGGGCGTCTTACTCAGGGAGGCGGTAGAGGCGGGCTGGTGTGAGGGCTACTGTAGGGAGGATATCTCCATCCCTATTCTTCAGTACGTGGACGACACTGTTCTCTTTCTTGGGGGTACAGAGGAGCAATCTGCAAATGCGGTTCAGCTGGTCGAGATTTTTGGTGGCAAGGCGGGCCTGGAGATTAGCCAGAGCAAGTCCGTTGTGATAGCGTTTGGGATGATAGCGGCGGAACAGAACGGAGTGGTTGCGATCACGGAATGCCCATCGGGGAACCTTCTGATCCACTACTTAGGCTTACTGCTGGTGGTAGGAAAGATGAAGATGGCAGACTGGGATGACGTCATCGGACGGTTGAAGCGTAAATTGGTGGGATGGAAGGCGATCACCTTGTCCGGATGGGGAAAGCTTGTCTTATTGAAGCATGTGCTCTCAGCGATTCCGGTATTTCTCTACTCTACAAGGTTGTTGTCGACGGGAGTTAGAAGGAAAATTGAGTGCATAATGAGGAGTTTTTTTGGTCAGATGGGAGACAACAGAGGAGTGGTATCCATTTGGTCAATTGGGAAGTGATGACAAGGAACCGCGAGGACGGTGGGTTGGCAATCCTTGATGTGGAGAGCATGAATAAGGTGCTCATCTCGAAGTAGATCATCAACATTTGGGGCCACTCGTCTTCTCTTGTGGTTAGGCTGATGAGGAAGATCTACGGGGTCACGAGCCAATTTGTCACTAATAGAGTTCGTTATGAACCCCCCCATTGGGTAGGGATCCGTGCGGTTCTCCTGCAGCTACTCAACAAGGTCCGTCCAAAGGTTGGGGATGACAGCCTTTTCCGATTCCGGAGGGACGACTGGACGGGAGAGGGCATGCTTGAAGACAGATTCCATCGGTTGTTCGATATGGCATCTTCGAAAGAGGCCACTCTAGCGCAGAGTCGCAGACTGCGATAACGGGAAGCTGGGCGCCTTTGTTTCTGACGGATCTTTCGGCCTAGTGATTGGAGGAGTACTTGGTGATGCAGGAGGCTCTACCCCAGACGAGCATTATATCCACGGGCAGAGACCATTTCCAATGGCAAGATAGGAATTTTAGGGTAAAGAGAGCATACAAGGTGTTCAACATGCGAGAGCAGGAACTTGAACGGGAAATGAAGGAGGACGTCAAAATTATATGGGCTGCAAAAATCCCAAGCAGAGTCAAGGTATTTCTGCGGTGTCTGAGAAGGGGTCGCTTACTGGACAAAGCGCACAGAGGAAGATTGTTGGGCCTCGCAGATACACGTTGCGAAAGATGTGAGGAAATGGAGGAAGATTCTAATCACTTATTCTTGAGGTGCCAAGGCTCGACCCAGGTGTGGAGGAGTATGGGCATATCATGGCTCGAAACAGTTGGTCTACCTGAGTTCTGGGCATCTATAAGGCAATTGTGCAGAAACGCCAGGTCGATTATTCGAAGCCATTCGCGGTACTGTGGGCAATCTGGATGGGGAGTAACGAAAAGATCTTCAACAATCAGAGATTCTATGAAGAAATTATAGTTGCTCATTGTAACGCAGTCTGCAATCTCTGGGCATCATGATTTTGTAAATCTTTATGATTTAATATAATACAGTAGGTGGCCCCCATGATGGGGGTCCACCCGATTTTCAATCGAAAAAAAAACTCTTGGCAATCTTTTAAAATATAAATTCCTCAATGAACATAAGATATGACCTGATTTAGTCAACCTTCACAATTTTCAAGATGTATATCGTTTCCTAAACCTAAAATGGATATATCTGGACAGTATGCAAGATGTCGATTTAAACAACCACTTCATCAGAAAAAAAAACTTCGATTGTTACTAATTAACTAAAACCTTCGCGATGATATTCCGCTCTTTAACACCATCACCAGCCATCAAGAACCTGCAATATGAAATTATAGAAAGCAGGTTACTTGAAAGACTTAAAGCACATACCACAGTAAGACAAAAAAATACATGTTAACACTGAATTACCATAAATTCAAGGAAGAAAAAACCAAGTCAATTTATTAGGGTTGCACAGTGTCAAGAGGTGACTGTAGACATTTGTTACAACTGCGTGGTTATAGGACGTCCTGGTCTCACTCTTTTTGTTGTCAAAAGGTTTTTTTTATAAAAGGATAACGAGGTTTTAAATATTGATATTGATCTCATATCAAACAAGTCCATAAAGGGATGTATATATAATGGATACATTGTAAATATCAGTGAAAATCATGGAAAATGCTTAAAAACATGATCTTGCTGTAAAGTAAGGGTATTCCTCGTTCTTAGTTCAATATGCAAGATAGAAATACACCATTATTAGGCATGGAGTATATTTAGGATATTAATACTAGCAATCATTGTGTATTATTGTACGTTCATAGCTTAATTGATAACAGGTTATCTGGTAGTAGTTAGTGCATGCCATACCCATGAACTAACTAATAAAAAAGTAGTTAAGTTAGATATTAGTGATTAGTGACTATTTAACTATTGAATTACTAATTAACTTTAGTTGTTAAATAAAAGCACTCAGATCTAAACTTTAAACTTATTTCTAGTAATAAAACTTGTATTATCTTGCAGCGCTCCCCATGAAGTAGTATGTTCGACGAGATAGATTGTTGGTAATGGATGTTGCTTTGGTATCTGGAAAGATGATTGTACCGTGGATGGAGCTCTCTATGATTGTTTCCCCAGGTTCTTTTCTCTGGCTGGCAACCGTGATTTACGATGAGCAAATGCATGGTCTGAAAATACGCGAGCGACAACCTTCAATTTTACCATCTTCCATCAACGAATGCATGAATTGCTATGTATGCCGACTTGTCTAAACACAGTGGATATTCCATCTAATAGGGTGGAATCATTGGATCTGGGTGGACAACCATTTCTTGATCAAGTCGGCATTTCGTGCCTATTCTTGTCCCTAACGTACTTAATATCGGAGACTTCGCCTGAGATTGCAGACTCATCTAAATGCTGGAGATTCCCCTTCTGGTGAAGATTTTCTTTTGAATGATTAGAAGTGAACAGATTTTGACAAAGGTCCGCCGAGCTAGACTGTTTAATACCATGGATGTAGATTGCTCCTTATGTACGAAGGTGCCAGAGGAAGTGAATCACTTATTTTCCACTTATAACCATGCAAGTGACACTTAAAGAAGAAATGAGATTTTTTAGATGGACACTTCCAGAAAGGATGGCTTCTGGTATACCTTTGGTGCAGTTGATGCCCGACCCGCAGTGACAGAGTTTTACGTTTGGCTATCCTATGGGCGCTCTCGCTTGCAAGGAACGGAGTAATATTCACAATCAGAGATTTTACATGGAGAATATACTTGATCATACCAAGTCCTTTGTAAATTTATTGTTAAATATTTTAAAAAGCGGGGTGTCTAACGATATGGGTACACACCTTTTTACAGCTCAAAAAAACATGTATTTTCGACAATAAAACCATATCATGAATTTAAACTTGCAATTAATAATAATGACAGGTGGATAGCCAAAAAAAACTACAATATAAATCTCGGATTCGAAATCAAAGTTTGTGATTTGACTCATAAAGCACATACCTAGGGATACAAGGTTCAAATCTAAGCCTAAAAATGTGTATATGTTGCATGACGAAAAACCGAAGTAACAAGAGAAATTCTGTCAAAAGCCATAAGCCAGAACATCGAAAAAGAAGAGGTTAAAAAACCTCACATCATGAATAATCAAAAAACCCAAAATGAAATATCATAGAATAAATATAGCAGAACAAGGAGAAATCAACATCTAAAAGCTGGAAAAAAAATACTTCACAAAAGTATCCAAGGCCTCCTATATGGCAAGGTAATAACACCATCAAGCTTGGAAAAAAACGTCGACAAGCCAGACTGACCCCTCGACTAAGTCAAGTCGGTCAATAGTCGATCGAACTGACTAATCAAACAACTAGTCGGCTCGGTCAAGTTTTTAATCCAACTTTATGTTGTGTATTTAGTCCAAGTTATCATGTTGTATATTTAGTCTATGTTGTAACTTGTTTATATTGTATATTTAGTATACCATTGTTAGTAGTTTGTTTGTGTTGTATATTTGGTATATTAGCGTTAGTAGTTTGTTTATGTTTTATGATAGCATTTAGTAATAGGGAGTTTATATACTACTGCCACTACAAACAGATCCCAGATGTAAGTGTAATCGAATACCAAAAATAAAATTTATTTTGGGACGGGGACGCTGCCCCATGCAACCCCCGCAAGTGGGGCATACTTGCTCCCCCAACACCCCCAAGTTCGTCAAGCGGGAAACAAGACCCCCATGCTGGTATAGTATGGCACGATGGCAGACTTCGCCAGCCCTTCTAGAGGAGGGTACAAAAATGGATGGTTATGATTCAAGACATATCAACAATTTATACTTTTCAGTCTCGTTTTATTGTTATAGCTAATGCTTTTGATTACTATAAACATCTACATAGAGCCAATTCATTTTTATATAATTCAATTTAGTATATTTACTTTTCATTGGAGAAGGAAATAGAGAGGGTGATCTAGCTAGTAGTGAAAGTTACTTGAATCGTGCATGCTATAGACGAATACAAAGAAAAGAAGTAGAGGAGGCTTTGAAGGTTATGAGACCTGGGAAAGGTGTTGGACCGGATGACATCCCTGTAGAAGTATGGAAAGTTTTAGGTGAGCGTGGTTTGACTTGGCTTACGAATCTATTCAATGATATTTGGCGAAGCAAGAAAATGCCTGAAGATTGGAGAAGGAGTATCGTGGTGCCTCTTTATAAGAACAAAGGAGACGTTCAAAATTGTTCAAATTACAGAGGTATCAAGCTGATGAGTCACACTATGAAAATTTGGGAACGTGTGATCGAAAGAAGGTTAAGGCAAGTTTCCCAAGTAAAAGAAAACCAATTCGGATTCATGCCAGGTCGCTCAACTATTGAAGCCATCCATTTGCTGAGGAGAACAATGGAGATTTATAGAGCTAAAAGGAAGAATCTCCATATGATCTTTATTGATTTGGAGAAGGCTATGATTCCGTCCCACGAGAGATACTGTGGAGAGTTTTAGAGAAGAGACAAGTACATGTCCTATACATTAATCTCATAAAGGATATATATGATAGGGTTTTATCTTGTGTAAGGACCCCGACGGGGAAGACTGACTATTTTGATATCAACATTGGTTTACATCAAGGTTCAGCTTTGAGTCCATTTCTTTTTACTTTGATTATGGACGAGTTGACAAGTCACATTCAAGATGAGTTACCTTGGTGTATGTTATTTGCTGATGATATTGTGTTGATTGACGAGACTAGAGATGGAGAAAATGAGAAGCTTGAGGTTTGGAGACATGCATTGGAGACTAAAGGTTTTCGTATAAGTAGGGCTAAGACGGAATATATGGAATGCACCTTTGATGGAAGCAATGGTGAAGGAATCGAGGTGAAGATTGGTGACGATAACATTGAGAAGAGAGATTCTTTTAGATATCTGGGATCTATTTTGCAACATGATGGGGAAATTGATGGAGATGTTACTAATAGAATAAATGCAGGCTGGCTAAAGTGGAGAGGAGCCTCCGCTGTTCTCTGTGATAAGAAAATTCCTTTAAAAATTAAAGGAAAGTTTTACAAAGCAGCCGTGAGACCTGCTATGCTTTATGGTTCTGAATGTTGGCCTGTGAACCATAGACATGTGCAGAGAATGGCTGTAGCAGAAATGAAAATGCTAAGATGGATGTGTGGACATACACGTAAAGATCGGATTCGGAATGATGCAATCCGAAAGAAAGTTGGTGTAGCTCCGATCGAGGATAAGATGCGAGAAAACCGCTTAAGATGGTTTGGTCATTTGCAAAGAAGGTCAACTGATGCACCGTTAGGAGATGCGAGTGTTGGGATGTTGAGCCGGCTAAGAGAGGGCGAGGACGGCCCAAGAAGTGTTGGAAAGAGTCTATACGAAGGGATCTTAGTTTTTTGGATATAAGTCCGAGATTGACCCAAGACAGATCTGAATGGAGGCGAAGAATCCATGTAGCCGACCCTACTTAATTGTGGGAAAAGGCTTTGTTGTTGTTGTTGTTGTTGTAATTTAGTATATTTAGGCTTTCATTTACATGAATGTTAATTTTCTAATAGATTTAGTATTCTTGCTATGTAATTTTAAATGTATTATAGTATTGAAAATATCTAAATCTATGCAAATATATCAGAACATACGTATAAAAATGATTTGTCTATTTAAAATAATTAAAAAAATCAAAACTAACTAAAGTATGACTAAAAACGATTAGTCGTCCAACTACTGATTAATCCTTAGTCAGTGACCCGGTCAACCGAGAACCGACTTCTAAAACCTTGAGCACCATACAAAAACATGAGATAAAAGACCTCACATTGAATACATCTTTATTATGAGAGAAAACACACTTTAGGATGATCGAGTACCAACTACCGACTTCTTGAATTTTGGTAACATCATTTTCATAAACCAATATATCTTGGATATCTGGTGACGGGATCAATATCCCAGAAAAAATATATGGATCCAATTAATAGCCAATACATCAAAATGATATGATACATCGACTTATATGTCGGCCGGGAATAAATCACGACACTTCAATCCACCAAATCGACCTATCTTCCGTGTCCATATGCCAACACCTAAAAAGGTGAATCTTGAAGCATCAATTCATTTGGGATAAACATATATCTTGAGCCCTCCTATATTCATAGAAGACTAAAGAAACAACTACTTAACCAAGTTGCATGCCTAGGCGAAATCAACATTCCAAAATAAACTCTTCGTTAGAATGCTTCCAAGAGTTGATGTTTCATAACTAAAACTACAATATATATCAATGAATGAATGATAACTTAAAGGGAATGTGCAATCATCACCTATTATTATAGGAATGTTATATGCCATTTTTGTCTACATTTAGATACATTACATCATTTCCATGTTGTTTTTGCAAAAAAAAAAAACAATTTTCAAAATTAGCATAAGTGATTAGTGAATAGCTCGGTCCATAATGACAATGTGGTATGCGGGGAATGTATTTTATGTTAGTATAAAAGTATGAGGGAATTTCATGGCCTCAAATTTCGACGAAACTCAGGATATCCTGTTGAAATCGAAATTCGAGCAAAATGGCCGAAATGATCGAAATATGGTGGCCCTAGCACAAAAAATGACCGAAATGATCGAAATTTTCGTCGAATTTCAATCGAAATTCGATCGAATCTCCGTTTCGATCAGTCACTGAATGGTGCTCAAAAACCGACATTTAAGGCCTTGGAGAATTTCTTGAAATATGCTACTTTAGGGCTCATTGTGAATGTGAAATCCTAGGGTTAGGTTACATAAGAGAATCACTATCAAAGAAAAGACTAGTGTGCCCCTGAGTAGGTGGAACAGAAAATATCTCTCAACACTCCTCGAGCTGAAGCATATATTAAGCATGCTCATCGTAATAGAACATCATTCAAACTCATTGCGTGCAAGAACCTTGGTGGATATGTCAACATTATGATCATTTGAAGTCACACTAAAGGTACACAGTAACCCTCTTTGTGTCAAGTCACTGATGTAGTGATAGTCAACCTCCACATAAAAGGGGAACACACAACGATGCCTACCACATCAAATTAAATTGCAAATAAAATCCATACATAAGCCAAGACTCTACGAGAGTCTTTGCATGATGAATCACATTTGCAAATAACTCCAATCCGCACTAACCAAAGTGCCCAAATAAGTTTGATCGGCTTGAATCTGTTAGTGTATGGAAGGAAGCGAGTGTTGAAAAGTGACTCCCAGAACAAGCAATGGCTACTACAAACCATCCATTCAATCTCTCAAAATAAAAGGTGGTCAATCGACTCCAACTCCAATCCATAAAATTTGAGACCATCTATCTCTAGTGAGCATTTTACCATGTCTAAATAGCCGCAGGAACACCTTGATACGACATGGGATTTTCAGTTCCTAAATTGCTATGCGATCTCTAATCAACTTCTCAGTTAGAGACACATTTCTACATATTAATAACTTGTAGGTCTTCTTTACAGAGATATCACCTCCTCTCTCTAGACCCAGTGGTCTCTTCATGAAGTTGGACCATCAATCGAACTGAGCAACCACATTAGTCTTATAAAGTAATGATATCACTGATCTGAGAAGCCCGCAGTGAAAGTGGGTAACCATACCCCATCTGCCAAAATACCGAATACTAGTGCACCCTTATCTAAAGACAATGCATAAAACAGAGGGAGGCGAGCAGCCAGAGTCCCACCATCCATCCAGTTATCATTCCAAAACAAAAAGCCGCAGTCATCACCTACCGTCAGCTAAAAGAAAAAAGGCAAGTAAGGCTGGACCGCATGTAAACCCTAACAAAGGTCAACTCATACCGTAGAGAACAGAGGTCTGCACACTAAATCTTACGGATTAGTCTACAACAAGTGCCATCCTCGTTAACCCAAAGTCTTGCAACACACTTCAATAACAAAGCACGATTCATCTCTTCTGGCCGCCAAGCCCTCCATCCTACGTGGCAAGAGTAATCATATCCCCCTCAACAAGATGTAATCCACGTCCAACATGATTTGTCTTCCCCGGACGAACCTTCTCATAATCATCTCCAATCTACGATGTATTCCAATAGATAGCAAGCTGGATGATACGAAAAACACAGGATAGGGTGCAAGCTTGTAAAAAAACGTCGACAGGTCGGCCTGACCCCTCGACTAGGTCAAGTCAACTAATAGTCGATCAAACTGACTAATCGAACGACTAGTCGGCTCAGTCAAGTTTTTAATCCAACTTTATGTTGTGTATTTAGTCCAAGTTAGAATGTTGTATATTTATTCTACGTTGTAACTTGTTAGTGTCGTATATTTAGTATACCATTGTTAGTAGCTTGTTTGTGTTGTGTATTTAGTATATCAGTGTTAGTAGTTTGTTTATGTTTTATGATAGCATTTTGCAATAGGGTTACAAACAGGTGCAAGCCCACCTACACAAGAACCAGACGCCCACCACATGATAATAACGACCCCTTTCACCCTGCTAATTTCCTATCCAACTTCTCTACCACATGTAACCAATCTGATAAATGAAAATGTCCACTGCTGAAAGGTAGCCCAAGATAACGAATAAACAACATACCACAAGGGCACGCTAACTCCCTTCCACATACCTCTGCTTCCTCGTCAGACAAACCTCTATTGGTCATCAATCCTGAGAGCTCCTCAAAAATCAAAATGTCACTACCATCCTCCACACACACACACATCCACTTCACCGTCAATGAAGAAAATAATGTCGTCAGCATACTGGAGCGCTGGAATGGAAATGTCCCCCGTAGAAAAACCAGCCATGAGACCGTGTGACATGACTTAATGCACCATATGTAGAAGCACATCTGCTGCCAACACAAAAAGAAAGGGCACCAGCGGACACCCATGTATAGCTCCCTCTGTGGTTGGAAGAAACCACCTTCAGGGCGTTGGCTCACCGGGATCGAATACGAAGCAGTGATGATGCACCTTTTCATTTAAGAGATCCACAGGTATCCTCCTATAGCTAGGATTGACTACAAAAATCACAATCTGCATTATCATAAACCTTCAAGAAGTCGACCTTCCACAAAACACCACGAACATGCTGCCTTCGCTAGTCAGCATCAATCTCAGAGGTTATAACCAAGTTGTCACCAATTTGTCTTCCAAGAATGAACATTGATTGGAGCGGTAACACCAAAACATCCAAGGCGTCACTGAGCCTCTCTGCAAGAACCTTGGCAATAATCAAGTAGATGGATTCGAAAGAGTGAAGGGCCAGGAGTCTTCTGCTCGGTCCGAAGCCTCCTTCGACAAGAGGAATATGAGAGTTCTATTGATTCTACTCAGAACATGTATTACCCGATATGAACTCCTCAACAACAGCAAACATGTTATCCCCTACCACCTCCTAGAACTCCTTGTAGAGGAAAATCAAGAAACCATCTGGGCCCAGTGGCCCCACCACAATGAGCTCTACCATGGCTCATTTCACTTCCTACTTCATGAACGATCTAACAAGACATGCACTCTGATCTATTGAGAAGCCAAGCGCACCTATCCCCACTCACACCCAATGCCTAGGCTCCACTCTTCTGAGAAAGCCATGGAAATAGTTTACCAAGGTTCGCCCAATCTTCATTTCCCCCTCCACGTAAGAGTCTCCCACAACTACTACTTGGATAAAATTTCTCCTCATCCGCTTATAAACCACCGCATGGAAAAATTTTAAGTTTGCATCAACTTCCTTGATCTATTTCTTCTCGGATCTCTGCTTCCATTCGTTGTCTTTTTCTTGTCCCCTGCCGCTACTATTTCATCCTTCCTTCAACTCTTACATAGTCAAGTCCTTGGAGTCCTCCTTGTCCAGTCTTTCTACCTCTGCCATTGCTTGCGCCCTGCTCTCTTTATGTGCCCCCGTCGCCTCTTTTTTATAAATACAGAGTCCCTTCCTCAAGCTAACCAGTTTCCGAACCAAGCACACAGTCCTAAACCCTTCCCTCTGTAAAGACCTCCAATAACCATAAACAAGATCCAAAAAGCCCTCCTCAAGCAGCAAAGCCCTCCCAAAGTTGAAGAAGCATTAAGGTGTCACCTCCACAGAGTCCAAAACGAGGGGATTACGATCTGACATGGATCTCAGGAGGGACGAAACACCACAGAGAGGAAACACTCGTAAGAAACCAAGAAGCGATCTAGCTTGGATCGAGAGCTCGAATTTCTCATCATGTATCGAATATATGACGCATATAGCACTTCTAGCCGCAGATCTTCGATTAACTCCACAAAAGCATCCGGACTCGGGTCTTGCACCCCACCCCTCATTCGTGGTATATTAAAGGAGAGAATGTTGACAATAAAATCGCATACAACAATCCATGCGGCCACATGGAAAGTCTCTCTCACCTCACTCATGCAACTTGCACCAGAGCTCTCCTTGTAAATAATGTTATGTAAGCCCATACACAAAATACACAATCAATATGGATTGTAGTTTCTTGTCCATAAGTTCAATCGTTTTCCCTAGAAACAAACTCAAATTCCACTAAATCCAGGAAGATCTGATCGTTGTCATCCCTTCTGACCATTTCGAATTCAATGCCGCAATGTGCGCCAATCAATCACCTCCATATATTGTGTTTGCTCATGAAACATGGCTCGTTGGCTATATGTGCAGTTTCCTTGTTGTCACATCTGAGCCCTATCACCACAATAGTAGTCGCATATAACTCTATTACTAATGATCGAATCCATACTTCGTTGCAAGAGCCATTGCTCTGTACTCGCTCTCAATACGAGAGTAGGAAACAACCGCATGTTTCTTGCTCCTCCAAATGAACGCATTTTCTGCCACGTTGGTACAGAAACCAGTAGTTGACTTCCTATCCAAAAGACTTCCTTCGTAATTAACATCGAAGTAGGCTATAACATCAATAATTCACCCTTTGGTAAACACCAATCCATTTCATGGAAAGGATTTGACGCACCTTAGAATCATCATGCATGTATCATAATAGGCACGAACAACTAACTGAGCATGTCAAATGCAACTTAGATTTTTACCTTGGTGAAGGTCAAATAAAGCAGCTTTCAGACTAACCACTTACAACGACTTGTTTCTAATCTCTCCACACTCGTAGATGTGTGTTTTGGGATCCATCGGAATCCAGCATGCCTAGCATCCCAACATTCTAGTTTCCTGAAGTAGGCTGGTAGCAAATTTCTGCTAGGATATAGCAATACCTCGTTTGGAATGGGCAATCTCAATCCCAAGTATGTATCGCGATAATACATGATATTTTATTACAAATTTCTTTGATATTCGTTTATTTACATCTATAATGACATCCAACTCATCAATAGTGAGGACGATGTCATCCACATATACCAACATGGGCATGGTGTCTTTGTCTTCAAAGGTCAGATGAAGATCTGAAAAGTTCAACGTTCTCAAGAACTTCCGATAGCTTTTGGAACCAGGCTCGAGGACTTAAGTACATAAACGGCCTTCTTCAGCAAGCATACCTTCGAACACTCCACTTGAGATTTCAAAGCTAGGAGGTTGTTGCATATAAATAGCCTCATGTAGCTCGTCGTGTAGAAAAGTGTTTTTTTCTCTTCAAGATAATGAAGGGGCTAATCAAGATGCATTATTATATGTGAAATGACATGAATGGAGTATTTATTATGTGGTCATAGGATTCCCATATATAAAGTAAAACCCAAGAGGGAAAATAACCAATGGAAAATTACATAAAAAAATGGTAAAGCCTTCTCCCACTATAAGTAGGGTCGGCTACATGGATTATTGCCCAAATCCATGTTGAAAGATTCGACTATTTTTTCCAATGGTTGTTGACGACCTAACGCAACCCCCACAAGGGGGGATTTGAACCCTGGACTTTTGGGTGGTATGCGCACCGCACTACCACCAGACCATTTAAGTGTGTCAATGGGAAATTACATGAAAGAAAAACAAGAAATACATAAATACTATTTCTAGAACACTCCACCTCCTGGAGTATAGATATCTAGCATGCTTGGCTTGTAAGAACACTTCTAGAATGGCCCTTTGGCTAAGGCCTTTGTGAAAGTGTCTGTTACCAATTCTCCTAAGCTAACATGGGAAGTAGAGATGAAGCCCTTTTGTATCATATCTCTAGTGTAGTGACAATCACTTTTGAACGGTGATTGTGTGTACTTGTTATGGTAAATAAAATAGTGGACATTGAGACATTGTGTATTCTTCTTTCATTTGTTTCCATGCGATGATTGTATATACTTGTTATGGTAATTGTTAGGTATCAATGTCATTGATTAAAGAAAAGGCGGTCAAATTCCTGGGAGACCCATCTCCCTTGTGGAATCAGGTGTACGGTGGAGCAGGGCAACACATTACTGCATCTAAAATATCTTCTAAGGAAAAAACCAGTGGCAGAAAGAAGATTGTCAATTTCTCTACCGACAGAACGTGCTGAGAATACATCTGATATAGGTGTCTCATACAATGGATGTTGCGGAACTTTCTTTTGAGGCAGAGGTTGTGGTCGAATACTCCTGAGCACACTATACCCCAGTGTACTTTATGTAGTCGTATTGGTCACATAGAAGACCGATGTTAGGGGAAACATGGAATAACCCCAACTGCCCCATCAGGTAATTTCCATAGTGCATCATGATGCTTCTTCAAATATATTCAGAAATTGATTAGGCTAAACCAGCATGGAATAACATCTCAGCAGATATCAACCACCTCAGGAGCACTACGTACAGCGAGCACCACCTCTACAAACATTGCAGCCATCGTTGATCCTTTAGGAATTATCCTGATCGCCATTATCGATCTGATGTCTCTTATTTTTCAATATATGTTGACGGGCTGATGATTGGATATGACCATGAAGAAATGGGTGTATACCGCTTCACGCAATCTCCCCTTGTCGATCTCGTGCCCACTTCTAGAGAGAGTTTTTTTGCATATACCCAGTAACTCCATCTTGGTTATCTACGATTGTTCATTGTTGCAATATTCGATCGAATGGACCGAATATTCAGCCAGATATTCTTATTTGGTGGGGGACCAAATAGAATATTACTTTTCAGTCAATATTTGGACAAACCTTAATATTCCCTAATATTTGGCCAGAATATCCAGGTATTAGGTCGAATATTTGGCCGACTGTTGCAATAGACGGATGATTTTTTTTCATTTTTTTATTTTTTAAAAGCCCAATTTTCTCGGTATCACCACAAATGTTAAAGCTCCATATCAGTTATGCCCCTCCCTTTTCGCAATATCAGGTATGCCCCTAATTCTTGAATGGTTATCACTTGTGTCCCTCGAGTTAGTTGTCATCTATCCCCATCCCAAACGAACGTTAACTTCGAGGACACAAGGGGAATTAGATTGTACTTGAGGCAGATATGTCTTTTCCTCTGACACCCTCTTTATTTGTTCTCCTCCGGTCCCCTCCTTCATTGCCTCCACCCCCGTTGACCCCTCCTCCGCCCCATGCTTTCCAACCGCCTTCACTGTTGGCATGGATATCCTATGCCCCTGCATCCTCGTAACAGTGGAGTCTTTGGCGGAGTCCAAAGCTCTCGGACAAGGCCCTAAATGTCGGTTTCGGTCACCATTTTGGTGTCCGACCGAAATAGAATTTCGGTCGAATTTCGACAGAAATTTCGATCATTTTGTCCATTTTGTGTACTAGGACCCCCATATTTCGGTCATTTCGGCCATTTCGGTTGAATTTCAATTTCGAATGGATATCGATATTCAACAGAAATTCGACTGAATTTCGCTGAAATTTGAGGCCATGCTCTCGGATTCGGTCCTTCAAGTAGCAAGAGCCAAAACTCATGAAAGTCACACCTTTTTTATTAGAGTATATTACAAAAAAGTCCCTGAACTATACACCTGATTTCAATATCGTACCTGAACTTTAAAAAGTAACAATGTGGTACCCGAACTTTCAAATTTGTCTCAATGCGGTCCCTGAACATAGAAATTTAGTTGATTATTTCACCATTTTAACCTAAAATTTCAATAGTCAGGGACAACATTGAGACAAATTTGAAAGTTCAGATACCACACTGTTATTTTTTAAAGTTAAGGTATGATATTGAAATCAGGTGTGTAGTTTAGGGACTATTTTGTAATTTACTCTTTTTATTATTCTTCTGCACAAGGCTTTGCAAATCAGAACCCACCGCATTTGGACCCTCCCCTTCAAAGCAACGTGATCATCCTTCTTCGCATACTGCAGCCATGAGGTTGACCACTGAGATTCCTTTGTGTACCTTCACCTACAACAGCAAAACCCCGGTGATCCAAGCAACTGGAGCATATCACGTCGACAGAAGCCCAATCCCGTACCACCATCGAGAAACAAAAGTCCAGACCTTCGAAGCTTCTAGTCTCGTACTCGATCAGGAAGGAGGGGAAATCACAACTTCTTGAAGCTCCACCACACGCGTAAGAGGAGGGGTCCGATGTGCTACTGAATAGCACACCGGAGGAACCGCTCGACCTCGCTAATGGAGATGAAGTCATCGAGGATGACCTCGTAGGGTTGTTTACCAGTGACGGTGAGGTAGGATCTCTGATGGCATCACAATACTCGAACGAGATGCATTCTCGGAGGGAATTGAAGGACTCCATGGTCTCTCGGTTGAGGTCAGTGACGGAACCGAGGTTGCAGCTGGGAAGGGAGTGGTTGTGCGTGTTAGCGCGATTGAGGGCCTCGTGCTTCAAATTGATGACCTTGGCCTTCAGAAGGGTGGAGGAGAGGAGTTGGACGGAAGGGCAGAGTAGGCGGTGATCGGAGGAGGAGGGGTTGTAGGGGGAGGTGGTAGGAGGAGGAAGGGCTAGAGGGGTGGGCCAGAGGAAGGGGTCGGAGGGGGAGGGGAGGCGGAGGAAGGGGTTGGGGGTGGGGCTGAATGGTGGTTGATTTTGACACTTATGCCCTTGTTAATCGAACCATGGTTTGTATAAACCGTGGTTTTGTTCGACTCATTGACGATGAAACTAAGGAAAGGGTACAAGTTATAACGGTCAAAGAAGTCGGGGGGCACAACTGATATAGCAAAAAATGGCGAGCATAACTGATATTCAAATATTTAAGGAGGGCACATCTGATAAAATCCCTAATAAAAAATGCATGACCAAATAAATCTAAATATTATCCCAAATACCGAATATTCTTTGTTGAGATTCCCATATCTCTTGGTTTCTATTTATATTTGTTATTTCTCCAGTTTATCTTATGTAATTTTCCCATAGAGCTTTTCTCCAATATAAGAGAGCTTTAGGGCTTTGAGGAAAAAAACTTTCATTTTTCTCCTTCCACATGGTATCAGGAGCGACGGTCCTAGATCGGAGCATGTGCCCTAGAAACCTTCCCCTAACAAAACCCTAGCCCATGCGGAGCTGCCGCTCCACGCCGCTCATCTGCTCCACGCACCGCCGCTCCAGGCCAGAGCCGCTCCACACACCACCGATCTGCGACGCTCCCCCGTGGCTCCGCCCGAAACTGTTGTCGTTGCCGCTGTCGCCGTCGCTCCACGTGTCAGCGCAGTCCACGCGCCACTGCCCGTGTGCGGCCTGCTCGTGTGCGTCGCCCGTGAGGACTGTGGCCTCCTGCGCCTCATGTGTCATTGCCAACGTTGTGCATTTGGGTGCTTAGGGTGTGACATAATTATCTAAAATACCCTAGATAGCTAAAGAAGACTTCAAAAGAATGGAAGAGGATGTGATATGAGTCTACACCCACAACCATCTTCCTATATGTCAGTGTAGGTGTAGGTCTTTCTTGTTGCTGACCCAGTCTTGGAGATCGTTGTCATCATGTCTGACAACAAAGCTGACGTTCCATCCTTGCGTACATTCAAAGGTCCAACACCCATTGTCAAAATGGATGGAACAAACTATGAATTGTGGGTCATGCAGTTCATGAGTTTAATGCAATGCAATGGCAAGAAGCAAATCCTCACGACAGAGGAGCCACATGACAAGCTGGGACAAATGCCTCATGGGAGGAAGATGATGCCTATGCACGCGTATGGCTATCCGGGACTGTGTCCACAGAGATTTTTGAGATATCAGTTATCTTTATTGTTGTTTTCTTATTTAATATTCCGTTTTCCTTATTATTGTAATTTGCTCAATAGGTTCCTCTCCCATATAAGATAACCCTAGGGCCTCTCATTATGGATGATTTATTTTTCCCTCAACATGGTATCAGAGCGACGGTCCTAGATCGGAGTTCTCATACCCACAAAATCCTAACCCTACATGCACGTCACACCCCCCCTCGGCGCCCCTCCCTCGCCACCCCTCCCTCCGGCGGAACCCCAGGGCCATCGCATGGCCTCCAGGGCCGCAATCCGACCTCGAGAGCTGCAGTCCAGACCTCCAGGCCGGCCCCCAAGGGCGTCGCCCGACGTCGCACGGTCTCCAATGCCACCGCTAGGCCTCGGGAGCCGCAGTCCAGGCCTCTAGGTTGCAACACCGACCTCCGGCGTCGCTATACAACCCTCAGGCTGCCCCCCCAACCCCCCTTTGACAACCTAGGCTGCAGTCAGCCCTCCAATACGCCTTTGCGCTTCTCTGCAAGCCGTTCTGTGGTCTGATTTTGACCGGAAATCATGATTTCAGACCTATAAATCACGTTTTCCGACCCTTAGTGGAGAGGATGATTGTATAAGTCTACACATACAACCAATCCTCCGTATGATTATGTGGACTCGTTTCAATCAGTCTACTCTCCAGTCGAGTTCCGCTATTTGGCTACTATTATGTTAGAGAAAAGGGTGGCATCTTTTCGCCCGAGGCCTTCAAGGGTCCGGCTCCCATCGCTAGGATGAATGGCACCAACTATAAGTTGTGGTCCATGCAGTTTTTCGCCCTCATGCAGTGCAACAACAAGGAGCACATACTGACAGATCCAGAGCCAATGGATAAGACTGGGACAAATGCTTCTTGGAAGCAAGATGATGCATATACGCGTGTTTGGCTATGTGGGACACTCACCACAGAGATAGCCAATGGCATTCTGAACCATCCCACCGCCAAGGCGATGTGGGCACTTTGGCCATCACCTATGCTCAAGCGAGGTCAAGATTCTTCAGCTATTGTTTGACATCAGCGAGCCTTCAGATACTCTTGCTTCCCAGCTAGATCCTCGCCTGGATGATACAGTCTCTCGTTTTCGAGAGATTATGACTCCTTCTGCTACAGACATTGTTGTCGTAGCCAGAGCCTCTTCGAGCTCCTCATGTATCGCTTATGCTTTCACTGGTAGTAATGGTGCAGATGTGATAGAATGGATTATGGACTCCGGTGCTTCTCATCATCTTTGTGGAGATAGAGCTCAGCTGAGGTCCTAAAGGACCATGCCACCAGGTAGATGGGTTGTCATTGTCAATGGCGACCACCTTCCGATTAGAGGACAGGGGGAGGTGCATTTGACACCATCCATGCGCTTTTAGAATGTTTTATATGCTCATGACTTTCAGATGAATTTACTTTCCATTAGTCAGATTACTAAGGATATGTAATATCATGCCATTTTTGACCCATCATCTCTTATGTTTCAGACATACTCACGGGCAGAGTGATTGGATGTGGCCATGAGCAGCGAGGACTTTACAGACTGATCCAACCTCCTCATATTGGCGTTTCTACTATACCTACTGGACCAGTCTCTCCTTATATGTGGCATCTTCGTTTTGATCACCTTCCTCTGCAGGAGATATGTCATGTACTCCCTCAGATTTCCACGAGATCCTCCTTTCAGTGTGAGGCATGCCAGCTTGGGAAGCATCATCGTTCCTTCTTTCCATCCCGTCAAAGTCGAAGCAGTTCTCAGTTGTTTGAGCTCCTTCATCTAGATATCTGGGGTCCGAGTCGTGTTCCTGATCATCAGGGATACCGCTTTTAGCTTGTTGTCGTTGACGATTTCTCTAGACTTTCTTGGGGTTTTTTTTGAAGAACAAGTCTGAGGTCGAATCTGTGATAAAATATTTTATTAATGAAATAAAGAATAATTTTTCTGTTAATGTCAAATATCTTTGCACTGATAATGCCTTAGTGTTATGCACCTTACAGCTTTCAGGGTTTCTTAGATCTTTTGCTATTGTTCACCAGAACTCATGTGCATATACTTCTCAGCAGAACAGTGTTGCCAAGCGCAAACATCGCCTCTTACTTGATGTGATCAGAACCTTGTTGATACAAAGTCGTGCTCCTCACTCTTTGATGCGGATTGGTCTTTTGAGCGTCGACGAAAAAATAAAAATATTTTGATGGTGGTTTTTGGTGGAGAAAATAGAGGGGTTGAGGAGAGAAGCACGTCGGATGCACGAGATTCGAGAAGAAGAACGCGTAGATCGCAAGGGAGAAGAGAGACAAGAGAGAGAATAAAGAGAATAAATCTCAAATTTTGTAAATACTAACTGTCTAACACCATAGCCTATCATCCCTTTATATAGGAGGGATGAGGTTACAAAAATAGAACTCTAATTCAAATTCAACTAATTATCCTAAATTGACTCTAACCGACTAACCGACTAATTTGAAATTCAAATTTTTAACTAACTGAGATCACAGGCGATCCCGTTTATTTAATTAAAAATACGACGACTCAAATAAACGTAAATAAAATTAACAGATAAAATTAAATAAATATGCAGCCCTATATTTCTATTCCACGCTGCATCAACTCTCCTCCGCTTTAAAAATTCGTCTCCCGACGAATTGTTGGATCTGCAGGCTTGGAGGCTGATAATTTCAAATCCGCGTTCTCTGTCATCCCATAGAAGAATTGGTGTGGAGCGAATGGCGGGATCCATACATGCGCGACGCGGGCGTTGGCGACGTGGGCTTTGTGGTGGAAGAGCAGGTGTGGCGCATAGGCAGACGTTCATTCGGATTTCGTCCCGTTGATGTGGTGCTCGAAGAACTGATGAGGCATCTTCATGACGATCAACTCGGCCCGTGGAGAGTCCATAGCAAAGCAATAGCACAAGGAGTGTAGGGGAGGAGATGTGTCCAAGGAATGAAGCCATGAGGCCTTTAAATAGGTGAAACCCAAGGTCCTAATCCTAATAGGATAAGGAGGCCTCCCAGATTTCTTTCTTTCAGCATGCCCTGTTAAATATTTTTGCAGCAGGGGGGTGGGTTGCAATTTTCGTACCCCTTCAACAACAACAACAACAAAGCCTTTTCCCACAATTAAGTAGGGTCGGCTACATGGATTCTTCGCCTCCATTCAGATCTATCTTGGGTCAATCTCGGACTTATATCCAAAAAACTAAGATCCCTTCGTATAGTCTCTTTCCAACACTTCTTGGGCCGTCCTCGCCCTCTCTTAGCCGGCTCAACATCCCAACACTCGCATCTCCTAACCGGTGCATCAGTTGACCTTCTTTGCAAATGACCAAATCATCTTAAGCGGTTTTCTCGCATCTTATCCTCGATCGGAGCTACACCAACTTTCTTTCTGATTGCATCATTCCGAATCCGATCTTTACGTGTATGTCCACACATCCATCTTAGCATTTTCATTTCTGCTACAGCCATTCTCTGCATGTCTAAAGGAATTTTCGTACCCCTTCATTTCAACAAAATGTGTAGGATGAAATCTTTAAGTTGACCTTAAAGTAAATATATTTGTGAGGAGGGGGTTGTCTTAAATTTCTCCAAAATGTCTCATTTCCCCTTACGATTGAGGATAAATCCCTAACTATTGTTAAGCCTTCTCCTTGCGGAACGAAGGGGCGGCGGTAGCAATGCATGCGGCGGAAGCGGCCTCGATTTGCAATGGCTGGCAGGTGTCGCGGGATAGCGACGACGAAGGGGAGCGATGGGGGGGAATCGGGGACAGCGGGACTGGGGGGTTTGCTGGGTTTTTGAACGGAGGGGCTGCGGGGTGGGATGCGGTGGTGCGGGGCGATGGGGTCAGGGGGGGTTGCGGGGTTTACAAGGATGGCGGCAGAGGGTGTCGGTACGGTTAGAGGGGATGACTGGGATGGGAGATTTGGCGGGGTGGGGAGGGTAGCGACGGGAGGTGGCACAGGGGTGGGAGGTGGGGAGTCCGAGGCAGGCGCCAGAGGGGTTGGGGACTTCCCCGGGGGCGCGGGAGAGAGCATGGGGGTCGGCGATGGTGCCGCAAAGGCGACTGGGTTGGAAGTGGCTTGCAGCAAGGGTAGGGCGGTGATCGGGTTCGCAGAGGGGGTCGGTGGTGGGGTAGGGATGGTTGTTGGGGTTGCGGGAGGAGGTGATTGTGGCGATGGTGGATCTGTGGCTGGGTTTGCAGGTGGGGCAGGAGAGGGTACAGGTGCTGAAAGAGGGCGCAGGGGCCGGGGGAACATAGCGGGGGCTATCGGGAGTGGCGAGGTTGAAGTCAAGGGTACCTGGGATGATTCTGGTGGCGCGAAGGCGATCGGGGGGCATGGCGGAGTTGATTCCGGGAGCGGAATCTGATCTGGGTTGTGCTGGACGGCAAGCAGATTGTCGTTTTTCCCTTCCGGAATGGCCTGGACAGCGATCGAATCTTCTTCCCCAGCGAGGTTTTCTTCGTCAAAACTCTGGACAGCAGTGCTGATAGTGGAAGACCTTGATAAGGCGGCGCACATAGCCCTGAACTCAGCCACTAGATCTCGACATTTGGCCTGGGCAAATTGGAACTTACGTCGTACGTCCATGTCCTGGTTGTAAGCATCTTTAACTTGTCTTTTCCACTCCAACGCACGATAGTCTTTCGTCGCATGCCGGCGCGAACGTCTGGACGGATCGTTAGATCGTGAGGACGACCTGTAGGCCATGCTCTGATACCAATTGATGCGGATTGGTCTTTTGAGCGTCGACGAAAAAATAAAAATATTTTGATGGTCGTTTTTGGTGGAGAAAATGGAGGGGTGAGAAGAGAAGCACGCCGGATGCGCGAGATTCGAGAAGAAGAACGCGTAGATCGTGAGGGAGAAGAGAGACGAGAGAGAGAATAAAGAGAATAAATCTCAAATTTTGTAAATACTGACTGTCTAACACCATAGCCTATCATCCCTTTATATAGGAGGGATGAGGTTACAAAAATAGAACTCTAATTCAAATTCAACTAATTAACCTAAATTGACTCTAACCGACTAACCGACTAATTTGAAATTCAAATTTCTAACTAACTGAGATCACAGGCGATCCCGTTTATTTAATTAAAAATACGACGACTC